>JAJJWX010002419.1:0-442584 GCA_023529315.1 Papaver bracteatum | reverse complement strand
TTGTGATCAATTGAGAACATTAATAAGAAAATTGTTATTCATCATCAAGAACTTCTTGAGTTTTTACTAATTCTATTGAGGGTGTAGTTGTAGGTTATTTTTAGTAGTGGTGTAAAATCAAGGGTAAATTTGGGATTTTAAAATTTCCATTCCAAGGTACTGTTCATATATCGGGTTAGAAGCGTGGAGAAAAACCCACGTAGAGAGGACAAAGACGGAAAAAAACAAAATGTCCACTCCAAGGTACTGTTCATATGTTGGGTTTTTATCTGACGCAAAGTCTTACAAGCATTTGTAGGATGGACGATGAACCTATGGAAGCGATAGTACCGAGGATTTTCTATCGCCTCTTCAGTTGGTTCCTTCTTGACATATGGCAATTTGATTGCACCATCTTGAATCCAGGATTCTAGCAATTCGATGCCTTCTTAAATGGAGCAGGGGAAATCAGGTGCTTTTGGATCTTCCATATGCTGAGGATCCGTTTCCACATTATCTTTCTTTTGTGCCTTTGAAGGGATGAGAGAAGCATGCTTGCGCTGTGGTTCAACTTTCCATTTTCTCCCTTCTGTGACAGCATTTGCGGAAGGTTGCATACTGTGCTTCTTATTAACTAGGCATCTGCTTCCCCGAATGTCTCGTGTTTCTTCAGTATTTGTGGATTTTGCTCTTTCTAACAGAGTAGGCGCAGTGGTTGCCGACCTCTTCGCTGCTTCGTGGAGCTCTGAGAAAGTCTGGAATCAGAGATTCTCCAAAAGAGCTCTGTAGACTGGGAGCATGCCAGTGATGCACAAATCCACCTGTTATTGCTCTGTGACGTTTGGATCATGACAATCCAAGTCTTGGATTCTGAATCTTTTCACAAAGTCATTGGGATTTTCACCAACCCTTTGAAACATTCTTCCAAGGTCAGAGAGAGTGACTTGCTCTGACACGAAGAAGTACTTTCTGTAGAAGGCGTTAATCGTCTCTCCCCAATTATTGATGGTCCCCGGTGCGATGTTGTGGTACCAGGTGTATGCTCTGCCTTTCAAGGATTTTGAGAATTCCTTGAGACGGACGACATGGTTATGTTCATGCTCTCCTAAGGATTCAAGGAAGCGAGATACATGATCTCGAGCATTGCCAGTTCCATCATACAGAGTAAAAGTTGGGGAGATATAACCTTTAGGAAGTGGATTTCTTTGTGTAGCGGTAGGATAGGGAGGTTGGTGACGATGGACATGCGGTGTCTTATCTTTCCCATGATTTTCCAGAAGGCGCTCCAAGTCTTCTCGAGTGATGAAACTTGATGATTCTTTTGATGAATTGCTCGTGGCTTTGTTGGTTTCATCATCGTTCACGATGTGAATTGGAATTACCTCAGGGTTAGCAGCATCTGAGGATTTCTCCTTCTCTTTCCCTTTGTCTGGAGTTTTCTCTGACAGCTTGTCAGTAATAGTCTTCAAGTGATCAAATAGCTTTTGTTTCTCTGCAGCCATATTTGTCTGATTTTTTGCAAGAGTTTCTTGCGCTTTACGAGATCAGCCATAGTTGGTGGTGGGTTTCCTCTGACCTCTTCGGGATGTCGGCCGAACAAAGGATGACCTTCCGCGTTGGTGTGAGGAGGAGTGATGTCACCACCGGCTACATAGTGGCCGGAACAGTTTCCGGGATATCTTCATTATTGCTAGTGCTAGCGATATTTGCGTCAGGATTTGTGACCGATCCTGACCTAAGACCAACCATCTTATGAAAATAAGAGATTGCACCCGAGAGAATGATCTCCCACTGTGGTCGCAAATCTGTAGATGGGGAAAAACGATCTACTGGTTTTTGCGGAATTAGGGACGACCGTACGGAGGAGATTCCTTGAACCGAGCGAAATGTTCAACCTCACATAGATGCACCGCTATGAAGGGGTTGCTTTAAGTTCGAGAGACCAATCTGTAGTACTCCGGCCTAAACTAAGACAATGGCCATTCCAGAGTAAATTCGGTCACAAGAGAGGATGTGTTGATCTGTAGGAAGGAAGCTGAGAAATGTGTGAGATCAATGGTGATCTGAGATTATAGGTGTGTTATGATTTCATCGTGAAATGCTCTGAATGATTGAATATTTCCTGATTGAGAGTAATTTCTGTGAGTTTGTGTAGACAAATGAGCGTCTGTATGAACTTTGGTGAGAAATTGATCGTTCAGACGTTTGTCGTTCGAATGTTTTAGAACTCTTCGAATCTTGTTTTTTCAATCAGGATTCAGAGACATTATATAATGCCAGAGTTGAAAACACCATGATCCCATGAAGTGTGACAATTGATGGAGTGAAGGAGTGGAGAGATGGAAATAGTGCTTGAAACCAGTTGCGCCCATCGTGCAGAGACTTGGTTGATTTTCCACCCACTACTTCGCTAACTCCCTCAACTGATTGCACGACTTGCTCACATTTCATTGTGTGTTTGAACACATGTGTCGTAGACCGCCAAACCAAAACCCTAGTTGATATCCCCCCAAGTGACACGATTGATATCTCGTGGTTAATTAAGTCAGTTGCTGATTTCATGACTTCGTGGGACTATGAGTCCACGTATTTGCTGAGTTAAACATGATTTTATAGAATATTCTGCAACTCATGAATCGAACGTGTCTCACGAGACAAGATAGGATCCTCACTTTGAGGAGAGCAAGTGTTGCTCGCTAATTTTAATATTGATAGTTCTTTGAGTAAATATTTCTCATCTGAGCAAGTATTGCTCGTTTGATGAATTATTGGTAGCGTGACCAAAATAAAATATTAATTAAAGCTCTAGTAGTTAAACCGAGCATAATTAATAAGAATATCGATCATGAGATCAGTGTGAAATTATTAGTGTTTGAATCTGGAATCATGATCCTTGGATTCAGAAACCCTAATTTGATCAATTGATGACCAATTGATGGTTTATTTGAAATTAACCATAGAATGAAGGAGAACCGGCTTCATGGGATCGTGGATCGACCATGAAATTCTCATATGCTCACGTGAGCAAAATCCAAGACCTCTTTGAAGAGTTGATGAGTTGTTGAAAGGATGATTAAATGTTGGTTTAATCATTTACTGAATTACTGCTGGGTTCAACATTAGGTGATAAAACCTAATTAATTATTAAAATATATGGGACCAACCAAGGGGTTATGAAACCGGCCCTGGGTGGTCACGGGATCATATGATGATCGCTCCGTCAAATTCTAAAATTGTTTGGAGAGTTTTTGGACCTAATACGTGCTATTGTGCAAATTAGGTCAGATTGTGAGAAACACGTGGGACTGGCTCATTGCGAGCCAAAAAGACAACCTTGGTCGGTCAAGGTAACATGCTTGCATCATTGAGACGTCCGTGTCTCAGTTCTGAGAATTTTGATATTTTCTGGTGCACGTTTGAGCGACCATTTGAGAAAATATGACAAAATTAAGGTTTTCTGATAAAACCGTCAAAACTTCATCGGATGAAGGAAAATAATGAAAAGTGAAGGAATTATGAAGAGGTGAGGGACCGACCAAGGGGTCATGAAACCGGACCTGGGTGGTCACGGGATCAAATGTTGATCGTTTGAGCACTCCCCAGATTGGTTGAAACCCTAATTAGCGTCCTTTGGTAGAATCAACATAGATTTCTCATACGGACTCGGATTTTGTTGGTCCGCCCCTCCATTCCGTACGGAAAAGAATTTCCTATCTCCCAACTCGGGAATATTTAGGTTTTAAGCTCTTTCGGGAGGTGAAAACAGCCAGAGAATAAAACTCAGGAAAAATTCAAGGGGCCGGTCCCATAACATTTATCCAAATATGATAAAACGAAGGAGTTTTGTTGAAATCAAGGAGTTTCCATCAGATGAGGGAAACATAAAAAATCATAAATAATAAAATAAGGGATGTGTGAGCGTGTGGGACTGGCTTGGAGCATGACTGGCCGACCAAGGCCCGGTCCCGTGCTTTTTCCATATTTTATGCATTATTTCATGATTTGAAGGAATTTTCATAATTTGAAGGAAATATCATGAAATCAAGGAATTTTCATGGGATTATGAAAACATGAAAAATATGCTAATAAAAGAGTGGGACGTGTGAGCCATCTAGGGTTTGGCCGACCGGACATGGCTCGTGCACAAGGGTTCCCGGATTTTTATTATTTTTCATGGGACGAAGGAAATATCATGAGATTAAGGAGTTTTCATGAAATTAGGGAAATAATAATAAAATAATGAGGAATCATGAAGTGTGGGCCGGCTGGAACCAAGGCATGGCAGGTTGGCCAATGGTCACGCCCCATCACATTTTCCCTAATTTTATATTATTTCCTCCGCGCGAAGGAAGCACCATGAGATTGAGGAGTTTCCTCAAAACAAAGGATATTCGTTCAAATGAAAGGTTTTTCATAAACTCAGAGAAAACAACAAAAATATGATAAAAATATAAAACGGGTATGGGATTGACCACGACACGGTCGGCCGGTCAGTGAGCCCATGCTCCCAGCGCCTTGGTCAATTTTTATTTATTTGTTATTTTTCATCCTATTTTGCATAGGTTCATCGTTTAATCGTATTTTGAAATACCCATTCGTGCGATGGTTATTAGTGTATCATTGTTGAATACACTTGCACCATTTGAGACAAGGCTTGCTCAGGCGGTAGCTCTGATGCCCGTGCGTCCAATATTTATTACTAATCCATGGACTTCTGCTGGGAAGAACCATGGTTTACGTAATGAAATATCTGCGAAAATATTCGAATATTTTCAGGAATTTTGCGGATGAATCCAAGAATTTAGGTTTGAGACTAGGCTTGCTCAAGCGGTAGCTCTGATGCCCGTGCGTCCAATATTTATTACTAATCCATGGACTTCTGCTGGGAAGAACCATGGTTTGCGTAATGAGATATCTGCGAAAATATTTGAATATTTTCAGAAATTCTGCGGATGAATCCCTGAATTTAGATTTGAGACAGGGCTTGCTCAGGCGGTAGCTCTGATGCCCGTGCATCCAATATTTATTACTAATCCATGTACTTCTGCTGGGAAGAACCATGGTTTGCGTAATGAGATATCTGCGAAAATATTTGAATATTTTCAGAAATTCTGTGGATGATCCAAGAATTTAGGAATAATTAATTTATGATTTTATACTAGCAGAGTAAGTTGTTCGGGAGTTATTCATCTCGTGATAGATATAATTACTGAAGTGCTCAATACTCATGAGATATGTCGTTGTCCAGCTGTGAGACTATATATCTATATGCACTCTGAGAGAAAGTATTCTCCATCAGAGGATTCGATGAGAGACCCGTGTCTCAATATTCACGTCTGATTGCTGAATCAGAGGTCGTATAATTATAGGTTTACGATTTTATCCTTTGCCGAAAATCCACCATCTACAAAGGTGAAATCTTTGCTTGGAAGCTTCAGTGTAGAAAAGCTTGAATCTATCTAGTATGTCCATTGATTCTGCAGATATGGCAATTTTAGTGTGTTGCATCTCCCTAACCCATTAGAAAGCTAGATCAGATCCTCCTGTAACTCCTCTTTCTCCATAGTATCATGTATGTCCTCTTGAGTCAATGGTAGTTCCTGCAAAATCTTTCAGAGTTAGAGCGTGATGAAAGATAGAGTTGGTAGAGTCATATATAGTGCATATGCTTATAAGCTTGCCCAAGCATGCTTCAGTCTTCCAATTATAATTGGAATTGCCTTGTTGTAATTCAATGGAAGTTTCTTCTAGAAGAAGAGGGAAATTGTTCAGAATATGATCAGGCATAGAGTGTATTCTGTTGTGGCTACACAATTGATGTTTAATTCTGAGAACAATATTCCCCACATGAGGCTGTATGTTATTGAAAGTAAAGTCACATCTGGCTTTCCAAATATGCCAGAAGGTAGTAGCATAAGTGCTTCAATCATTACTTCCCAGTTAGAACCATGAGTTCAACCAGTCTATAAAGATGGTGTTGTGATCAAAGAGAACATGGTGTTCCCCAAGGATTTCCTGCCATACCCTAGTAGCAATAGTGAAATTTAGGAACATGTGATACATGGTATCATCTTCCCCACTATTGCAAACAGTGCATATAGGATTGATATAATGAAGTATGCTAGCTATTTTTGCATTTGTGGGCAGGATTCCATGTGCACATTTCAAAAGAAAGATTTTGATTGCTGGTGCTACATCTATAGCCCACAAAGCATCCCAATTGCAAGAAGTGGGATCATTTATGTAAAGATGATTAGTTTTATCTTTGTACAGCTCCTTGACAGAGAAATATCCAATATTGTTTAAATTCCAAAGAATTTTGTCTTCTTCATTTGGATAAGTCTTCAGAATTAAGATGCTAGCTGCCTATTCAATGCTAAATAGTTTAGAGACCTAATGAGAATCCCAGTTTCTATCAGGGAGAAGTAATGAATTTAACTGATTGATATGTTGAGTACAATGTGGAGGTTTTCGAAGTTTTGTAGCAGTGTTGGGTATCCAAATATCCTCCCAGTTTTGGATTCTTCTGCCATTTCCAATTTTCCAAGTGCAGTATTGTTGAATGTAGTTTAAACCTTCTAAAATGCCTTTCCATATCCAAGAATCTCCATCCTTAGCTTTAGTGTCCATGCTGAGAACATTTCTGCCTAAAAGATATCTAGCATCCATGAGTTTATACCATAGAGAGTCATTGTCTTGTTCCAGTCTCTAACTTATCTTGGTGATCATAGTACTGTTGAATAATTCCATGTTCATAAATCCCATACCTCCTAGTTCTTTTGGTTTACAAACAGCTGCCCAGGCTTTTGGGTAATACCCAGAGGGATTTTCTATATTATTTCCCCATAAGAAGTCTCTTTGGAGGTTGTTGATGTCCTTGCAAGTTTTCTTTGGTATCTTGAAGCAGTTCATTTGGTAAATGCATGCAGAAGAAGTGACATACCTTATTATAACCTCTCTTCCTGCAGGATTTAGAGGGGTGTGTTTCCAACCTGTGAGTCTTAACTTCAGCTTGTCTACTCCAGTCTTGAAAGAATTAATTTTTCTCTTGTGGGTAAAAAGAGGAGACCCTAAGTATTTATCATCAAGTTGAAGGACTTGAACTCCCATCTTGTTACTGATTTGGGGAATAAGTTCAGGATTAGTGTTTTTGCTGAAGAAAATCCCAGATTTGTGGAAGTTGATTAGTTTCCCAGAGGTACTGCCAAACTTCTGAAGGAGATGCATAATTTTTTGGGCTTCTGTAGAGTTAACTTTGCAGAAAATCATACAGTCATCAGCAAAGAGAAGATGACTGATAGGAGGAGCATCCTTGCAGATTTTTATTCCATGTAAAATGATCCTTTCCTCAGCATGCAGCAGGGTTCTTGAGAGAGTTTCCATGCAGAACATAAATAGGTAAGGAGAGAGGGGGTCTCCTTGTCTAATACCTCTATAAGGTTTAACAAATTTATCAAGGTATCCATTGATGAGGATAGCTGAGGTGGAAGTAGAGATGCATTGGAAGATCTTGTTGAACCATAGTTCATCAAACCCAATTTTCTTCATAATAGCGATTAGAAACCCCCAGTCCACTCTGTCAAAAGCTTTTGCCATGTATATTTTTATTCCCATGGTGCCATTATTTCCTTTCTTTCCCCTATTAAATCTCATAGAGTGTATGATTTCATGAGCCATAGCAATATTATCAGAGATTTGCCTTCCTGGTATGAAGGCAGACTGGTAGGGAAATATGATTTTGTTTAGGAGTGGCTTCATTCTTTGGGCTAGAAGTTTAGAGATGATTTTGTAAGTTGTGTTGCAAATACTAATAGGCCTGAATTGGCTAGGAGTAGAAGGGTTATCCGTTTTGGGTATTAGAGCTATGAAGGTGGCATTCATTTCTCTTAACAGGTGCCCAGAAAGAAAGAAGTGTTGAACCATGGAGATAATACCCTTTCCTAGAACATCCCAATTGAGTTTAAAAAAATTTGGTGGGAATCCATCTGGACCTGGGGCCTTGTCATCTGCCATACTGAATAGGATGGTTTTGATTTCAGAGGGTTCAGGTTTTCTGTTTAGAAATAAGTTATCCTCACTGGTTATGGTTTGGGGTATCAAGCTGATAATTTCAATAGAAGATTGTGTTATTTCAGCAATAGCCATGGAGGAGAAATGGTTGGTGAAACAATCCTTGATTTCTTGCTGATCTGAAATCCAACTTTCATCTTCAGTTTTAATAAAGTCAATCTTGTTCTTTATGGTTCTACTTTTAGTGGCTTTGTGAAAGTAACTGGTGTTTTGATCTCTCAGCTTGATGAATTGATCTCTGCTCTTAGTTTTCCAAAAAAAATCTTCTATGTCATGCCAATTCTTGAGTTGTTTTCTAGCATCATCAATAGCTTGTCCTCTTTCAGGTCTGAAAAAATGAGTGTGGAGCTAGGTAAGATGTTGTTTACACTCTTCAATATTGGTTTTGATGTTCTCATAGACCTCCTTGTTTCAGACTATTATTTTTAGTTTGATATCTTTGAGTTTTCTGGCAATGGAATATGCACTTGAACCTGTGACATTCTTGTTCCAGCATTCAGCTATAATTTTCCTGCAATCAACATGATCTAACCAAGGGCCAAAAAAATTGAAAGGGATCTTACCATTCTTCCAGTGAGGGTTAGAGTTTAAATGAATAGGGTGGTGATCAGATCCAATAGCTAACATATTATTTATAGTGGTGTTAGGATAAATATCCAGCCAACTATCATTAGCTAGACATCTGTCAAGTCTTTTCTCAGTGAGAGCACGACCTTTTCTCTTGTTTGACCAGGTGAAAGGGCACCCAGTAAAACCAATATCAATAAAATCTAAGTTTTGAATTTTTTTCATTGAAAACAACAGCTTCATTGGTATCAATGGGATGAGAACTGAACTTTTCAGAGTCATGAAGAATAAAGTTCATATCTCCTATAACCATCCAAGGAAGACTATGATTTTTAGCAGTGTTCTCAATATGAGTCCGAGAATTCAACTTAGAATTGCTATCAGCAGGATTGCCAAAATAGCCAGTGAATAGCCAAGGGGGATTATTGGCACTGTTGATGATGATTGATGGTGGACCAAAATTATTCAACGAGATAGGAGGAGAGAGAGGGTCTGTGAATTCGCGACTGAATCGGTGAAATTTTTCCTTCAATCTTCTCGATCTCTGAACATTTTCCAGGTGTTTCTAACAGTTATTCAATGATTGGTGAATCAAATCACCTTTCCCTTCATTACTAAATAAAATTCGTAGTCCTTTTTGGTCTCGAGTCCCCTTTTTTTTACAATGAATCCATTAATCGTGGATTTATCTAAAACCCCTGTAACTCATCCCTCCATCAATTTGATAGCTGGAAATGATGATTCTAGATATGAAGCTTAGAGGTTTTCATTGATTGGGCGTTTAGACTTTATTCAACTTAAGTTTGCTGATGCTGCTAAAATACTTCAGAATCAATGGAAGCTAAAGGATAAAGCTCAACTTATACCTTTAGGTAAGGGTTTCTTTATAATTCGATTATCAAATATTAAAGATAAAACTTATATTTCCTCTGGGAATTGGGAGGTTAAGAATCAAATCCTTTGTGTAAGGAAATGGATTCCAAATTTTAGGCCTAAAAATCAAAGATCATTAAAAGCCATGGTATGGGTTTAATTTCCAGGACTTAGCCTAGAATACTGGGATGAAGAAACTTTATTTACTATTAGCAGAGCCATTGGTGTTCCTATTAAAGTTGATGCTGCAACATTAAATTTCCAGAGTGGCTATTATGCTAATGTTTTGATTGAAATAGACTTGGCTAAAACAATTCCTAACAAGCTTCAAATCATTACTAAGTATGGTGTTTTCTCTCAAGGGGTAGTGCTAACTAAGATTCCTAAATTCTGTACCAAATGCCAAATTGTTGGTCATCTCACTTCTGAATGTAGAGCTTCACAACATCCTGTTAAGGAAAGCAGTTCAAATCAAGTTAAGAAGGTAATTATTGTTGAACAAAATCAAAGTCCTCATGTCTCAACCTTGAAGAATAATGATTTGGTAACACACCCTGACACATTTGGTAATTCTTCTTTTATTCAAAATGCTTCTGAAATGGACTTATCTAGTCAAGTAACTACTTCCAATATTCTCAACACCACTGATGTTAGTAATATTTCTCCTATTAATGGGATTATTAATTTTCCTTCTAGTATTCACTTCTCAATCAATCCTTTCGAAATCCTACAAGATCATGAAGTTGAGATGAAGATTCCTGAAGATGGTGAGATCAAAGAGGTTAGTGCTTCTAATGTTTTAGAATTTGGTACAATTGCACAAAATATAACAGTTGTTCCAAGTATTTCTGCTAGCACCCAATTAAACAATGATGTTGGTACTAGTAAGTCATCAAAGAAAAAACCACCTTTAAAGCTAGTAGTTGTTACCAGGAAAGATAGTAAAGATTCTCATAAACTTGTTGATAAGGGGAGTATATCTCCTCAACCCCCACTTTTTAAATGAAGATCATGTTTTGGAACATTAGAGGACTTAAAAGAAAAAAGGCCAAAGATAAATTAAGAAGCTTAATTAACTCAAATAATCCCTCTTTAGTTTGGGTTGTTGAACCCAAGATTAAACATTCAAAATTCAATTTTAAACTTTCTGGTATGCATCATCAAATAATACATAATTCTGCGGACAATGCTAAAGGCAATATATGGCTCTTTTGGAACTGTTCAATTACTACTCCTTCTGTTATCAAGATTACAAGTCAGAGTATTACGGTAGCAGTAGGTGATGTCCTTATTACTGGTGTTCATGCAAATTCTTACACAGTTAACAGAAGACAGCTTTGGCAAGATCTCCGTGATATTAGCAGCTTAAATAAACCTTGGTTAATTATAGGGGATTTTAATTCTATTTTGTCTACTGATGAGAAAAAATGTGGCTGGAATCCCTTGTATCTAGCTATGAAGGAGTTTCAAGATTGTGTTGACTATTGTGGTTTACTTCAGGCACCTAAAAGTGGTATTGAATTTTCTTGGTGTAATGGTAGAGCTGGAAGGAAAAGAATTCTTTGTAATATTGATAGAGCCTTCTATAACTTGAAATGGTTGGATATATTTACTGGTTGGAATTACAAAGTTGGTGCTAGAGGAGTGTTTGATCATAGTCCTCTTTTGGGCTCAGATTCTGTCATTCCCAGAGCTCCTAATCCTCCATTTAGATTCCAAAAAATGTGGCTGAATCATCCTAAATTTTTGCAAGTGATTTGGGATTCTTGGAAGGAAGAGTTATTTGGTAATCCTATATACATTTTTATGAATAAACTTAAGAGATTAAAGAAATTCCTAAAGATTTGGAACTGGGAAGTCTTTGGAGATGTCAAAAAAACCTTAATGAAGGCAGAAGAAAAGGTTTTGGAGGAAACTTTGAAATCTGATTGTGATTCTTCAAACATTACTCTGCTAAATAATCTGGTTACTGCTAGAGGTAAATGTGACATAGCTGCTCAAAATTACAACACTTTCCTCAGAGACAAAGCTAGAGTCAACTGGATTCAAGATGGGGATAAATACTAAATTATTCCATACCAGGATTAAAATCAGGCAGGCCCAAAATGCTATTTCTGAGATTGAAGACTCTTCAGGTAATATTGTTACACACCAGAATGGTATTGCTAATATTCTTATTGATTTTTTTACAACCAAGTTTGCTCATCGGGAGGTTAATTTTGAGGATTCTTTTTTGAGGCTGCTCCAAAAGTTCTAAATGAGGAAGACAATTTTGTCCTTGAAAATCTTCCTTCTGAAGAGGATATTAAAAATGCTATATTTGACCTGAATCAAGATGGTGCTCCAGGACCTGATGGCTTCACTGGAGCTTTTTAAAGATATGCTTGGGAGATTATTAAGGTTGATCTTGTTGCTGCTCTCCAATAATGTTGGAAAAATAATGTCATTCCTAGTGGAATGAACTCTAACTTCTTTGTGCTAATTCCCTAAATTTATGGCGCTAAGAATGCTAATCAATTTAGACCTATATGACTGAGTAATTTTTGCTTCAAAATTATCACTAAGATTGTGACTATGAGAATCAGTAAACTCTTACCTTCTATTGTTTCTCCTCAGCAATGTGCCTTTATCAAAAATAGAAGTATACATGATCAAGTCCTGCTTGCTTCTGAACTAGTCAATGAATTACCAGTCAAAAGAAGATGTGGTAACTTGGCTTTAAAGTTGGACATAGCTCAATCCTATGATACTTTGAGTTGGGATTTCTTATATCAAGCACTTGTTAGCTATGGTTTTTCCAGGAAAATCTGTGATTGGATTATGGTGCTCATCAAGACTACTAAAATTTCTATTATGCTTAATAAAGGTCATGTGGGTTTTTTTGGTGTTGGAAGAGGACTCAAACAAGGTGATCCCCTTTATCCTATCCTTTTTATTCTTTTTGAAGATATTCTAAGTATAAATATTCATAAATTGGTTCAGGAAGGTAAAATTCAGCCAATGGTTACTAGAAATGGAATTCATCCCTCCCACTTACTTTTTGCTGATGACATTTTTTTGTTCTGCAATGGTAATTAGAGAAGTATTACTCATCTCAAAAATCTTTTAATGGATTATCAAGCAGCTACTGGTCAAATTATTAATATAGTTAAAAGTAGATGCTTTCTAGGAGGCACTTCATCTAATAGAATGAGACAAATTGCTAATTTCTTTCAAATGGAAATTTTAAAATTCCCTGACAAGTATCTTGGAGTGATGCTGGTTCAAGGAAAATTCAAATCTTCCCATCTGTGGCACATGGTGGAATATATGAAAAAAACACTTTCTTCTTGGAGTGGTAGTCTTTTAAGTTTTCAAGCTAGATTAACTTTGGTTAAGTCTGTCCTTTGCAGCATCCCAGTCTATAACATGTCAATTTATAAGTGGCCTACCAAGGTAGTGAAATCTTGTGAAAGGATTATTAGGAATTATCTATGGTCAGGGAATGCTAAGAATAAGAAATATGTTACTTTAAAATGGAGTAAGGTCTGTACTCCTTTTTATGAAGGAGGTCTGGGTATCAGAAAACTTGAGGACATAAATAAGGCTCTTCTTCTGAAATTCTTATGGAAAATGCTTCAGTCAAATGATGAATGGGCTCTTTTCTTCCTGGACAAATGTACTGACAAGAGAGGTAACTGGATTTCTTATTATTAAAGGTCTTCTGTTTGGCCTGGTATTAAATGGGTTCTTCAAGAATTCAGGAACTTAACCATATGGGCAGTTGGTGATGGGAGTAAAATTTCTTTATGGAATGACAAATGGTTGTTTGATGAACCTATTAGTTATATTTACCCAAATCATCCTATGATCACTCAAAATCCTCACCAAAAAGTCAGTAGGCTTATTATAAATGTTCAATGGCAGATCTCTGAGAATTTTTTACAATTTTTTCAAACTGAGCAGCTCCCAGTTCTAAGAATTGGTGGTGATAAATTAATTTGGAGTAATAATATTTCAGTCCTCTTCACTGTTGCTGATGCAGTTAAGCAAATAAGTTCTTATATTCCCAAATTACATTGGTATAAAAAAATTTGGATTTCTACAGTCCTTCCTTCTATTTATGCAAATGTTTGGAAGCTCACAAGAGAAGTCTGTGCAACTGATGAAAATCTAATGAAAAGAGGTTTTAATTTTGCTTCCAGATGTTATATATGCCACAATGATATGGACTCTCTGAACCACATCTTATGGAATTGCAGTTTCACTCTTCAATTATGGAGTTAGTTGGGAGGTATTTTTCACTTCCCAAATCCTCATTTTTTTGATGATGTTATTAAGCTTAGTAAATTTTCTAGCCCAATGATAAAAGAATTATGGTCCATCTGCTCTTATACTCTTATGGTTGAAATTTGGTTCCTAAGAAACAAAATCTGTTTTGAGGAAGACAAGCCCTGTGTAGTAAAACTTAAACACAAAATCTTGAGAACTGTTCAGGATTGTCAAAGAAGAATGAAAGGTACCAGGTGGTGGTACTTATATTGAAGACCAAATACTACTTTGCTTCCAATTACAGTATAATAAGGTGAAGTCAAGCAGGATTCTTGAAATCTTCTTTTTTCTCCCTAAGATGGATGAAACTTTACTCTGCTGTGATAGTGCTTCTAGGGGTAATCCAGGGCAGGCAGGTTATGGATTTATTATTAGATCCTTTTCTGGAGATTATGTGTATGCTGAATCAGGTGGATTGGGGGTCCTTTCTAATTACTTAGCTGAATTTATTGCAAGTATTAGTGCCTTGGAATGGGCTCTGAACAACCAGAAATTCAAAGTCATCTTGCAGACAGATTCAAAAGCTTATGCAGAGGCATTGATGAATAACCAAATTCCTCGGTTTTTGGTGGCTAGATGGCAAAGAGTTGTCTCTGGTTTTCTCTCCATTTGTTTTAGACATGTCTATAGGGAAGTAAATTTCTCAGCAGATCATTTTGCTAAGAAGGGTGTCCATCTTCCTAAGGGCCAAATTCAGAGATTTATTGTTAGACCTAGCTCTCTTAGTCATTTGGAATATCCTAATCAACCTTATTATAGGTTTGAGTAAGTCTTTTCTTTTTAGGTTTTTTTCCTTTTCTTTTGTAATTTTGGTTTTTTCTTTATAATGGGCTTGTTTTGGTCTTGTAAGTTCTTTGTTGGATTTTAATAAATTCTGGTTTTAAAATAATAAAAAAAAAGGCACTGTTGATGATAGCATTAATATGGGTTTTGGACCAGTCTAAAATCTCCAGTTTTAGATTGCTTTTCCAGATTAAGGCTAGACCACCAACTGTGCCACTTATCCCTCCTAGATTAACATACCAGTAATTTTTTGCAAAGTTTTAGTTAACTTATCCTTCTTTTGTCTTGTTTCAAACAAAAAAATGATATCAGGGTTAAGTTTATTGAGCATGTCATTCAGATAATTCTTAGTATCTCTTGTGCCTAAGCCTTGACAATTCCAAGCCAAGGAAGTGAAGAATTGCCAAAAGTAGGAAACAACAGGATATTTTGAGGTGAGTCTTCTAACTATACTATCATAATACAGCTGAGGTAACCAAAAGACCTTGTAAATCACTACGAGAATAGAGGACCAATATAATATCAAAGTGCAAAGTAAACTTACCTTGGTACTAGTAGAGCAATCCAAGGAACCATTAGCCATGGGATTAAGAGACTGAGGCTGGAAGTCCTCCATCTGCTTATCAGAACTCTGGTGTAGAAACTGTTTGTCAGCTATTTGGTCCTTGAAATGCTTGGCATCAGCTAGCTCCAGGTTATTGAGGGAGGAAGGTGAGGAATTTGGTGTGGCATTTTTCCTTTTGTATTCAGTACAAGAGGTGGGAGAATTACTTATAGAAGAGTCATTTGGATACTCAAAATTGTGTTCCTTTTTCTTTGCTTTCCAGACAGCTTTTTTCCTTTTAGATACTTCAGCATCCAGCCTATCTTTGATCTGATTCAAAGTAAGCAGGGGATGAGCTTGGGTGTGCTTTTATTTTTCATTAAGTGGTAATAATATCTCAGCAACAACAAGATCAACATCATAAGAGTCTTCAGCATTATTGTTCAAAGCAGTGTTGTTTTTTGAGACTGTTCTAGCATCAGTTTTCCAAGTTGGGAGCTTCTTTTTGTAAGCACCTGCTATTTTTTTTTGCTAGATCTAATCTTTTGTTTTTGAATTGACAGGCTAAGACATCAGGGTGAGGAGAGATTTGGGAATCAGATGAAGGGGTTTGGGTATGCTCCTCCTAAGGTTGAGCTCCAAAGATGATGGCAGTGTTGGAAGTGGTTGCCATATTTTCTATTGACTTTTTCAATTCCATTCTTTTAGCAACCTTTAATTTTTTCTTCAAAAGCAGCAGCAGCATCAGTACCCGAATAGTATCTATGAA
This sequence comes from Papaver bracteatum, assembly GCA_023529315.1. Lineage (NCBI taxonomy): Eukaryota > Viridiplantae > Streptophyta > Magnoliopsida > Ranunculales > Papaveraceae > Papaver > Papaver bracteatum. The sequence goes on along the minus strand of JAJJWX010002419.1, from coordinate 426,688 downwards.
TAATTTATTTCCCAGCTTGAGCAAGTTTTTGTCTAGGAGTAATGGGTTTTGGTGCTGGTTAAGGGATAGGTAGTTGAGTATAATCATGGTTGTTTTGATTTGGTGGTACATGGCATGGAGGGCTTGGATGATCTAAAATCCTGCAGACCTTACATAATTTTATTGAATTTAGAGCATAGGGGCATTCCAGCCAGTGAGATACAGTAGGTGTTTCAAAAGCTTCAACTCCAAACTTGAGAGCTCTGGTAGTGTTGATCATAATCTTGACTTCCACATTTTTTTCAAACCTATCTCTTCTATATGGCTTTTTAGATCCTTGAAAGATTCCAATTGGTTGGATGATATTTGGTATGTCTTGGATGATGTGGGTGGGGATTCTCTTGATAAGAATCCAGATCATAACTTTAGAAAACAATTCTTCATCAATAAGATCAGGACCCATAGCCGGAACACCAACTAAAACCATTAGCTTATCAAAGACTCCTCTGGTTCCTCCATCCCTCAAGTTGGGGTAATCATCTTCATTTGTTGTCCTTACAATATAAAAGTTTCTTCTCTTATTCCATACTTTAATTTCTATTCTACCACTCATCTCCCAGTGTGCATTGATGAAGCTGCAAACCCTTGAAGTCTGAAAGCAGATATTGCTGCAGAGTTTTCCGATAAAGCAACCCTTCCAGTCTTGAGCATGTTTATTTTTGATATTTTCAGAGTTGATAAAGACTTTGGGGAATAAATCCTCAGGCATTGAGAGTGCAATGTTCATCCTCTGCACTAAGTTATCAATAGAGGGGTGGTTTGAAGTTGAGGAGGAGGCCATTGAAGTTTGCTTGAAGCTGAGGAAAAAGAAATGGAGAGAGTAATTGTTGTGATAGATTGTGGAGGAATGTAACCAGCTTTAATTTGAATTTGCTTCACGGGTTTATCAGGAAGTTTGTCATAATTGAACCATGTGAGCTTAGCAGAAAAGATTCTCAGATAGGTGTACTTGGACTTGATGGTGACCCCAACAATATTATTGACTTGGTCTACCATGGCTAATGGCTCATTGGGAGGTAACCTGTTCAATCTCAGGATATTTGCTTGAAAATTGTTAGTAAAAACATTAATATTAGTATCATGATGGGGATTTACCTTTCCTTTATGTATTACTACTACCTTGTTGTTGATTATGCAATGAGGTCTGCCTGGAGTAAAGACGAGTAGCTTCCTTAAGAAATTGATCCAAGTCGAAAGAGAGTCAGATTCATGCCAGTCAGCTATTAAATAGCTTTAAGCCCAATACACTAGAATCTGAAATTTGATATGTTGCGTCTAATTTGTGCACGAATGGTTGGTACGAGTGGTGATGGTTGCAGCAGTTGGAGTGTCTTGAGTAATGAAGGATTGTTGAGCTCCAGAGTGTGGTGGTATTACTATCCACCAACACATTTGAAACCTTTGAGGAAGAAACTCATTTTCAGTCAGCCTTGCCTTGTGAGGAAAAGCCAATTGAGTCATAATTATAGCTTGCACTAGAACTATCCGACCATGTCTCAAACCCAATACCGCATCCAGCCGCAATTGGCCCCTTATTGTTTCCCGGATTATTCGACCTGCTGATACACCCAATTTAAATTTTCCAGATGTATGATGCCGCCTTGCATGGTCCAATAGAATCACGAATATTTTACTACGCCAAGCGGGATAGCGTGCATACATAAATTTGCATAGAGATTTACAAAACATATCTCTAGGATTTAGGATCTGATGGTCTCCCTTGGCGGTTGACGGTTGAGATTGGCTGACGGTTACTCTTCCCATCCCTTTAGAGAACATGGGGATGGTAGTTTTACTTTGTTTCATATTCCAAATTCCTTTCACCAACGCCCAGAACTCTGTAACATCTTTGAGTACAGCAAATTTCTTTGAGCATCATAACCATAAAGATCTCCGAAAATGGAGGGTAAGCAGATAGACAACCGAGATGAACAAGGAGGTTCCAAGAGAGCCCGAGATGGCCAGACTTTGCACCAGGTAAATTGAACAGTTTGTGTATTTACTTTTGGTTTCACAGTGTAAGTTTGGGTAAAGGTAAATTTCAAGTAAATAGAGAGGGTTTCTAGTAAAATTAGAATAAAAGTTTTGAGTATTTATTCTGACGATTTTGATTTCAATATTGATAGCAAAAAAAAAAAGTTGTTATTGGAGAGTTTAATAATCATGAGACTAGACCAGCCGGAGAAGCAGGGGAGAAAGTTATCAAGCGCGGTCGAATTGGGGAGGATGGCCAGCTTGTAGAAGTAAAGGATGGTTGGGTGATGTTTTCTCTCCATCCTAAGCGTGGTAGGTTTGTGGTGAAGGAGGGTGTAGCATTGGTAGGAGATGATAGGCTTGTAAGTGGAGGTAGTAACAAGGGGTTATTTGCTACTCCAGTACCAGAAGATGCCAAGACTCAAATTCAGCAGAATGATGCTATGTTTCCCGCTCCAGACGCTCATCACTTCCCAAACTTGTTCATGCTTGTCCCAGAAATTCGACAGATGGCTGTTGATATAGAGGACATAGCCAGTGCTGGGGTTGGAGAGATAACATCTCCAGAGGAGGTACCAGAAGATGCAATATTGCCGCCAGGAGTGGACTACAGGGCTGTGGCTAAGGTCTATAGGGAAGCCTTTGCAAGTGCTAAGAGAGGAGAACTCCCACAACCACCTGAGGGCCCTCTTGAAGAAACTGTGGCTCGGGTCTACCAGTCTGCTATAGACAGGGCAGTGAAGGATGCTTCTGGATATTCTGGAAGTTCTTTGAGAGGCTAAATAGGTTTGCTTCCTTATAATTCTCAAAGAGGGGTAAGGTTTAAATAGACAGTTAGTAATGTTTTGAAAGCAGCAGCCAGTATCACTGCTCCGAAACAAGTCAGTGAAGTTTAAACTTGGTTTTTTTTGTTTCAGTAAATGTTTAATTTTGAGCATCTTATGCCTGAAAGATATGCAAATATTTAATATGTTTAAGCTAATTGTGTTTGAGGGTTGTAGTAACCTGAATGTGAATGGCCAGGGTTCAAATAGGTAAGCAAGAAATTGTTTTGGAACATAGTAGAGATCAAGAAAATAAGGATATTTAATCTGTAAAATCAGGACAATAATAATTATGGTTTGAAAACTTTTCATATGGCACTTTAAAATCAAAGAGATAGGAGCTTTAGAGAGTTTAGAATACATACCTCTAGCCGGGAAAGAGTAGATTGAGGATGAGCAAAAGAACCAAAAGATAAATAATTTACCTTTAGACAAAGGGTTTATACCTGCAGGTTCAATTATCTGAGCTTTGGAATCCCAATTGTAATTAGAGACTAGAACACCAAGGAGCATAGGACAAGAGTGTAGTATCCCCTTAGATTGAATTTCAGGTTCAGAATCAAGCCATGAGAGAAAAGCCACTGATAATCTCCAAACTGTAATGGGGATAGACGTTTAGAGACTTTGGATGATAGGTTGTGTTGAGCTAAAATTGATTGACCAGTCCGAGATTGATTGTTGAATGTGAATGAGGGTAAGATCTCATACTTCCAGGGTTCATTGAATTTGTTATGATTGCCACTCAATGAGACTACAGATGGGTGTTGAGGAGTGATGATGGGTAAATATGAGATGTTTTTAAATCTGAAGGAGAATGCTTTACCATTTGTCAATCTGACCCTTTTTGAGTTTCCTGTGATTCGTGTGATATTTGTATGAATTCTGAGGATTCTGAGTTTCCTGATATACCTGATTCCTTTGTTGTGATCCACACTTGTGATTTCAGTGTTGCTTTCCATTTTAGTGATGCCGGAGTTGCTAGCAGAGATAGTGATTTGAGTCATTTGAGCCAACGAGAGAGAATAAGAATCTAAGCAGTGATACAGAACATAAATGACAAGAAGAACTAATCAAACGATTAATTCATCCACCCAAACAAGAAAAGAGAACAAACATGAGTCAAAAACGAAGGGGAGAGAAAATCTCCGGTTAGAATTGCCGGTGAAAAGTAGCCGTTGAGGGCAATCAAACGGTTAACATAGGATCCTAGTATAATTCCTAGATATAAAAGACTGTACTTTTCAAGATTTACCCCAGTAACAAATCACAAAGACTGCGCTGGTATTTTTCTTAGACTGTGTTCCTCAAACACAAAATTCAAAAAACAACTTCTCTCAAAACAGCTTCTCTTGCTGTGATCTTACTTAGATTAGTGGTGGTCAAATTTAGACTTCAAAGTAATTCAAGCTTCTTATTATAGAAGCGACATTTTTTGGCTGCAGTTTGGTTCTCTACTTCTCTTACCAAATGCTCAGTGCTTACAAAAAGGGTTTCGATACAAAAAAAAAAAAAAAAAAACTATCTCAGTCATATGCACTATAGGAAAAATTACGAAAATAATTTCAAGGGGTAACAATTTACAGGAATTACAAGGGCATCGAATAAATTTATCTAAAGAAAAAATCCTCCACAAACACTGGATCAAACATCCAAGTGATGGAGGTAAAATGTTTTTAACTTAAAAAGAAAAAAGAAATAGAAGCTGTGAGAAAATGGTAGGACTACAAGCACATGCTTTGGAGGGGGGGCCATATCTGAAAGTGCCTCACTCAACCAGTGATGACTGAGAATAACTAAAATAATGATGAGCAACAAACATTTCTTTTTTTTCTTTTGGATTTTCTTTTTCCTTTAATCAACATTTCTATTAACATTCTCATGAATGGCTTGTAACAAAAAGAAGTCCTAGACTTGTATAACAAGGTCCTTCCTACCTTCTTCACATCACAGGATTGGTTCTTCCTACAAACCATTTTCATCTACTGTTGATGTTGCCACGAAGAGGGTGGCTGTTGTTGTTGCTGCTGCTGTTGCTGCTTGTAGCTAAATCTCTCCATGTCCCACCCACCTTCGGGTTCTTTCCTTTTCAATGCTGCAGCAGCAGCTGCCTGATGGTTATAGTACATTCTTCCTTGCTCCTCGGTTAAGAAAGCCTGAGAACTAATAGCAACTGGTTGTTGCCTTGAAGCAGCTGAAGGATACTTATCTTCTCTCCCTACTTCCAGGTCTGAACCTCCAGGACCAGCATTCAAATCTAGACCACCTTGCCTTCCCCATTTTCTACTACTACTGCTACTCTCAGGCCCACCGCCTGCATTAGAAGTACCCTCAGGAACACTTATCACATACGGCCTATGGTAATGACCAGCTGTAGGAGGTCCTAGTAACTGTGATGGAACTGCAGTAAACCCAAGCCCTGCGCCAGCTGAAGCGTCTAAATATGTAGCGGATCCACCTGAAAATGAGGTTGAAGGAAGAGCAAAACTGGTTCCAAATGGAAATCCCGGATATTGGTATGCAGTGGCAGCGGAATACGCTACTGCAGGAGAAGAAGCTAGAACAGGAGGACCTCTGTACACATCAAGTCCAAAGTTGGTCCCACCTGCAGAAGGTCCTAAGATCCTCGGTGTACCCGCTGCAGAAACAACTGGATAATGCTGCTCTCCTCTTTCAGGCAAGATTGATGGAACAGCAACAGCTGGAAACGAATTTCCCATCGGGAACCATGATGAGAGACCCCCCATCTCCATATTGTTCATTCTTTGACCAACAGGTGCTAGGAATGGTAGATTGCCTTTTGCATGCTGTCTAACTACAGTTGGTTCTGCACTTAATTCATCAACCCCGGGACCATTATTCAAATCAAAGTCCCTCAGGACATTGACCTCGCCATTGGAATACACCCCAGATGATGATGATGATCTAACGGGCAAAAGAGGTACTTCTAATCTTCTACTACTCATGGAAAATGACGAGATATCAGTATCCTCATCAACCCTATTCAAATCAAGATCCAGACCTGCAAAAGCACTACGACCAGGCGCAGCTGCACCAATCATCTCACTGCGACCTAAATCGCGATGGTTAATATACCCAGATTCCTTATGTGTTCCATGTGAGTAGCTCTGTGAACCAGTGTCCTCGAGAACTCTCTCATCTGCCACATTCAAGTCAAAATTCAATAGACGGAGACCTTGTTTGACAGCACTATCGGTCTGGGGTACATCTGCTGCACAAAGAGACATCTCCAGAGCTTTTCTAGGTTCAGCACGCCTAAATGCACTTGTAGCAGCAGATCCTTTCCAACCAATTTCCCCTTTACTTCTCAATAAGTTTTCAATTGGTGGCAAGAAACCACCTTTGGCAGCAGCTGCAACTGTGATCGAAGCAGGGAGGCTGCACGACATGGAAGGAAGAGAAAATTGCAAGGTGCTAGGTAAGTTCGGAGCAGGTGAATCTCCAGGTACAGAGGTACCATCTCCCTGGTTCCCTTCATCCAAAGGGATTCCTTCATTCAAATCAAAATCCAATTTTGTGGCTGTGTCTGATCCTGCTGCGGCATACAAGGAGGAACCTCCTGTTGTGGATGCACATTCTTCCAACTCTTCCGCTTCAGAAGGCTTTGCACATACCTCAGACCCTTGAACCGACACTGAAGGTAGTTCTTCATCAGGAGCAGATACTTTGGAATGGCCACCAGCACCTACTTTTCTATCAGTATTGTTCCCATCCACACCACTGTGACCCAGAACACTTGAGCCAGCAGTACCTGAAATATGTTTATCATGAGCTGAATTATCTGTACTTGTCTGCTCCATTCTTTGATATTCGGTGTGCCCTATAAGAGTTTTCGCCTCCAAGACTTCAGCGCCATTCTCTGAATGTGTAACATTTTCAGAAGACAGAGTTTCCCTCATGTTCCTTTCACCTAATTCTTGGATATCAACACCAGACACGACGGTCATATCTAAAGATGGACAAAATGGAGAGTCTACAACAGCTTCTTTCACAACTTTTGCGCTCAGATCTGCATCAAGAACATCAATTGCTAATTAGAATGAATTAAAAATATATATACACATTGCATGCTTTACCAGAATTTTTTTGAATTATACCTGATAAGCCTGTCCTTTCATCTTTGCAGCCACTAACACCTGTTCTCTTCTCACAAGGTAGCTCAACCCCTTCATGATTAACCAAAGAAGCGGGTAATGCTTCACCAGCTATCCCATCGGACTTTAAGCATGGGTTGGTCATTTGTTGCAAATTGATACCAGGAACTTGGAGCTGCTCCCCTTTTAGTTTTTCATCAGAAACTGGCATAGTTGGAATTTTACCATCTCGGGCTTCGTCCTTGGCTTTTAATGAATCAACAGATGCGACCTGCTTCTCTACACTGGCTTCAGGTTTCATTAGCATTCTACCTGTCCCGTCTTCACAAGATAACCTTGACTTTGGATCATTTGACACACACTCCGGCTCAGCACCTATGCATGTCTTAGGAGAACTAATTGGTGAAACCTGCTCTGACTTGGACATCTCTCCAGCAGCAACACTCGCAAGCAAATTCATGCCAATATCATCCCCGCCACAGATAGACACACTAGCTTTGACACAGCTCTCAACTAAAGCATTTATAGAGCTGAGTGAAGCTTCCTTCAACTTTCCTTGCTTAGGTTCACCGAAGGCAACTCCCTGCTCATTTCCCGAGGATGAGCAAATAATTTTGGAAGGTTCTGACAACTTCCCTGCCTCTTCACCAGTAATGCCATCATCGGTTGATCCATTACCAACATCAGAACCCACCAATCCAACTTTCACATCACTGCTCTGCCATGATTCTGTAGTCACATCAGTAGCAATACTAACTCGAGTAGCATCACTTTTTACTTTTACTTTTCGATCGGATTGGTCACTACTTTCAGGGACTCCGGGAGAAGAAACTCGGCTCACCAATGCAGAAGGGTCATCTAATGAGGAGATACTTGCACTCCGTGCAGGACTGCGGCCAGGATTTGGAAGCCTGACGATAAGTCTGTGGCTTCCGTGATCAACGGCAGGCACATCAGGAGCCTTTTCACAAGTCGACCCCGACTGTGAAGTTTTCTCTGATGTGGCATTCCTATTTCCGGAGCTACATCTGTTGAAAGAAGTTTCCTTTTGAACCCCAGATACAACTGATCCAGGATAACCATTGGCTGATTTCCGATGGCGAGATGCATTGCCAGATGTCTTACTAACACTCATAGAACCAGCAGTAGAGCTCCTAGCATCCTCCTTCCATGAAGACTGGCTATTGTTCAGCGATTGACTGGATCCACTATTCTCCTCTTTGACGGTTACTGACGGATCAGGAGTAGCAATTTTATGCACTAACTTTCCATTTAAATCTTTTGAACTTGCTGCTGCTGAAAGCAATGGCACTGATGATTTCACAGACCCGGGGGATGTCTTGTTAGCACCATCACCTTGGCCAAGCTTAAGTGATGCTGCTTTTGTTGCAGAAGGTTGTGACAGGGAGCTCTTTGCAACACACTCAGAGGACACCCCCGTACGTCTGCTTCCTGCATGAGAAATATCAGAGATGCATTGCTTACTAGGAGAAGAAGCTGCCCTAGCCGCTCCAGATTTCATTTCGATGATCTTCATTTCTGCTTCAACACGCTTCTTCCATGTGTCTACTAAGCTCTTAGATTTCTTCTGTATTTCCAAATTTTTATGAGTACGTAAATGATTCACAGACCTGCCCACGTTACAATTCTGAAGAGCATGAAGATCAACAGGTAGCTTGTCAAGTGCACGAAGCAGAGCCAAAAGAAAATCTTCAGCCTGTCTATCACTTTCTTTGGGACTACTACCATCACGTTCTTTCAATTCACGGAGCCACTCATCCAATATAGCCAGTCCGTTGAGTTGCACAAACTGCCCAAGGCAGTCATTCCTTTCAGTGGCTCCTATGACCTCCGCAGCCATTATTCTGCCACCCAACTCTAGCTTCTTCTCGGTACTGTCATGTTGCAGGAGTTGCACCAGCTTTTCAACCCCTTTAAAGTCTACAAGACCTCCTTTCTCTGCTATCTTAGAAATCTCAGATTTCCAAATAAACTGGCCAGAATCTCCGTCTTCTGACTTTATATAACGTTCTCGTTTAATCGGCTCAGAACTCTGATCACTACGCTCCCTTTTCTTCCCCTTAATTTGAGAAGGTAATGTGCTAGGACTATTCTGTATACTATCAGAACCAGGTTTCAACTGCTGTGCTGAGGTAGAAACATTCAAAGGCTTTGGAGAACGTCCTCCTGATTGTACAGCTGCATGCATTTCTATACGTGTTTTATCCAGTAACTTATCTACTTCTTCCTGTCGCTCCTGTGAAGAATTAAATGTATTGGATAACTAATTCCAGTGGACATATGGAAGTGTATAAATATGAATATGAGACTTACATTAATGTAATCTTGATCGGTTAGCCACCATAAACGTTTGTTTGTGATATCATAAACTCGCCTGCATACAAATGAGGATATCCCTGAAGGAAGTTCAACACCTTTACGAAGGAATGCAACTTTACAAGGATGGAGTAATGATGCAGCAGGTATTTCATCCTCATGAAACGAGTAAAAAACTTCGTTGGGAGCGGCTTCCAGCAAGACGCCTTTCCCAAGGTTTACATCAACAGGTCGATAAAGCCAATTAACACGGAACTTTGAATGATCTTCTTCTTCTGATGTTAAACTGCGAATTATTCCTATAAACGGTGGAGAGCTTTCTTGGTGGGGTTTGAAAAGTGCACAATCACCTACAGTAACCTTGCGACCATCCTACAAAGCGAGAAAATTTTCAGCATAAAGTAGATAAGTAAATGGTGCATAATCGAGAAAATGACATCAGCTAAGTAGGAAAATAAATGTTAATCCAAGAAGTAAGATATGAGTATTAACATTTAGACTCAATCCCCGTTAGAGAGTAACCAATATTCTTCACTTGAAACCAACGCTATCGCCTATCAGCTTAGGTCAATCCTTTCCTTCTTGACTATAATGCCTTTATGATGGACAAAACGCCAATATGACAGATAACCTTCCCATACCAATGTAACAATCAGAACTTTGCATTGAACTAAACTATGTCAAAGAAAAGACCCCCCCCGAAAGTCTGTTAAACTTCAATGCTTGCTAGTTTCCCAAAAATAACAAAAGAAATCTACTATCACCAGCAACAAATCATTATTGCAGGATGACGAAACCATATCTAGTATCCACTATTTATGTCCACAACTCTTGCAATTGCAAAATTATATGCAAAGCACAATCGAGCTAAATCTTCGGAACCATTCCGACTAACATTATTTTTTGATCCTGGACTGATATAACCTACCAGCCCAAACACAATTAACTATCAAAATTAAGAGACATAATTACACTTATCAAAAAAAAACAAAAAAAATTTATCTATTTAACAATCCACCAAATGAACAGTAATTCACACATTTTAATTCAACAATAGCAAAAGCATATCTTCGAACCCCTTCCTTTAATTCAACCAGAGCCTTAAAAATCGAAAAATTCAAACTTTCAATTAACGAAATTTAGACAAACCAAAAACAAAGTGAAAACCCTAGAAAAAGGAATACCTTGCAAAAAAAATCAGAGGAAGAACTAGGGATGGAAGAATCAGCAGCTACAATCTTACTACCCAGATTGAGGACCGACCACATATGCCGTATGGGGTTCCTAATAACTTCACCACCTTCTCGCCCATGCATAATAATTCTCTTGTATCATTTTCACCTCTATTATTATCAATTTGATTCCCAAATCCTTCAGCCCAAACGTGAACCATCAAATCCCCCAACTGTAATCTAAACAAAATAACCCTAAAATCTAGTATCTAGGTCAAAACGAACCCTAGATCCCTTCTTACTTTCATTTTCCAAACAGAAACCCTAAATCCTTGGACCAAATTACAAAATTAGGTATACACTTTTCCCTTGATTTCGTACTCTTCTATGATCAATCAAAATTGATAATTCCAACAGATCTATGGTTTGCAGATGATCTTGTTTTTAGAAGCAGAATTTTCGATCAAGAAATTTTCGAACGAGTATTTCGCGATCTGAAGAGAGGAGAGGAGAGAGAAGAGAAGAGAAATGTCGAGACCACGCCAAGACGGCAAAAGCGAACTTGGTAGCTTAAACACGGGCAGAACGGGTAGCATAATTTTTAAGGGCAGTTGTTTTCTTCTTCTTCTTTTTTAGTTTAGTTCCGTTCTTTCTTGTTTTTTTCAATGTGAGTTGATTGATGTGAAAATTAAAAAATTACTGCGGCATCTCTGAGCCAGGCACTGTTTATGTTAGTTTTGTACTAGGTTTGTACAAAATTATGGAAGAACGAATAGTATCGAACATGATCTTAGGAAGAACGAAAAAAATAGATAAATAAGGTATTAGTATTAGGTGCTCTGGAAGATGTATTAACCATTTACGAGTAAAAATAGTGTGGAGCAGGTATGTTGTTGTCCTCGGAGTTTAAAGCACATGTAAATTGAGAGTATTAGAATCCCAAATCACGTTTGCTAGATTAGTGACACAATTGATGGATCTCAGCAATTAAAAGAGTCGAACTAAGGCTACTAAGTTAAATTAATTACGAGGCTATTTGTTGGCAATTCTAATTTTCTTGTAGATTAACAAAGATTGACCAAAAATTTAAGCGCATTTCATCAATAAATATTTTTTTTTATTGATAGATTCCATTGATAAAAAAGTTTAAACCGCCCAAAGGGGGAAAGGAGGCTCAAAATAGGCACAATACCAATTGGTAACAACCGATTCCATCAACAAATTAGCATCTAAATAATGATGAAATTGGAAGATAACGTGGATCCAACAGTTCATACTCCTACCTCACTCTAACAATACATGATAATAGTTACGGGACATTTGAAATGCATTTAGCAGTGTTAGTATTTAATTACACACATTTCTAGCTAGATTGCAAGTGGTGATCAACGTGACTAAAATGCCATGTCTGTGCGCTCTGGATAGTATGCGTGGTTGGTAGAAAATTTATTGTTTTTGTTTATTCTTTTGGAAACTGTAAATACTTTGTTGTATTCAGAAACAAATCTAACCTTTTCCCCAAAATGGTAGGATAATAACTAGGAAAATCCAATGAAATGTTCCCAGAAAAGACATTGCTTTCTGAATGTAACAGAAGACATTTAATGAGAAGAGATCTTAACCATCCAAATCTATCTAAATTTAGACCATCATAGAATTAGAGGAGAAAAAGTTCGAACAGAAGTTACATACAGTATGATGATAGATTCCTAGTCACCACCAAAGAGATGGATGCTTGATTAGACTCTTGGGACATGAGTAACGCCACCACCATCCTTTCCATTTCTCTCTACCACATGTGCACCTGCACCATCATGTGCCCTGACTTCGATAATTATAACTGATTATTCCTTTTTTAATTTGTCTCAAACATGACACGTGTAGTAGTAATCTTGAGTACCCCGTTTGACTTGTAAAAGAAAAACAGTTCTGAACTATACCGATGAAGGGTCTCGTGTGGTCCGTACTCCGTAGCCTTACAAGTGACAACACCAATGGGAATGACGATATGAAACCAAATCATCCATCCCTCAGGCAACCGGACAAAGCAGAAGCTCGTATATATCCCCTCTCCGAAAACCTTAGGTAACCGCACAAGATAACGTAATTCAATGGGAACAAATTTTATACTTTATTATTGTTGAGAAACCGAGGAATCGAGGCGAGGTAATCCTCGGGGGTTGAGCCAAGAATTATGTATGTGATGGGATGCAATAAATTGCTATGGGGTGAGAAAAAAATTAGGGACCCAAAGAAGCAAAATAGACTTAGGCTAGGTTTGGTAATGCTTTTATTTTTCCAAAAGCACTTTCAAAACCTATATATGTCAATAATTTTTTAAATTGGTATTTGGTAAAAAAAATCAAAGTGTTTTTTATCCAAAGCACTTCCCAAATTCCTCAATTTTTAAAAGCTGGGGAGGAGGAGCTTTTAAAAGCTACAAAAGCATAAGCTTTGGTCTCACCAAAATTTAATGCTTGATTTACCTTTTTTGTCCATATTTTATTTTGTAAATGACAAAAATTACCCTTAAGTATATATACAATCAATTTATATTTCTTATATTTTATTCTTTAAGTATTATTATATTTTATTTTCAAACTATTGTATGATACCATTTCATTTAATTTGTCAAAAATTAAAAATAATAAAAAATAACTTAATTTTAGTTTATTTTTTGTTCGAAAATTATATAAATTAAAAGCGGTTAAGTAAAATATTTTTTTCAACAATCATAATAATAGTAATAATTAGTAAATTTAATATTTAATAGTAAAACAAATTAATTATTTTTAACCCCAATTAAATTGAATAAAACTATATTTAGAGATATGTCGGTTTTTGTCATTTGCCACAACAGCAATGGTTGAATCTAGTATTTTACCAAACACACTTTGATTGTTTTTTTAATCAGCTTTAACTTTAATTAATATTTTACCAAACGTCTAACTGTTTTTTTCTCACAGCACATCACAACAACGTACCGCAGAAAAGTGCTTTTACAAAAGCTGAAGCAAGTGTACACCCTTGCAATGGGTTGGCTCCGCCCCTGATAATCTTTTTTCCTTAAAGACAATTCATCCCCATAAGGTGCTCACGGTTCTACGAATGTCGTCTCCCAAGATACAACGATCACGCCTCGTATTAAGTAGCACTACAATACTACTTGGCCAGCAAATGTTACAGGGTTCATATTAGTTCTGCATTTCAAACTCATGGTATTTTGTAAAGTGCGATTAGGTACGATCCTTATGCACCTATTAAAGACGAACTAAAGCAACATCTTTGTCTCGGCCTATGTCAATAGCGCTTGCGGCTGCTCGTATTACTGGTTGGAACACTAATAATGAAGCTCATGGTTCTTGTTGATCATCTTTATTTTCAGAATAAAGAATGGAATGACCATTTTTTGGTTTAGGCTGGTCTTGTACAATTTTGATCTCTCGAACTTAACAGTATATTATTTTATCCTAAAAACCAAATCTTCTGTATAAATACGAACGTACTCTTCGGGTGATCAAGTCAGGCGCAAACCAAAATTGATAAGTCATGTTGAAATGGTGGGTTGATGCCTAATATATACAACCTTATTTTTAAGAACAATTAATTGGGGGATATGGATTTTAATTGGGGGATATCACTAGAGGACAAAATAGGGATCCGAATATCCTAGCTGGGTTACCCCTTATGTAATTAATTTATTATTTCCTAATCTAACCCTCCCTAATTAGGATTAGTTACTAATTAAGATTAGTAAAATCTTAATGATTTGGGGGATATATTTAGTGTTTTTGAGTTTATTTGAATTTTTTGTGGGTAGAAGGAGGGGAAAAAATTTAGAGTAGAATTTATTTTATTTTGAAAATGGAAGATGAATTTGAAGAGAGACTTGCAGCTGCTGAATCCTTGGCTCAACTACAACAACAATCATATCTTCAATCTTCAGTTAATGATAACACCTCCCAATTGGAGTTATATGATGAACCAACACCCTTGGATCACGATTTTCGTGACCATGAGGAGTTATGTGAAGAACCAACTCAAGAAAGTAAACATGTTCAACATACAAGCATCCCCAACACACAGGTAATGCTTCAAAGAGGTCGAAAATTTGTTTTTTTTTTTTTTTCAAACCGCCATTTCTGTCCGAAAAAGCAGAAAACCGGCATGCGCGTTATATGAATACCATGCCGGAACCTCTATAACCGGCATTGTATTCATACAAATTTGAATGCCGGTTTAAAATATCCCCAAGTTCAAGAACATACCGGCGTACCATTCAAACCAAGATTATATGCCGGTTTGAATTTTTACTTTTTACCAACCACCGAATATTGTATGGAATACTCAAACCGGCACTTACCGTACATGACACACCATGCCGGTTTGTGATACCGGCATAGATCCTTGCATGTCGGTGGTGCCGGTTTAATAGGAAAAACATACAGTGAAATTAATGATAAGATAATTAATATTTGGAAACTAACAAATGTAATGATAACAATAAAAAAATAAGTAATTCACCATACCTGAATCACAGTGAAATTCCCATTAAATTGACGGCCTTTCGCCTTAGAAGCTCGACGCATTTACTCACCAAAAATGTGCCAAGAAAGCGGTGCCCCATGAATACTTATGAACGTCTTCCAACGGATCCAAAAACGTAGGTTGTTCAAATGCACCTATTACCATTAGAGTCGTGGAATATAGCGGTTCCCAAAATGAACAACATATATGTCACAAGGTTTGTTGAGCTTGTGCGGGAGTCAATTCCTTGTTCTTTGTATTCCCAAACAATTGAGTGAGTTGGACGAATGTTATAGTCTTTGTCTGAGAAGTTTGTTTCTTGTACAAATTTGCCATCGTGGTTTCCTTGTTCCATCCAAACAACTTTTCAGTTAGCTCATAGATCTTTTCCCACCCTAGGTCCTTCGACTTGTCTTCTACCTTAACCGGTTTCCCAAGAACCTCTAGTCCTATTATCCTTTGGACATCTTCGGGATAATGGTCATCTCGCCAAAATGAAAATGCATGGTGTCGGTTTCACCATAAAACCTCTCCAAAAAGCAGTTTGCCGTGACGGTATCGGTGGCCACATAATTTTCTATCGCAGATACAACCCAGATGCTTTGACTATATCTTGAACAGCCGGACACTCATCCTCCAAAAGCCGACATCCGATTGTTGATGGCGGCTAACACGCCAGGCTTTCCGTGGTCCTATAAAATCATCACGAACTTTACTAAATTGATCACGTGTAAATAATAGAATAACAAGATACAAACGTCTTACATAAGTTTGATAGATCCATCGAGCCCAAGAGTCTTTATACGAAAATAAAAGTTGCGGGTTTATAGGTTGACCCCAATATTTTCCATCATTTCTGTGAGGAATTAAGTCTAACGTATCGAAGTGAGGTGGGGTGCCTTTTCATCATTAGTTTGTCCTAAGCCACCCGCTTGTGAAGATGAGCCACCCGCTTGTTCCTGGTTCTTGTGGAGTTTGATTCTCATCATCATCATCATCAGCAGAGTTGAGACACCTGTAGTAGCCGCTATTCCTTTTCCTTTGTCCTTTTTTGGTGCGTGAGACCTATGTTCCAACACGTTAAACGGATTTATATAGTGTATGCCGGCATACAAAATGAACACACACAAAACCGGCATTCACGGCTTAATATTATTCTATGCCGGTTTAATTCCGGCATTATATCAAATAATACGAAGATGCCGGTTTTTGTTGAATTGTATCCAGAATTTAAAAATTTAGGGAACAAAAACCGGCATTGTATGTTACCATACCGTGAACGCCGGAACAATTACAGGCATACCAATAATAATTTTTGGAATGCCGGTTTTACGTAATTTGTTACCCAAAACTTAACATTTTTTTTTTTTTTTTCAAATTGAACTCAATTGACTAGAATGCAATTTCAAAACCCTAAAAAGATATTTTAATCCATCATGAACTCCTATCAAGTTTCACTTTGTGTTGTATATTATTGGATAAACCCTAAAACTACTTCAATTCAACGGGAGACTTTGTGTTATACATGACTTACCAATCAAATCTGTTACTTCCGCCTCACCAGGAGACTCTTCAGAGTTTGTTGCGCATCAACGGTATTTCGCATTGGGGTTATCACGAGATTTGCGACGAACCATTGTTTTGGTATAATAGATGAAAAAAATAGGGAAAGATTGAATAGAACGAATAGTTTTCTTTCCAAAACCGTCACTTATATAGCTTTGGAAGTTTGAAACCGTCATTAAAGAAACCCACGATTTTGTAACCTTCCAATGACTCATTAAATATTTGGAAACCGTCATATTTGGAAACCGTCAAACAAATTGAATGAAATTGTAACCGTAAAAAAAGTTGAATGAAATTCTAACCGTCAACCAAGTTGAATGAAATTTTAAACGCCGAATACCTAAGATTGAAAATTACATACCGGTGATGCCGGCATTACAAGTTCATTATTTTTTAACTTCTTAGTGTGGTAAACCGGCATCTTTCGTAAACATATGCATGATGCCGGTTTTAAGATTTCATAACTTTTTTTTTTTTAACTCATAGTTATTCTTTTATTTGAACGAAATTTCACGAAATAAACATCATTAACCACAAACATAAGATCTCAAGCATTTTCCAACTAACATCATTTAAGGGAATAATGTTACACATAGAATTAAAGATATCAATAGTAATACAATTTAAAATAATTTATTGGAATTAGATTGAACAAGCAAAGCAGCTTCGAAATGCCTAAAAGGCTCTTGTCTCCACTTCGTATATGCATCCTGAGCTTTATACCTATCACCACCGTATCTTGATAGGAATTCGTTGTATTTGAGACATGATT
Organism: Papaver bracteatum; assembly: GCA_023529315.1. Lineage (NCBI taxonomy): Eukaryota > Viridiplantae > Streptophyta > Magnoliopsida > Ranunculales > Papaveraceae > Papaver > Papaver bracteatum. Next base: position 409,365 of record JAJJWX010002419.1, on the reverse strand, counting down.
TGATGACTGCAGTTGTTCGAATGCGTACTATTTGATCAGCGTATTCAGTTTTGCGTTTCTTACCGTTAACCGTGTAATGATTGTAAGAACCATTCATTACAAGGCCCCAAAACACTTCTGACGGGCGTTCATCCTCCGCCAAATCCAATACTAAGTAGTAATTCCTAATCCATTCTGTTTCATCCTCAACATCTGCTTCTATCTTAGCTTCTTTTTGATGTTTAACCTCTCCCAGAGCTTCCGCTCTGATGTTATCTATTTTTTGACGATAACGTTCAATCTTTGCTTCCTCTTTTTCTTCTCTCTTCCTTTTACTTATCTCTTCCTCCATTGCGACAATTGAGTTGGTGGTTTCTTCCTTCCTTCTTAGTTTTTCTAGTATTGTGGCAATGGAGTTGGTCGTGGTTGATGATTGAATTCCTGTCGGAGTGGACAATATGCTCCTCAAACGTTTTTCTTTTTCGAGGGAATTGATGAACTTGGCAGGCGGTGAGTAATAATCCATTGGAGATATATCTGTGAGGTATCAAGTGCAATGGGTGTATCCATTCCTTTAAATAGATTTAGTCATAACGGCTCTTTTCCCATACATAGCTTTGACAGTAGGGTCGGTTTCTTCAATTCTATGAAGCTTTTCCTCGAGTTCCTTGATTTCTTGAAGAGATAGCACAACTCCATCCTTATGCTTGCAACCTAACATCTTCGTAACCTTGCCAAGTCGACGTCGCTAGTTTAATACATCAAATACATAATCAGGATATATATTAATATATGATTATGTTTACATTTAATAACTATAACCAATTAAGAAAACTTACCACCATTCCGAAAGTCTTGAGAAGTTGGGCCATCGTAGGTGGTGGAGGTGGAGGAATTTCAACAGGAGGGTTTTCTTGGTGTGGAGCTTCCACGGAGGGAGGGCGCACGACATAAGGATGTGACCATTCCAGGTAATCCCTCATATAGCTGTCATCAACTTCATAACCATTTTCCGCAAGCTCCCACTTACTAATATCTACCAAACGACGTGGGTCTCTTTCCCTCCAATGTGTTGGTTCCGGTTCTGGATCATACACTACATGCAACTTGTTGGGAGTTGAATTGCACCGAGAAAAGTAAAGAAGATAATTATCATCATAGGTCGACCAAAAACGGGATAATTGTTTAAATCCATGTTGGCGCATCACACGGCATGGGTCGGCCATGATGTATCCTCTTGGGTGGTACAAAGGCCCATGGTACAATGCAACATCTCTTGGGATTTGACGGTATCCTCTAATCTCCTTATAAGTGTCGAACACAACGTCTTCCTTCCTCATAGCATCCAGAGCCAATCTCATATCGATGACTCGACCTTTGTTACCGGGCTTCGGATTATCGTGAAACTCGAACCTCGAGCTCTAGGGATATCGGGTTCAGAAGGTCTTTGATCTTCAAGAATGGGCAGTCCTTGAACAAGGTTGGGAAGTGTTCATAACACCACACCTAATCCAATGTGAACAATATACATGTGAACAAAAGTTAAATAAATACATGTGAACATAGATTAAAAAAAATTGTACCAGGGTATAGTGAAATTCCCGACAAATTGGTTTGTTTTAGCCAATGAAGCCCTTCTCATCTCCGCCATCAAATGTGCCATGACCGCGGTGCCCCAAGAATAGCCACACACACCTTCCAACGGGTCAAGGTACTGGAGAAAGTTTGCACTTACCCGGTTGCCATTCTTCGTCAGGGAATGCCCTAGTGCCCAAGAGGTATAACAGTGCACGCGGCGGTATAGCGAATCTGTGCGTGGTCCCATCCAGCCTCCCAAGCTTCTAGCCTTTGTATTTTCAAACATCTTCTTAAGCATCGTCAGCTTGAATGTCTTCGTCTTACTTCCGTTCGATGCTACATAAAAGCTATCCGAAGAAGTTTTGAAGTCCCAACCAAACAACTTTTCAAGCAAATCGTGCAACTTCAGCCAATCTAGGTCCCGAGACTCAACTCCTTCTGAAATTGATTTTCCGATAACATTCAAGCCTAGAATGGCATAAGCATCTTCAGGAATCAAGGTCATCTCCCCGAACGGGAAGTGCATTGTATCGGTTTCACCATGATACCTTTCGACAAAGCAATTGACGGTGACAGTATCTGGATTCAAGTAATTTCCAACCAAAGAATACAAACCCGAGTTCCTTACTAATGTTTGGACATCTTCATGTTCCAACGACAATTTCCACTCAGCCGCGGCTTGGTTTCGGCAAACACGCACAGCCTTAGTATGATCCTACAAATAAGACATAATACGATTAAGAGATAATGTAAAAAATAAAACAATGCACATGCACAAAATAAAAATACTTACATAAGTTTGAAAGATTGTACGAGCCCAAGAGTTCTTGTATCCAAAGAGTACTTTCGGTTCCGGAGCTTGACCCCAAATTTTACCATCATCGCGGTCGGGTATCATGTCATCAATGTGAGGAAGGTGACAACCTTTAACTTTGTGTTTGCCCTTGCCCTTGCCTTGTGTTGGTTGTTGACTAGTCTCACCAACTTCGGTTTGGATTGCTAATTGACTTGGGGGAACCTCATCATCTTTATCCTCACTGTCCCCTTCATCATTCTCATCATTCACAAATGTACCTTCACGGATTCTAAGTGCATTACGTTCACCACCACTCTCCCAATCTAACCCTCTTGTTTGAAACCCCAAACGCTTCTTGCGACCCGCATCTATCCCCGGGAGGCGAGAGGGGAGTATCAAGACCGTCCTTTCTCCTTTTTTTAGTGAGAATAGGACCTTTATTTTTCCTCGATACTTTGGCTTTTGACCTATAACATAAACAAACGAAACAAACATAAGAAAAGTCATCACAGTTTGTAAACCGGCATTTAAATTCTTAAAAAAACTAATGCCGGTAACATGTACCGGCATATATGTTCAAATATCGAGCATGTCGTTTTTTGAGTTTGTCTTACTGAATGTTTCAAGTGTCAAACCGGCATACAAGAATTGAACTACTTGATGCCGGTATTTCAAAACCTTCAATGACGAAACCTAGATATAATGCCGGTAAAAAAAAAAAATATTCCTATGTGTTTTTAGTTGACTACCGGAATAGCCTTCAACCCAATTCGAATGCCGGTCCTAAAATCTAATTTTCAGGAACTCAAGCCGGTTTGGTGTTCAACTACTATCGTATGCCGGTATTGATATTTCAGGTTCAGGAAGTTAAACCGGCATTGTATTCGACCAAAAGGCTATGCCGGTTTCTAAACCGACTTGGTGTTCAAACTAAGATTGAATGCCGGTTTTCTCTGCAACTCCACAGTTTCACCAATTTTGGCGATTCTAACCTAAACCCATGGCTAAAAATCGATTAAAACAATCATAAATGAGCTAAAAAAACACTTACCTTCTCAGAGAAGCCATGATTGGTTGATCATCCGAGTTGGATGCTTCTTCCTCTTCTAGTTCTTGAGCAATGTTCTCGATTCGTTGCTCATGTGTTTGTTGAGCAATCGATTTAGTGTTCCGTTTTGCTTTTGATTTCTTTCGTGGAGGCATGGTTATGGTAGGTTAGTCAACGAAGAAATTTTTGATTCAACGATTAATCGTCGATGAAGAATGAACAATGAGGAAGACGATGAAGAAAAAAAAATATTTCTAAACCTAACCCTATGCCGGTACAAATTGAATTGGGGGATATATGAATTTGGTATTTAGATTTTATTGTTTTAGGGAAAGGGCATTACAGTAATTTCATAATGTTTTTTAATTAATGAAGGAATATTCTGGTTTTTCGCACCCAAAAGACACCCCTTATCAGCCACAAATGGTTGGGGGAAGTAATTCATATCCCCCAATTAAAATCCATATCCCCCAATTAATAGTTCATTTTTAACTCATCTGATTTTTTCCATAAATCATTAGTTATTTTATAAAATTTATTCGGATTTTTTTATCATTGATGATTGGAATTCTGGTTAATAACCAACTTTAAATTTAAATCATTAATACTAATAACACACACAAGTCATTCTGCTAGTGAAGCCATGTTTTTTTTTTTTTTTACACACATGAAATAACTAGTTTCAGAAAACAGAAAACTAGTTATAAACATAAATAAGATAAATAATAAAGCTATAACACTAAAAGGAAGTCCATTTTCCTTGGACTTTATTTGTAATGGCATACACTGCTAGCAAGTGAGCTGTTGAGTTAGCTGCCTTTGGGATGAAGTTGAAATTGCTCTGAGAAGCGTTTCTTGTCAGAGATTTTATTCATCAATATTTTTTCCAGATCCTCCATGTAAATGAATGAGATTCGGCCTTCAAGATTCTTACCACCGCTTGGCAATCCCCTTCAATTATAACCATTTTAAATTAAGGCAATGAGCGAGCTCAGCTGCAAGAAGCAAAGTTTCTGCTTCAGCCACCACTGGAGTGTTACATCAACCAAGCCTGATGCTAGCACCACAAAAAATTACTTGATTGTCTCTAACAATTGCAACGCAAGTGAATCTAACATTTCGAAGGGCATCATCCACGTTGATATTAATAGTCATGGTTGGAGGGGTAGTCCATTCTGCAATTTCAACATTGCTGGTAGTTGTGTGTGGAGTTTTCTCAGCATCAAACTTAACTATTATGTGAAATTAAAATAGAGGCTAAGCCAATGAAAATCCATTATGAGCACTCCATGTATATTTAGTTGTTTGTTTTCAAACACACATGCATTTCTAGCCTTCCATGTTTCCGAACAGGTATCAGCTCTCATGGCATAAGAATATGCATTATATTGGTTGAGTAGCCATTATTCCACTATGTTGCTTAGGTTCAAGGTGACTACCTTGAAGTCTGATACCTAAATGAGAGGCGTACCAGATTATTTGAGTTAAAGGAAAATACAGGAGCAGATGATCAATGTTCCTCACTTACGTTGCACGATTTGCAGTCAGTGCAAATGCCTTCAACAAATTTTCCCATTCTCTTGAAGACCCCGATTCCATTATGAAGCGCTCCAACAATATAAATATATACCAACTGAAATCTGGATGGAGGAGGAGACGTTGTCAGAGGAGGTGATCGATGGAGAAGACAGTGTTTGAGGTGGTATTAGGCTGAGTCTAGGGGAGAAGGAAAGTAGCATGATTTGGACAAAAAATCGTGATCAAAAGTTTTATTTACTTTTTTTTTTTTGCTCGAAAGCAGGAACGTTTGAGGGAACTTTTCACAGGCTGGAAAAAGTAAAAAAAAAAAAAAGAGGATCCCATCCTCGCTCACTAATGTTTTTTTTATATAAAAAAATCTAATAAAATATATTATTAGCTAATTTTGGTCTCACTTTCAAATAAAATATATCTTAAAAAAATATTAAAAATTAAATATAATATATTTGGGCGAGGTGTACACCCTCACCCAAATCTTCTTTCCCTCCCTCACCACTACACTCAGACCTTCCTCCTACGTGACGTGCCGACTCTGTTGAACTACCTCCCTTCCCTCCTCTACTAGACTCAGCCTTAGCAGTGGAAGTAGAGAAATGTACTGAACTAGTACAAGTTGTGAATGAATTACTTGGTAACAAGATACCTCTCTCTGAGAACATATCATGTTTATCTTCCAAAGGAAAATAGGATTTTCATTCACTGGTTCAGTTCTTACACAATCATTGGTCTTTAACCACCCACTCCTGACTAACTTAATCCTGCAACCATTATTACATCAATGATCAGACAATAAACTCGAGTATTAAATCCCTAACATACTTATTTCCTACTTCTTACAGAGTTACCCTCTAATAAGTAAGATAAAGACTAAAAAGAGATTCTAGCATAAGTAGACCATTTTCATAAGCACAATACGTGCCGAGTACATGACATTGCCTCCCCCATTTAAGTATCCTTGTCCTCAAGGATAAAATATGGAAATTGAGCATATATGTACGCAGTGTCCTCCCATGTCGCATCCTCTGGGGCTGAGTTAAACCAATGAACCAAAACTTGAGGTACTGACGAGCCATTACGTCTGTGATTCAGAATATCCAATGGTTCGATCACATAATGTCCATTGTGATCAACTAGAGGCAGTTGAGGCATAGTTGTTGCATTAAGACCAATCTTCTTTAGTTGGGACATATGAAAGATAGGATGGATCCTAGATCCGACTGGCAACTTTAACTTATACGCAACAAACCAATACGTTAGATAACTTCAAATGTCCCAAAATATTTAGAAGAGAGTTTGAAGTTCTTCCTAATAGCAACTAAAGTCTGCATGTATGGTTGAATGGTAATCATGTAATTGCTACATTTTATACCCATATTTATATTAGCTAAGATACAATGTTTTAGTTACTAATACTATTTTAGTGCTTTTGTAGAAAGTACAAGTGAATTCGATCATCCAGCGAATAAACAACAAAATGTGAGACTTAATGGTGTTTGCGAGGAGAATGGAAAAATGTGGTTGGCATGGTACTTCCATATATTAGCAACCACAATGATGACATGTGGTTCCATGTATCAACAACTAATGATCAAATATGATGGCCTGGTATTTCTATATATCAGCGGCACTTATTATGCTGTCCTGGTATCTCCATATATCAGTAGCAATGAAATGGGCTGGCCTGGTATTTCTATATAGGAATAATTAGAGTTTGGTACTCAGGTTTAGACCAACACTAGGCTTTGGTCTAACATTTGTCCAACGTTAGGGCTTGGTACCTGGACCCGACGTTGACCCGCGTTGACCAGGTTAAATCCGAATTTCTGTTTAGTAATTATTAAAAATTTGACATTAAATTAAATTATTTAACGCGTTTACAAGTATACCCTTCACTCTACCAATAATTACGTATTCAAAATTAACCTTAATTCTTTCACCTTCTCCTCTTTATCCAAATCGTCGTCGCCACCGCTATCATCACTATCTTCTCATCCTCCCAAACCCATCACCATGACAACGCCGTCGCCGCTACTTTTTCTGTCTCTATTTCACTTACTACTGTAACCACCTCCGCATTTTCTCTGTAACCCTAATTCAATAACATTTTAATCAATTGATTTCCCACACAGTATCAACATTCTCTGCTGATAACACATATATCAACAACTGATCAGAACTACAAACAGATTCACATGAATTAAATAAAATAAAAACAACAATAATCAAATCCTAAATAAGCAATTGATGTCGCTTATCAATATCATTAACTCTCGAATCATCTTGGTGACTCAATACCTTAATCTCGTCCTGCATTTCTCCATCTGTTCATTATCAATTCCATACAAAAAAAATTCTATAAAAAAAAAACTAAATCACGAATGAAGAGGATGAGTTTGGAATTCCTTCAACCAAATTTAGATCTGTTAAAATTGGAAGAAACCGAAATCAAAAACGTAGAGAATATTACACATTATCAAGAATAGCAAGAAAAATAATCAAACACCCACTTCGGTGCTTCTTCGAAATCATCTTTTTCACAAAACCCAACAACAAATTCGTGTTCTTTGCCGTGTTCTTCATAATGGGATTCAAACAATGAAATTCATCTCAACCACACAGATTTCGTCAAAAATGATTAATTTAGAAGAAACCCTTTTGATTTACTGACAAAATTGAACCTAATTTTTTGAGTAATTAGGGTTCACTTTATGTTCTTCATATACTCTTCGATCAACACCAAATTAATGGAATCAATAGAGTTAAGGATGATGTGAAGGTTATGGTAGTGGTGGAAAAGGATGATGTGAAGGTCATGGTGTTTACTATAACCCTATTGAAGAGCAGAGACGGAAGAGGAAGATGAAGTACAGAGAATTATTATTTTTTTGCTTAATGCAGAGACGATGGATGGCACCGTAGGCTAAGTGCTTTTGTTAAAGCCGGTGGATCCTAGTCCACTTTGATTAAAGCCTGGTCAAAGGGTGTATTTGTAAAGTCAGTATTTTTATTTTATTAAATTAATTAAAGCATGGTCAGAGAATGTCAACAACAGTCAACGTTGGGTCCAGATACCAAGCCCCAACGTTGGACAAATATTAGACCAAAGCCTAATATTGGACAAAACCTGAATACTAAACTCCAATTATCCCTTCTATATATCAGCAACACTTATTATACTGGCCTGGTATTTCTATATATCAGCATCACTTATTATCACGGCAGAAACCATTAAATGGACCTCCATTCTTTTATTTACTCTCACAGTACGTGTGGTCTACGTGTCGAACATTTCATTACATCTCATTATCAAGGCAACTAGGTGGCCTCTCCAGTTGCCTACAACAGCAACGGAATATAGGAATTATTATACGCAGTCTGAACTGGAAATTGGTTGGTGTTGTAATTACAACAAACTCAAGCATGAAAGAAGATGGAAGCAAACAATAGCAAAGTCAGAAAACAGAAGCTGGTGAAGCAGAGAAGTGCTTTCTTTAATTCAAGCAATAACGTGTCCATCACAACTTTATATTTCATTTCTTATATGTGACAAAAGGAGTTCATGCAGGTGTTATTTGTTAAATGAGAAAAAGATGTGGGAGACTGGGAGACGTGTTTAGTTTCCCAAATGTCTCCTTAATTTACGAGGCAGAAAATGCATTTCCTATACTTTCTCCTAAGCAGCTGGTATCCCATTTTCTTCATGGTGATAGATAGTAATCTACAGAGAAATTGGCGATGGAAGAATACAAATGGAAGGAGCCCGTCATCAGCAGTACGTCATCGACAGAGTTTTGGGGTTGTAGTTACTGGCGGTGGAGTAGATGGATATTACAACAGAGAGACGAAATAGTGAGAAGAGAAGGAGCTGCGGTGATCAACTGCCGTGATTTAATGCTCTAAATACTTGTGGTGTGAGTCTTGCGGAAGTCGACAGTGAAGAATGGCCGAGTTCGACAGTGGTTTGGTCGAGTTTCTGCGCCGAGATGAGAAGTTTTGGGAGAAATTGAGACTGGAGATGGATTCGAATTGGCTGGTTCACAGTGTGAGCTCTTGGTTCTCGAAATAATGGGCAGGAAACGAAGAATAATTGGTGCTGAATGATGGTGGCCGTATATGGAGTTTAAATGCTATGCAATCTCAGGTGACAAAAGCTAGAAGACCATAAGACAAGGAATTGTTGGTCTTATATGTACTGCCGGCTGCAGAAGTGATGTTATAGCTGGACGGTGAAGGAGATGGAGCGAAGCTTCAATCAGCCAGAGATCGATCTCGTGTCCCATACTAACAGAAGAACAGCAAACTTATCATTTACAAGCTAATGAATGCTACGAAGATGAGCAGTTGGTGTTGATTTGAATTGTGCAGTCCGGTAATTAAAGATGTTGTGGATGGAAGAAGCATATCGACAGGCAGTGATGCTTGTAACCATATGTGACTTGAATACGGTTTAGTATTCTAAAAGAGTTGGCTTCTAGAAAGTCTAATTCTTCTGAATTTGTAGCATGTGTTTTGAATGCTAGTTTAGTAAGTCCAAAAGGGTGTGCTAGTAGGTGAGCCCAAAAGGGTGTGCTAGTAGGTGAGTTCCAAAGGGTGTGCTAGTAGTCAAAAGTGGTTTGCTAAGTAGGTGAGTTTTTTGGGTATAAAAGAGAGACTTCTTCTCTTTTTGCTAACAAGAGAAACCAATATAACTAAGAGAGAGTAAAAGGCAGTAGAGGCCTGATCTTGAGAGGGGTTTTTGAATCATACTCTTGTAACCTTGTTTGAATCATAGTGAAACCGTTATCGTCGTCTTCCAAAGTGGATGTAGATCATCTTGATCGAACCACTATAAATCCTTGTGGTGTGTGTGCTTCTTTTACTTTTGATTTCATTTTTATTTCAATTCTTGATTGATTGTGCTTGGAAGAGCCATTGGTTATAACAAATTGGTATCAGAGCTCCGGGTGGAAGTGATCTACAATGGTGGCAAAGTATGAGATTGAGAAATTTGATGGAAGAAATGATTTCAATTTATGGAGGCTAAAGATGAGGGCTGTTTTGGTGCAACAAGGTTTGGTGAAAACTTTGAAGGGGAAAACGGCTCTAGTAACAACATTGTCGGATGAAGCAAAGGAAGAACTCATAGAGAAAGCTCATGGAACAATTTTATTGTGTTTGAGCAATGAGGTCTTGAGAGAAGTTGCGACGGAAACGACAGCGGACGGGCTATGGAACAAGTTGGAAAGGAGGTATATGACTAAATTCGTAACTAATCGTTTATATCTCAAGAAGAAATTACATACTCTTAGAATGCATGAAGGAATGTCTATTATAGATCATATTGATGATTATAATAAAATTCTCTTGGATTTGGCAAATATTGATGTCAAAATTGAAGACGAAGACCAAGCTTTGGGTTTGCTTTGTTCCTTACCACCATCTTATGATAATTTTGTTGATACCGTAATGTATGGAAAAACTACAATTTCCATGGAAGACGTTAAAACGGCTTTGAACTCTAAGAATTTAAAGAAGGCGGGTATTGATGGAAAAGATAATTCGGGAGATGGGTTGTTTGTTAGAGGAAGAGGAAACCAAATGGGTGGATTTGATAGGAGTAGATCAAAGTCAAGGTCTAAATCAAAATCAAAATCCGGTAAATTATATTGTTTTCATTGTAAGGAAAAGGGGCATTTCAAGAAGGATTGTCCAAAAATGAAGAATGTTGAGAAGAATACTAACCAAGGCACCGCAGCAAATGTTGAAGTAGAAAGTGATGATGGAACGGTTCTCACGGTTCATACCAAAAGCTCGGAAAATGGGTGGATTCTTGATTCGGGGTGTACTTTTGACATGTGTCCTCATAGAGAGTGGTTTACTACTTATCAGGCTAGAGAAGGTGGTAAAGTTCTTATGGGAAACAATGTCACTTGTAAAGTGGTGGGTGTAGGTACAATTCAAATTAAGATGTATGACGGTATGGTGAGGACTTTAACTAAGGTTAGGCATGTTCCGGACTTGAGAAGAAATCTGATTTCTTTGGGTACACTTGATTCAAATGGATGCAAGTATCAAGGTAAAGGTGGAGTTATTCGTGTCTCAAGAGGAAGTCTTACAATTATGAAGGGCGAGAGAATTAATGGTCTTTATACGCTGCAAGGTACTATTGTGACGGGTAATGCAGTTGTATGTTCTTCAAGTTCTGAAGATGATACTACCAAGTTGTGGCATATACGGCTAGGGCATATGAGCGAGAGGGGATTGGCTGTTTTGAGCAAGCAGGGATTGCTTTGTGGTCATAAAATAGATCTTTGGGGTCCTTCTCGAGTTGATTCACATGGTGGTGGTAGATATATGTTGACGAAGCCGGTTCCTAGTATCAAGTTCAAGCATTTCTTGGACTTGGTTGGTGTCAACAGGTGTTGAGATCCCTTGAGGGGCTGAGCGAAGATGATGATGATAAGTGGTTATGGTATTCAAGAGAAAGGTGGAGCTTCCAGGAGTCGGGTTGAAGAGTGGTTATGGAATGCCAGTAGTCAGAAGGTCGCAGGTGGAACCGGGAAAGCTCAAAGTATGAGTAGTGTTCCAAGAGCATCTGGTGGCAGTAATGCCGGTAGTCAGAAGGTCGCAGGTGGAACCGGGGAAGCTCAAAGTATGAGTAGTGTTCCAAGAGCATATGATGGCAGTACTCATTGTCCGATTGGTAACATACGGACTGAGGTGGTGTGTATTTTCGCCAAGGTGGAGATTGGTATTCAAGTCAATGTGGATATTTGTACCATATGTGCCTTGAATACGGTTTAGTATTCTAAAAGAGTTGGCTTCTATAAAGTCTAATTCTTCTAGATTTGTAGAATGTGTTTGAATGCTAGTTTAGTAAGTCCAAAAGGGTGTGCTAGTAGGTGAGCCCAAAAGGGTGTGCTAGTAGGTGAGCCCAAAAGGGTGTGCTAGTAGGTGAGTCCCAAAGGGTGTTCTAGTAGTCAAAAGTGGTTTGCTAAGTAGGTGAGTTTTTTGTGTATAAAAGAGAGACTTCTTCTCCTTTTGCTAACAAGAGAAACCAATGTAACTAAGAGAGAGTAAGAGGCAGTAGAGGCCTGATCTTGAGAGGGGTTTTTGAATCATACTCTTGTAACCTTGTTTGAATCATAGCGAAACCGTTATCGTCGTCTTCCAAAGTGGATGTAGATCATCTGGATCGAACCACTATAAATCCTTGTGGTGTGTGTGCTTCTTTTACTTTTGATTTCATTTCTATTTCAATTCTTGATTGATTGTGCTAGGAAGAGCCATTGGTTATAACAATGCTTGTGTTGGCTGAATTGATAGCTGACAGAAATGGCAGTAGTAGTTGGGGTCTCGGTACTCCGCTCAGAGAAGAGAAGTTCGTTGTTGCCAGGCTTTGGAAGGTAGTAGTGTTTGTTACTTGATCAGGGAATGGGCGATGGTGGTTAGGTGGACAAAAAACTGAAGAAATTTGTTTCCAGCTAGTTTTGGAATGTGTATGGACGTGGACTGAATTTGGAATACCAGGGAGAGTACAAGGAAATACGAAAACAGCTCTTGGCAATGTTCGTCTGGACTTGTCTTTGAGGGTGAGATCAATGGATATGATGGTGATTATTATATGGCTGGGATCGGTGTTGTTGGGAAGGAAAGTATTAGGTACTGAGAAGAGAAAAGTGGAGTTGGATGTAGTTTGAATGGGCAGTAGCCTGGATATAGATAGTTCGTGCTGTGAGCTATGGGTCTCAACGGAAGTTCTCAGGACCATAAGCATGAGTGACGCTGTGTATGGCATGGGGTTAGAAGAATTTAAACCGGCGTTGGAGTCTGATTTGGGAACAGACTGTGGATATGAAAAGTGGAGCTAGTCATGGATCGGGATGGACTGGGACTTGGCAATACTGTTAGGTCTTAGTTGAACTCTTCGCATCAAATATAAAGGAAACGAAAAAGAGAAAGTAAAAAAAAGCCGGAGGCGACTGCAGACGCCGTTTGGAGAATAGGGTTTGTTGATTTCCAATTTTGTTTCTCCATGATTTGCTAAAATTGTTTGTTAGGGTTGATATGGAAACCAATTTTAATTATATAAACTCTACGATGATATTTCTAATAATGATTCATTGACTAGTAATTTATCTTCATAAAAGCTTGTCTCTAATTGTTTATGTGATTTTCTTGATTATTTATGCTTTTGAATTGATATTTCGTGCTTCGGTTAAATACCTAGACGTGGTATGCAAGGATAGATATGTAATTCTTTAGGATCACTACATAAGAAGCGAAGGAAATTACAACGGAAAAACTATATTTTAGAATTTAATATATCATCTTCTGAGGCATGAGATTGATTTCGAAATTTGTCTTGAGTAATAAATAGAGATTAGTAGAGTTTTATATGATCGAATTGGTGGAAACGAAAACCTTAATAACCCATTTCCAATTTGTTCATTGTTAGAATTATTATTGTTTTATTTCGCCCAACTATCTGAAACATCGTTAGACATCGTCTATTTGATTATTTAGTTTTGGTATTAGTTGGTAGAGTATTTCACATTCCTCGTGGGAACGACCTGTACTTGCCATTGTTCTACTAGTTAGACACTGTGTACTTACAGTATTTTATTGTGGGTTTCCCAACCTATTATGTTTTTGGCGCCGCTGCCGGGGAGTGGTTGCATAATACTCTCTAATTGATATCTTGTACATAGTTTTTTTTTTTTTTTTTTCTGTACGTAATTTATTTTTGTTTTTCTTTTAGATTGTTTTTAGTTCCCTTTTACGCAATTTATTTGATTTTTTTTAGGTACCTTAGAAACTGCTGCAAGGCGAAAAAAAGTAAGTATGCACTCGCAAAGCTATTGCAAGAGCGACTTGGAGGATCCATTAGAGGTTTGCTTAGCTCATTTTGGGTATGATTTTGATGATGATAGTGTTATTTGTGAAGTCAAAGACTTGTTAGACTCCACACCACTGCTAGACACTAACAAATGGAAGCCTAATCTGGAACCTCTAGTTATGTCTGAGTCTCGACTAGTTCCATCAGTCGAGAATGGTCCGACCTTGACCCATAATCCATTAAGTTCTGATATTTTTTGTCTTGATGATATTGATAATGAAACCGTTTTGCATAATAATAGGTCTATGAGTAGTGATACTATTGCTGTAATGAGGCCTTATTCGGCAAGTGAATTTGAACCAACATATGTTTGTGTGCCCGACTTAGCTGAAGTTGAATCAATATTAGTCGTGGAAGTTATTTCCGCTGACTTAGAACCTGATTTAGGGAGTACAAAAATTGTTCAATTCTTTAAACAATCTTTACTAATTATCTGCGAACCTGATTTACTTCATATTCAAGGTTCGAATTATGTTTTAAATAAGATTGAATTCCGTTTTATCTCTCTAGGTACTAATATTTCTTACTGCAGGTTCATGTTTTTGACTAATCATATTAGTTGGGTTGATCCCCAACTCTTCAGGCTTTATATATATGACTCACAGCTTACCTTGGGGTACCAATCCCACATTGTTTGAGAACGTGCTACTGGCAAGTAGGGAAACAGATAACTTTCGCTTCATGGGAGTCAACCCATCAGATTTGTTCCCTCTACTCTATCTCTTATTTTCTTTTTGTTTATTTTTTCATTTCCCATCTTAATTTCTACGTTGGATGACTCAATTACATGTGTGGGGGAGTGGGTAATTTTCCATATTTTTGCAGATTTTCACATATATATAAAAAAAAACAAAAAAAAATCGATTGCATAATATCTCTGTTTTGCTCGAGGACTAGAAAAATATAAGTGTGGGGTGTTGATAAGCATGTAATTGCTACATTTTATACCCATATTTATATTAGCTAGGATACAATGTTTTAGTTACTAATACTATTTTAGTGCTTTTGTAGAAAGTACAAGTGAATTTGATCATCCAGCGAATAAACAACAAAATGTGAGACTTAATGGTGTTTGCGAGGAAAATGGCAAAATGTAGTTGGCCTGGTACTTCCATATATCAGCAACCACAATGATGACATGTGGTTGGCCTGGTATTTCCATGTATCAGCAACCAATGATCAAATATGCTGGTCTGGTATTTCTATATATCAGCAGCACTTATTATGCTGGCCTGGTATTTCTATATATCAGCAACACTTATTATGATGGCCTGGTATCTTCATATATCAGCAACAATGAAAAGGGCTGGCCTGGTATTTCTATATATCAGCAGCCGGGTTGACCTGGTATCTCCATGTATCAGCAACCACAATGATGAAGTGGGATTGGCCTGGTATCTCCATGTATCAGAAACCACAATGATCAAATACGCTGGCCTGGTATTTCGATATATATCAGCAGCACTTATTATGCTGGTCTGGTATTTCTATATATCAGCAGCACTTATTATCACGTCATAAACCATTGAATGGACCTCCATTCTTTTATTTACTCTCACAGTACGTGTGGTCTACGTGTCGAACATTTCATTACATCTCATTATCAAGACAACTAGGTGGTCTCTCCATTTGCCTACAGCATCAACAAAATATGGGAATTATTATACGCAGTCTGAACTAGAAATTGGTTGGTGTTGTAATTACAACAAACTCAAGCATGAAAGAAGATGTCAGCAAACAATAGCAAAGTCAAAAAACAGAAGCTGGTGAAGCAGAGAAGTGCTTTCTTTAATTCAAGCAATGACGTGTCCATCAAAAATTTATATCTCATTTATTATATGAGACAAAAGGAGTTCATGCAGGTGTTATTTGTTAAACGATAAAAAGAAGTGGGAGACTGTGAGACGTGTTTAGTTTCCCGTCTCCTTAACTTACGAGGCAGAAAATTCATTTCCTATACTCTCTTCCAAGCAGCTGGTATCCCATTTTATTCATGGTGATAGATAGTAATCTACAGAGAATTGGCGATGGAAGAATACAAAGGGAAGGAGCTCGTCATCAGCAGTACGTCGTGTTGGAACTAAATTACAATAAGCGTATGCAACTGAGAAATAATACTTAGATTACACTGATAATAGTAACAAACAACTCAAAAAACATGAGAAAAAGTACTTAACACTCACTGCTGTGTTATTGTTATACCGGAGATGCACTGATGATAATATCAAAAACTTAGTAGAGGCACGTATGAGATACGCTGAGCTAAAGGTAATATTTCCTGCTACTCCTCTGAGATGCTATAGCAATTAACAAATTACCTCCAGGATACAACTACTGTTAGTTCTCCTCTATGTGTAGCATACACAGAGAGAACCCTTAGAACTTGGCAAAGAAAAATGAAAAACAAAAACATAAAACGAAACAACAACCAGTTTTAGAGAAATGTAAAAACTAATTTATGTTTTTGTAAACAAAGTTTCGTGAACTAATATTAAGTAAACAAAATTTCGTAAACAAAGAAGTAGTTATACAAAATTATGTTTCGTAAACTACAACTTGTTTCGATAAGAACTTGATTTTATGTTTCGTAAAACTTATAAAATTGTTTCGAAAGCATAAGAGTAGAAGAAGAATTTCAAAGATAAGAGTTCTGAAAGGTATGGTTTACAAATGAAGTTTACAACTCGTATTTATAGCAAGAAAAAGTTCGAACGTTGGAAGAGAATCCAAAGCACGACAGATCGTCCGTGATTCACGCATCTCGAACGTTGCAAAAGTAAGGTAAAAATCGCGTTAAAAGAACAAGGCACACGCATTCAAAATTTGCGAGATTCTTCTCGAGGAAAACAGTGTGTACAGGTGTCAAGAAAACCGTGTGACACGCGTGAAAGAAGATGCTTCTCGAGGTCATCGGATATCCAAAACCGAGAAGGCAAAGAATAAAATTCTTTACATGTGTGGGAGAAGCGTGTGGTAAATTTCAGTAAAAAGAAAGGATGGGTCGGATACACCCACACCCACACCCACACCCACTCCCACTCCCACTCCCACGCCCACGCCCACGCCCTCGCCCGAGACCGAGCGAGCGTGCGTGCTTCTGTGCGAAGCACCGCGCGAACGGGAAAGGCAATAAGAAATGCAATAAGGGAATGGCAACCTTTCCATAGTCTAGGGCTTTCCCCATACACAAAGGTCTAAAGCCCCAAAGGGCCATGCCCTTAAGGCTAAACCAATGGTATTTAAGTCTAAAACTCTAAGTGTTTTAGTCTATATGGGACTAATGTTTTATTCATTCACATGAAAAAACATCTAGGGAGCAATAGGTCTTGGGATCAAAACATGGTCCATGCATTTTTTGATTAAAACAAAACATTATTTTTTCTAACAATCCCCCACATGAATAATAAAACATGTCAATAAAACACGAGAAAACATAAGGCAACAATATAGGCTAAGGTGTACCAAAGATTGAACCTTAACTTAGTGAGAGGTTACCTGAACTGCTTGTTGATACGGTGAACACAATGTCTTGAACCGCCAACAATGAATGCAATTCAGAAATAACAGCCACACTTGATGCCTCAACCGATGAAAACAGCTGCCAAGCTCTTGTAGTTGTGCCCATTTTGGCCGTGGGCTAAAATCCCGGACTTAATGAATGTCTCTAGAGAATCAGCTCAAATTCTCATAGGAAGCGGCCCCACTTCCAACATCCACAAAGGTGAGTCCATAAAGAGTGTCCTGCCACACCCCGGTTTAATCAAAGCCATGGTACCCATTAAGATCGCAAAAGATCATCCTTTATTTCTGCAGGCAGCACTATCGCACAGTTACACCATAGGGAGGGACAAAGATAGTGCTTTCCCAATATCACCATAAATTAGTTGTCTCATTGAACCTTGATCTTGGAAATCCAATCACAAGGTTGAGTATCCTTCATGGTGATTTATTCAATGAGCTTAAGTCCTATCCCCCTCGATGTAAATTTAACTTCCTCTCTGGTTAAGCCTTTCGTCAAAGGATCTGCAAGATTATCTTTGGATTTTACAAAGTCTATCGAGATAATACCAATAGAGAGTAGTTGTTTCACCGTCTTGTGTCTTATTCGTATATGTATAGACTTCCCGTTGTATACATTGTTCTTTGCGCAACCAAGAGCATCTTTACTGTCACAGTGGATTGCGATTGAAGACACATGCTTGGGCCAGAGTGGAATTCCTCCCAGGAAACATCGTATCCATTCAGCTTCCTCTCCAGCTTTTTCTAAGGCTATAAATTCAGACTCCATAGTGGATTTAGCTATACATGTCTGTTTGGTAGACTTCCATGAGACACATGCACCTCCAAGTAAAAAGATGTACCCACTAGTATACTTGCACTCTTCTGAGTCTGATATCCAGTTGGCATCACAATATCCTTCCAGTACAGCAGGATACTTCCCAAAACTTAAGCAATAGTTTGAGGTCCCTCTCAGGTAATGTAAAACTCTGAAGAGAGCATTCCAAGATCCCGCCTGGGTTGCAAGTATACCTGCTTAATCTACTCACAGAGTAAGCAATATCAGGTCTTGTACAGTTCATCATATACATAAGACTACCAATAATGCGAGAATACTCAAGTTGATTAATTCCTTTACCCTTGTTATGTTTCAACTTACAAGTGGGATCAAATGGAGTAGAAGCAGGTTTAGCATTTTCATAATTAAATCTCTTTAGTACGGTTTCAACATAATGAGATTGACTAAGACTATATCCATCAGACGTCTTTCTGATTTTCATCCCTAAGATTACATCAGTAGGGCCTAAGTCTTTCATGTCAAAATTATATCTAAGCATGCTTTTAATGGTATTAATAATATCAAGGTTATTGCCTAATATGAGCATATCATCAACATATAGGCACACAATAACATAAGAATCATCCACAGATTTAATGTAAACACATTTAACAGATTCATTAACCTTGAAACCATTAGTTATCATAACATGATCAAATTTTTCATGCCGCTGTTTAGGTGCTTGTTTCAAACTGTATAGAGATTTGTTCAACTTGCATACTTTGTTTTCACAACCTTTTACAATAAAGCCTTCAGGTTGGTCCATATAAATTTCTTCATTCAATTCACCATATAGAAATGCAGTTTTAACATCCATCTGATGTATATGCAAATCATAAATTGAAGCAATAGCAATCAACATCCTAATAGAAGTGATTCTAGTGACAGGTGAATAGGTATCAAAGAAATCTAATCCTTCCTTTTGTCTATAGCCTTTAGCTACCAACCTAGCTTTATATTTATCTATAGTTCCATCTATTCTAAGTTTCCTTTTGAACACCCATTTGCAACCTATGGATTTACTTCCAGGAGGCAAGTCTACAAGCTCCCAAGTTTCGTTTTGCTGAATGGAATCCCATTCATTTAAAGAAGCTTCTTCCCAGAAAGGAGCTTCTGGAGAAGTCATAGCTTCCTTGTAGGTTTGGGGTTCAGACTCTACCGTAAGAGTCAAAAAATCTGGGCCAAAACTTGTTTCAGTTCTAACCCTCTCACTTCTTCTTGGTTCAGTCTCATACTCCAAAGTTGGAGTTTGACTAGTTGATGGAACATCCGGGAGGTCATCATGGACCCTTTTCCGAGGTCCAGACCTTAAAGGAAATATGTGTTCATAAAACACAGCATCTCTAGATTCCAATATGGTGTTCTGACCAATGTTATTATGGTCAGAACTGATGACCATGAACCTGTATGCAATTGTATGCTCAGGATACCCTAAGAAAACACAATCGACTGTTTTAGGTCCTATTTTAGTTTTCTTGGGAAGAAGAATGGCCACCTTGGCCAAACACCCCCACACTTTAAAGTATGCATAGGAAGGTTGTTTACCATTCCACAATTCATAAGGAGTTTTATCAGATTTTTTAAATGGAACTCGGTTCAAAATATAGCAAGCATAGAGGATAGCTTCCCCCCACAAGTTCGAAGATAACCCTGAACTTGTCAACATAGCATTTACCATATCTATGAGTGTTTTATTTTTTTCTTTCAGCTACACCATTCGATTCTGGTGAATATGGTGCAGTTGTTTCATGAATGATTCCATTATGTTTACAAAACTCACCTATGGGTATCACATACTCACCGCCATGGTCTGACCTAAGAGTTTTAATTTTAACTCCTTTTTGGTTTTCTACTTCAATTTTATAAAATTTGAAGGCCTCTAAGGCTTTATCTTTACTTCTGAGAAGATGAACCTGACAATAGCGTGAGTAATCATCTATAAAAGTGATGTACCATTTTTTACCACCTCTTGTTGGTGTTGATTTCAAATCTCCTAAATCCGAGTGTATTAGTTCCAAAGGAACTGTTTTACGTTCAATCCTTTTATTAAACGGTTTTCTTGTATATTTAGATTCAACACAGATTTCACATCTTTGATTTTTATCAAAGTTTATTTTTGGTATGCAACCTAAATTAGCAAGTCTTTCTAGAGATTTGAGATTAACATGTCCAAGTCTATCATGCCAAACATGTGAAGAGTCACAGACATAAGCAGAAGAAGATGCATTAACATTCAATTTCAAATCAGATACACTAAGCTTAATCATGTTATCGGTAACATAACCTTTTCCTACGAATTCACCATGCTTAGAAATAACAACAATATTAGGTTCAGCAACAATCTTAAAACCTTTTCCTAGTAAGATGGTTTCTGAGATAAGGTTTTTGCATATGTCTGGGACGTAAAAATACGTCATTCAATGCGAGAGTTTTTCCTGAAGTTAGATTCAGTTCGACCTTGCCTTTCCCCACCACTTTCGCGGTGGAAGAATTTCCCATGTACAATTTCTCATCATCTCCTACTATGACATGGGAGGAGAAAGAATTTCTGAATTTACATACATGCTTGGTGGCTCTAGAATCAAGCCACCAGTCTCTCACATTAGTCATACTAGAGACAAGGTCGACTTCAGACACAATGCCAGTGAAATATCCAGAATCATCTACTATGTTTGCCTTATTTTTCTGTTTTGGATCATATTTGTTCTTTTTAGGGGCCTTACAGTCTTTAGCCATATGTCCAGGTTTACCACAATTAAAACAGTCGCCTTTGATGGTGTGCTTAGTGACACCACCCCTAGGCTTAAAATTGTTACCTCTGGGTTTTCGACGTCTGTTACGTCTATTACCCATTTTGCTGGATTCTCCAGGACTTTTCTTTGAAGCAGCTTTATCATCCGCACATGTGCTTTGTTGGACATGTTTTTGCTGAGCATCATGATCTTGTCCTTGCTGCACATGAGCTCCTCAACCTGGATCTTTTTTCCAAGCTCCACCATGGTGATTTCACGAGTCTTGTGTCGCAGCCTCCTCTTGTATTCGCTCCATGAGGGTGGAAGCTTTTCAATCACAGCCGATACTTGTAGAGCTTCATCAAAAGTCATGCCTTCAGCAAGAATCTCGCTGATGAGGAGTTGAAGTTCGACGAACTGTTCTACCACGGGCTTTTCTTCAGTCATGTTGTATTACAAGAACTTAGCCATCAAGAACTTCTTACTACCAGCAGCTTCAGCATGATATTTTTCTTCAAGAGCTTCCCATAATTCAAAAGCATTAAAATTTTCTTTTGCATTATAGAAGTCGTACAAAGAGTCATCAAGACAGTTAAGAATATGATTCTTGCACGAGTAATTCTTCCTATTCCACCTTTCCAGTTTATCTTCATTACCACGGTGATGAAGTCTTCTGGAGGGTCTATTTAAAGCAAGTCCATCTAACCTTTGGTCGTTTAGGAAGAATAACATTTTAGACTCGCCATCTCTTAAAGTCCTTACCACTCGAACTTTGGTGGTCTTTCTACGGTATTTTTCCCATGTTCTTACAAAGAATTACAATATCACAATCTTACAATATTACAATAAGGCAAATATTACCTTTAGATTGTTGGAACTAAATTACAATAAGCGTATGCAACTGAGAAATAATACTTAGATTACACTGATAATAGTAACAAACAACTCAAAAAACATGAGAAAAAGTACTTAACACTCACTGCTGTGTTATTGTTATACCGGAGATGCACTGATGATAGTATCAAAAACTTAGTAGAGGCACGTATGAGATATGCTGAGCTAAAGGTAATATTGCCTGCTACTCCTCTGAGATGCTATAGAAATTAACAAATTACCTCCAGGATACAACTACTGTTAGTTCTCCTCTATGTGTAGCATACACAGAGAGAACCCTTAGAACTTGGCAAAAAAAATGAAAAACAAAAACATAAAACGAAACAACAACCAGTTTCGAGAAATGTAAAAACTAATTTATGTTTCGTAAACAAAGTTTCTGTGAACTAATATTAAGTAAACAAAATTTCTGTAAACAAAGAAGTAGTTATACAAAATTATGTTTCTGTAAACTACAACTTGTTTCAAATAAGAACTTGATTTTATGTTTCTGTAAACTTATAAAATTGTTTCTGAAAGCATAAGAGAAGATGCTTCTCGAGGCTGTCGGATATCCAAAACTGAGAAGGCAAAGAATAAGGGAATGGCAACCTTGCCATAGTCTAAGGCTTTCCCCATACACAAAGGTCTAAAGACCCAAAGGGCCATGCCCTTAAGGCTAAACCAATGGTATTTAAGTCTAAAACTCTAAGTGTTTTAGTCTATATGGGACTAATGTTTTATTCATTCACATGAAAAAACATCTAGGGAGCAATAGGTCTTGGGATCAAAACATGGTCCATGCATTTTTTGATTAAAACAAAACATTGTTTTTTCTAACACGTCGTCGACAGAGTTTTGGGGTTGTAGTTACTGGCGGTGGAGTAGATGGATATTACAACAGAGAGACGAAATAGTGAGAAGAGAAGGAGTTGCGGTGATCAACTGCCGTGATTTAATGCTCTTCATACTTGTGGTGCGAGTCTTGCGGCAGTCGACAATGAAGAATGGCCGAGTTCGACAGTGGATTGGTCGAGTTTCTGCGCAGAGATGAGAAGTTTTGGGAGAAATGGAGACTGGAGATGGATTCGAATTGGCTGGTTCATAGTGTGAGCTCTTGGTTCTCGAAATAATGGGCAGGAAACGAAGAATAATTGGTGTTGAATGATGGTGGCCGTATATGGACTTTAAATGTTATGCAATTGCAGGTGACAAAAGCTAGAAGACTAGAAGACAAGGAATTGTTGGTCTTATATGTACTGCCGGCTGCAGAAGTGATGTTGTAGCTGGACAGTGAAGGAGATGGATCGAAGCTTCAATCATCCAGTGATCGATCTCGTGTCCCATAGTAACAGAAGAACAACAAACTTATCAGTTACAAGCTAATGAATGCTACGAAGATGAACAGTTGGTGTTGATTTGAATTGTGCAGTCCGAGAATTAAAGATGTTGTGGATGGAAGAAGCATATCGACAGGCAATGATGCTCGTGTTGGCTGAATTGATAGCTGACAGAAATGGCAGTAGTAGTTGGGGTCTCGGTACTCTGCTCAGAGAAAAGAAGTTCGTTGTTGCCTGGTTTTGGAAGGTAGTAGTGTTTGTTACTTGATCAGGGAATGGGCGATGGTGGTTAGGTGGCCAAAGAACTGAAGAAATTTGTTTCCAGCTAGTTTTGGAATGTGTATGGACGTGGACTGAATTTGGAATACCAGGAGAGTACAAGGAAGTACGGCAACAGCTCTTGGCAGTGTTCGTCTGGACTTGTCTTTGAGGGTGAGATCAGTGGAGATGATGGTGATTATTAGATGGCTGGGATCGGTGTTGTTGGGAAGGAAAGTATTAGGTACTGAGAAGAGAAAAGTGGAGTTGGTTGTAGTTTGAATGGGCAGTAGCCTGGATATGGATAGTTTGTGCTGTGAGCTATGGGTCTCAACTAAGGGTGCACACGGTACGGTTCGGCTCGGTTCTTGACGAGACCGAGTACCTGTACCTCCCTAGCCTCGGTTCCAAAATTTTGGACCAGTACCTGTACCCTGTACCTCGGTTCCGGTACCACTCGGTACACGGTCGGTTCCCGGTACGGTTCCAGTACCAGTCGGTACTTTTCCAGACATAAATGTCTTTTTTTTTTTTTTTTTTTTGAATGGACCCATATTTTGCGAAAACCTGGTATGCCTAATAACCCACCAGGGTGAGCAACACCAGGCAGTTCAAACGATCATATCACGATTCTCACCATTTTTCCGTATACAAAACAATTAAATCGCACTATATCAATCCCAAATGGCAAACATAACATATGCAAAGGCAACAAAAAAGCAAAGTGTTGATGAATGGAAACACGAATATACACACGTACGATTGAGCACTAAAAAAAGAGGTATCCCTTTGGTTGTTGCAGTTTGAGGTGAATGCGACTAGAATTTTAGGCTTCTATACCTTAAACGAATACCACAAGTAATCACTGACATCAGATGTCGTATTTATTTGCTCAAGTAGACCTTGTTTTTAGAAAGCATCGCTCTTTGATATACCTACAAGTTCAACAAACCAACTCCATCCTGACTGAAACTCTGCTGCAGAGTTATCAATCTTATCGTCAGACTGACGATGGAATTTTTGTTTCACAACCTGGGGAGTTTATCTCAGATAACAAGAAAATCATAAGGTCCAAGATGAACACATACCTATAAGCACAAACAGACAATCCCATAATAGACCCAAGTCACTAGAGTAATAGAAGACAAATGTGTCTTGCAAGTTGCTAAGGCAAACCTTTGCGGAATTGAATATGACGTTTTTGCAGTCAGGTAGGATGCTGACAGACCATGCAGGTAAATGATATGGAAATTCACAAATTGCATCAGATTGAGTTCCTATATTGGCAAGAAAAGCACAGTTGCTTCTGTTTTGTAGACATGTCCCTGGGAATAATGGAAGTTCCATGTCAGGATGAAAAACGGACCAGGAGAACATTTAAACACAATTGAAAGACAAAGTGTGTTCTTATCACCTCTAAGTTTTCACCAAGCTTAATTTCCTTAGGATCAGTTGCTATCAATGCTGCTTCACAGAGCTTTATGGCCTTGTGCAAATCTTTTAGGTGTCCCCACTTAGGCTGCCTAATAAATCCTGCGCCAGACATGAGTTCAAATGCAAAAAAAAAAAAAAAAAAAATGCAACCATAGAGGAAATCCTCTAATAACCCAAAAACAATCAAATGAACACATTTAGAATCAAAATTGGCTCAATTGAGAAATGAAAAGTTGTACAAATCTACCCATAGTTCCATTCGGCACAAAGGTAAGGACCTATTCGAAGATGAACCAGCTTCTGCTACAGTTTTTACAAACTTTACTAAATCATTCCTTCCTTGAAAATCAAACTGCAAAATCACAAAGAAGCCCCATTTTTAGTTTAATTTGACTAAAAAGAAATCAAAAAGGTTAAAGTAAAAAAAAATGTAGTAATCAATAATTAAAGTTAAGGACCTGATTCTGAACAGGTTGATGAGAATTCCGAATACATAAGTCTCAATCACATCTAAACCTCCATCTTTTGATTTCTGTATCAAGTCCGGCCACATCTACACGCAAACATTTAGAAAAACAGAGTTAGATTGAGAACAAACAGAGTAAGAATGAAGAGATTGAAAGTTGTTTCTAACCTCAGGAGTACTACGAGGGTAATGTATAGAACCAGACATCAAAACTCTTCGTTGCCCATCAATCACAACTGCTCTATGATCGTACTCAACTGTCATTCCAAATGACACAGACGATCATCTCCACCACCATTAGTACAATGCTAATGTGTGCCACCCCCTACATTTCTTTTAAAAAAAATTGATTCTTGGGTTTGTTCTTCTGGAAGTTGATTTCAGAAGTGGGGTTTTCAATTATAAGAGAATCTAAATAAGGATTAAGAAGATATATAGATTACTTACAACCTATTTCTAACCTACGCCACCAGTGAGAGTACACACCGCCTAATCCTATACCACCGCCTCTCTAGCAATACCCTTCAAAATCTTAAGCAATATCTTTCTTCAACTGCTCTAGCAATACCCTTCAAAATCTTACAATTACTCTTAAGCAAAGTAACAAATAATTCAACGATAATCAATTAATCATCTAACTAGAGGAAACATAACAAAATGAAATCAAGATCGCCAAAGAATTAAAATATAATGAGCTTTTACTTATAAAAGTCTAAAACAGGTTTACATATCTAAGAAAAATCATTTTGATGAGCAATTTTATCAAACACTATTACTGCATTAAAAAAATTACAGATCTAAGAAAAATCAAATCTTCCTGGAAGACGAAGTGCAGGGTGTAAGACATCTGCTCGATTGGTTGCTGCAAGGACAATAATCGCATAGTTGTTTGTCGAACCCATCCATCTCCTGTGGTACAGACATCAAAACATGAATCAGAAATCATAGAAGAACATGTAGAATCTTCCAACCTCATCAATGAATATTATAGACGGTGTTTCCTTTTTATCCATTGCAAAGAGATCCCGCACTCGATAAAATTATACATGATTCAATCACTAACAATCTACTAAAATTACTCCAGAACTCAAAATAAGTAAACCCCGTAAGAATTCATAACAATCCCAAATCCTAATTAATCCAATCCCAGATTTCATTAAAATCAAAGATTTTGATGAACTTACTTACCCTTGGTTAACAATTTCTGAGTTGGATTGATTGTTCCTTGAATCTGTTCCCTTCAAAAATCAAAATGAAGCTCAAATTAACAAAAATCAAGTAACCCAGTAGTCCAAATCAAACGATTTAAACACAATAATGAATACAACTTGATTAAAATTGAAAAAGAAAAAAAGGAAAAAAACTTACGAGGGAAACGATTTAATCACTGATTTTTTCTTCTTCTTCTTCTGGATCGAGAATGAAATATGGAGTTCGTGGAGTTGAAATATGTAGAAGAGAAGAAATCTTCCTTGTAAGGCTGGCTGTAACTCTAATGGAGTTCATATTCTTCTTCTCTTTCTCAGAGAGAAGACGAAAAAAAAAAAGACCGAATGAGAAACCCTAGCCAAAATTATCCATATATACCAGCCCTAGATCTAATGGATATCAGTAATCTACTACCCCTAAATCCTATGGTTAGAATTATTCGGTACTTTCGGTCCGGGACGACACGGGACTAGGGCAGTACCGTGTACCTGTACCTCCTCAGCCTCGGTTCCTATTTTTTGGACCGGTACCTGTACCTTGTACCTCGGTTCGGTCCAAAACAAGGTACGGTTCCACCGATTCCGGTTCCGGCTCGGTTCCTGTGCACCCTTAGTCTCAACGGAAGTTCTCGGGACCAGAAGCATGAGTGGCGCTGTGTATGGCATGGGGTTAGAAGAATTTAAACCGGCGTTGGAGTCTGATTTGGGAACATACTGTGGATATGAAAAGTGGAGCTAATGATGGATCGGGTTGGACTGGGCCTTGGCAATACTGTTAGGTCTTAGTTGAACTCTTCGCATAAAATATAAAGGAAACGAAAAAGAGAAAGTAAAAAAAGGTCGGAGGCGGCTGCAGATGCCGTTTGGAGAATAGGGTTTGCTGATTTCTAATTTCGTTTCTCCATGATTTGTTAAAATTGTTTGTTAGGGTTGAGATGGAAACCAATTTTAATTATATAAACTCTACGATGATATTTCTAATAATGATTCATTGACTAGTAATTTCTCTTCATAAAAGCTTGTATCTAATTGTTTATGTGATTTTCTTGATTATTTATGCTTTTGAATTGATATTTCGTGCTTCGGTTAAATCCCTAGACGTGGTATGCAATGATAGATAGGTAATGCTTTAGGATCACTACATAAGAAGCGAAGGAAATTACAACGGAGAAACTATATTTTAGAATTTAAAATAACATCTTCTGAGGCATGAAATTGATTTCGAAATTTGTCTTAAGTAATAAATAGAGATTAGTAGAGTTTTATATGATCGAATTGGTGGAAATCGAAAACTTAATAACCCATTTCCATTTTGTTCATTGTTAGAATTATTATTGTTTTATTTCGTCCCAACTATCTAAAACATCGTCTATTTGATTATTTAGTTTTGGTATTAGTTGGTAGAGTATTTCATACTCCTCGTGGGAACGACCTGTACTTGCCATTGTTCTACTAGTTAGACACTGTGCACTTGCAGTATTTTATTGTGGGTTTCCCAACCTATCATTGAAGCTTCAAAAACACTATATCAGCCACTGCAAATTCCCTGTCTGATCGTTTCTGATCTGCGAAAAACTTCATTTTGCTTTGAGATTTAGTGAGGTCAATTCTGAGCAGTTGGAGCATAATATCCCTCTTATGTAAGTAAACTTCAATAGTGGCCACAGAAGTAGGAGTAGGAATTATAAACACCAAGTCAGGAGGTTGGTACTCGTATAATGCTTGAAATGGAGACATCTTAAGGCTGGTATGATAATTGGTTTTAAACCAATACTCTGCCAAGGCCAACCACTGAACCCACTACTTAGGTTGTGAACCTATCATGCATCGTAAATACTGCTCTATACGTGCATTTATCCTTTCAGTTTGACCATCAGTCTGAGGATGGTAAGTTGAACCCAGTTTCAATGTAGTGCCTAATGATTTAAATAAAGCTTGCCAGAACTGACTGATAATTTTTTTATCCCTGTCACTGACAATAGCGTTAGGTAAACCATGCAATTTAAAAATATTGGAGAGGAATTCTTTAGCAACTATGATGGAAGTAAAAAGGTGGTTGGGGGGAATAAAATGGCTTTACTTGGTTAGACTATCTACTACTACCAAGATGACATTTTTGCGATAAGATGTAGGAAAACCTTCAATGATATCTAAGGGGATGTCCTTCCAAGCGATGTCAAGAATTAGAAGAGGCTGTGGAAGACCTCCAAGGAATGAATTTTCACCTTTGTTGCATTGGCAGATGCCACAAGTGGAGACAAACTAGATGATGTCATGCTTCATGCATGACCAAAAAAATATGCCTTAGCCCTATTATAGGTACCTACAATGCTGGCACCCACAGCAGAAGAGTTTACTGAGTGCAGAATAGAAGATCTAATTTCATTACGTGAACCAATATACAGTCTTCCCTTAAACCTCAAGATCCCTTGTTGGTAAGTATAATAATACATATTTTGAGAGATAAGAAGCTGAGTAATGAGGTGTTGGGAGTTGTACATGCCAATATTACAGGTTTTTATCGGATATCGGAAAATACCTATACGATATCGAAAATATCGGCGATACAAAGACGAAATGATATTATTGGTTGTACAGGCCGGTACAGACCGATATATCGGTTTTACTTGTATACCGATAATATCGGTTTCGTGAATAAATTTTTCATCAACATGCATCTAGTCTTTACAGACAAGTACAATGTCAATTGGAGAAGGTAAAAATCCCTAATATATTTATAATATAAAATCAATGACTATATGGTAGGATATAAGATGAAAACCATGTTTCGATTGCAAGGCAGAGAAATATAAAAGATAAATATGAAGGATAACAAAAAATATTTACTGGCATAATGGGACAACAATCATAGCGTTGGCTAAAAGCTTCTCCAATGGCATATGTGTGGAGATAAATGTCAAAATCCACCTAGGATACACATCCATTTTTTTCTAAAATCATTCTCCAACCCTGATGTCTTAAACCAATGTATAGATGACTTTGGGTAGACATTGTCTACCATTCTAATCAGCTTTTACTTAATTGAATTGACTTTAATATATTAACTAACTATTTTTAGCTCTAATAAAATCTAAATTATGGAAAATAAAATTTATACTAATTAAAAGAAGATATTGCATGCAATATTGGAGATGAATTTTTTTCTCTCCCTAATTTTAAGGAAAAATATATTGAGGATGTCTTATTTGTGTTGCCACATAGGAAACACACGCAATGACCATTGGAGAAGATGTAATAAACCACCTTGTATTTTGGAAATTTGAGATATGTGTATGATTCTTATTATTTTTTACTATAGTTTTATAATTATTTGAAATTCTATATTAAATGATGTATCGCCTGTAAAAACAGATATTATCATTTGTATAGGTGTATATGACTCGACTGATACGATACCGATACGCGATATTAACTACCTTGGTTGGGATACTGAATCTGAATCATAGCTGGAGATTATATCACTAGTCCATTAAGGTTGAGATAAATACCATGCAGAACAAGAAGCGGAGGGTAACCTAGATAGTACATCAACAACATTATTGTGCCTTTCTTATATCTGATGATATAGTCAAAACCTATTAGCTTGACCAACAACCATTTCTGTTGTAATGCTGAGAAGAGTTTTTGTTCCATCAGGTACTTCAAGATTTGGAGGTCTATGTTGATGACAAATTGATTTTGTCTAAGATAATACTTTCATTTCTGAACAGCCATTACAATGGCCAAGAACTCTTTTACAATGGCTAATGCTTTTGGACCCAAGCGTACTAAAGAAAGCAATGAGACTATTGTCTTATAGAAGCACAACACCTACACCCCTTGAACATTCATCAATCTCCAATGTAAAAGGCTTGTTGAAATCAAGCAAAACCAAAATTGGGGCTTGTGGTCATGGATGATTTGATAAAGGAGAAGGTTATTGTTGCATCTTCGGTCCAAATAAATAAGTCTTTATTTAACATCTATGTGAGAGGTTCACAGATGCTTCCATATCCTTTGATGAACTTCCTATAATAACCAGACATGCCTAAAAAACCTCTTAGTTGTTTCAATGTTTGTGGTTGAGGCTAACTAACCATAGCATCAACCTTGTCAAGATCTGCAGCTACACCATTACCAGTGATTAAGTAGCCCAAGTACTCGAGTTGGGGCTGAGAAAATGTGCATTTGGATGATTTAGCGAACAAGGAATGTTGTCATAACAAGGAAAAAACCACATGAATGTGATTCAGATGATATGCAAAAGATGAGTTGTACACAATAATATAATCAAAAAATACAAGTACAATCTTGCGAAGAAATGACTGGAAGACCTCATTCATTAGGGTTTAGAATGTTGCAGGTATATTCGTAAGGCCGAAGGGAATGACACGAAACTCATAGTGGCCTTGATGAGTGTGAAAAGAAGTCTTAGGAATATCTGGTCGGTATATTAAAATCTGTTGATAGCCTGACAGTAAATCAATCACTGTAAAAATGGTAGCACCATTCAACTCATCCAATAACTCATTAATTAAGGGAATAGGAAAATTATCTTTCACAGTCATGTCATTGATCTTACGATAATCAACACAAAACCTCCACATATCATCCTTATTCTTAACCAACATGATCGGAAAAGCGAAAGGGCTGTGACTCTTTTGGATCATCCCTGTAGAAATCATATCTTGTACTAGTTATTCCATTACAACTTTATGAATGTATGGGAACTTGTATGGTCTTTGTGAAGTAGGTATTGAATTGGGTTTAAGTTTAGTTTTATGATCCAGTGGACGTGAAGGTGGCAGTTATGTAGGTTTAGAAAAAACATCAGCAAATGATTCCAGTAAGGTAAAAATTTCACTAGGAATTGGATGCACTGGAGTAGCATGAACAAAATAAATTTTTCCAATCAAAGCAGGGGACTTACTCTTGACGAAATTCTTAAGATCAATAACACTAATAAGACTAAGAGAAGGGCTCCCTTGCAGTGTAATTTGACACCCTTGATGTATAAACGAAATTTTGAGTTGAGTAAAGTTAAAAAGTACATCACCGAGTTGTCGCAACCAATCAGCGCTAAGCACCATGTCACAACCACCGAGAGGAAGAGCTCGTAGGTCAGCAGAGAAGTTGTAACCTTGTATTTCCCATTGAAGGTTTCTATACAAACCACTACTGATGGTGCTATCTCCATTGGAAACAATAACAAGAATATGACCTATTAGTGAAATATGGAGACCAAGCTTATCTGCAATGTGAGAATCGATGAAACTATGGGTACTTCCTGTGCAGGCCCATTTCTGAAGGGGTGCTACTTGTGCTATGGCATAGGGCAGGAAAAAATGTTAGAGAATTCAGTGTGTTCACTAACAACTAATCACTCTCTTTCTTTAGTTGTATCATAATCCTCTATTAAGATACATGGTCAGTGGGAAGTTTATATCTTTACCAATACTCGGTCTATATAGTTAGCGCATTATGTAGACTTCACTAAACTACAATTATAGATTGGAGCATCCTTTTTTGTTTGAGTTTCCTTGTTGAGCCTTTTTCTTGTTTTAATGTAGGTATGTCCAGTACTATATAGAGTGGGGAAAACATTATCGTAGGTTTTAAAATGAAAGAGTAATTGTTTGGGGGCTATCTGCTTTCATCTATTTATGAACGTAGCTTAGTCTTCAATTTTTCCTTCTTAAATAGTTGTTAAAATTTGTTTGTTTTCATTTTTGATGGAAAATTCCTGACTCATTAACGTTGCTCTCAAGTTGCGAGACATTAAATTACTTCATTTCAATGTTATACAGTAGATTTTATTTGGAAAACAAATAATTATATGTGCAAAAAAATAAAAATTACGTAAAAAGGCATTATGTGCTCTTTGGCACAAGGTTGTCGAGATGTCAGAGACGTCCCTGTTCCGGTGTCTATCAGGACCATAATAGGGTGATTATGGAGATGTCCCGAAATACGAATAGTGTCATGAACAATATTTCCTTTCAGGGCGTTCAAAGAAATCCATAGTTGTGTCAGAACTAGAAGGAGAATTTGTCATAGTATCATCAGGTGATGAGTCACTCTGGTCACTGAGGTCTTTTTCTGAAGCAACAAGCATAAATAACTGTTGAGACTTGCAAATATGGCCAACTATGTAGAATTCATCATAATTATAACAAAGACCTTTATCAATGCGAATTTTCATTTATTGAGGGGTGAGTTTCTTGATAGGTGGGAGTGGTGGGTCAGTTTTAGTAGGTGTAGGAGGATGCTATCACTAGGAACTCTCATGTTATAACCAATATTAAGCTTAACAAAAGTTTGTACAATGTTAACTGTATTGAGGACAACAGAGATTATGATTGGTTTATTTATTTTGATGCCTCTTATTTGGAAGCTGATTTCTCTATGGGTAATGCAATATCCATTCTGGAAAAATTAGGAAACATGAAAGACTGTAGAACAATCACAAACTGGGCTTCCTTCCCCTTATAAGCAAAAGCAAAAGCAAGAGTTGAGGATCTCAGATGGACGAATGAATTAAATCTCAGCAACTGTTGCTTTATCAATGATTGTCAAGTTCTGGCAAAGACGTTAAATGGAGAATTAATCCATGAAGACCAGCCTTGGAGAGCTCAAACCAGCATCAATAGATGCAAATTTTCTTTTAATACTTGTAATTCGGCTTCCTTTCTGTATAAAGCTAGAAAGTTTGTAGACTTTTAAGATAGACTTGCTAAGGAAGTAAGATCTATGAAAATTATCTACTTCTCTACAGAGAATATGAGCAGTTGTGAAAAAATTAACTTCCTAGAAAGGGAAAATCTCAGATTAGATCCCATCTTATGTAATATAAACTTCCTTTTTAAATAAATAAAAGTCTTCTTATCAAAAAAAAAGTAAGAGGATGAGTAATGATAGGGGTTGTAGAAGAAGTAGGAGGTTTAGTAAAATTAGGAGAAGAAAAAAAATATGGTTTGACCCTGGATGAATTCGGGGGAATAGAAATAAGTGATGGATAGTGAAAAACCGGAGGTATAACAACTGCACCCAATAATTCATTCGGAAATCTGTATGGACTAAACTTCAATATAATTTCGAGAGCACCAACTTAAAATCGAGCTCAACCAAGAGATATATCAAAGAGCTTTATCTTTATTTCTTAATGCAATCAGCAAATCGAACGGATAGAAATCCGTGATCCTGATTGATATGAGAAATAACTTGGACGGTACCAAAGACCAATTCCCAAGTGTTAATCAAGTTATAACCAATAAACAAGGTCGAATTTATCAACTGATTGAACTATGCACAACCTGTGATATTTCAATTATATAAACGACTATAATACGAAAAAAAATAACATATAAACCAAAAAAATTGTTAACGAGGAAACCGCAAATGCAGAAAAATCCCGGGACCTAGTCCAGATTTGAAAACCACATTGTATTAAGATGCTACAGACACTAGCCTACTGGAATGTAGTTGAGCCTTAACAAAGTTTCACACCGATTAAGGTATAGTCGCGGTCCTTACGCCACTAGAACCACGTCAAATTCGGCGCACTTGATTCCCTTAGCTGATCTCACCCATAACTAAGAGTTTCTACGACCCAAAGTCGAAGACTTATAAATAAATTTGTCCCACATAGATAAGTCTATTCTGAGAGATAAATATTCTCCCACGGATATGCCTTCTGTCTTTTGATAAGTCAAGGTGAACAAGAACCAATTGATAATCTGGTCGTATATTCCCGAAGAACGGCCTAGAAATATTAATCACCTCACAATAACTTAACTATATGGTAGTAGAAGAAGTTATTGC
The DNA here is from genome assembly GCA_023529315.1 of Papaver bracteatum. NCBI lineage: Eukaryota > Viridiplantae > Streptophyta > Magnoliopsida > Ranunculales > Papaveraceae > Papaver > Papaver bracteatum. The sequence goes on along the minus strand of JAJJWX010002419.1, from coordinate 375,079 downwards.
GGAATCACAAAGTATGAGACGAAGAACTTTGTGATTACATTTTATATCTTACCTATCGGAGATAAATCTCGAGCAAATCTTAGAGAAGATAGTACTCAACACGATATAAAAAGTAAGATCATAATATGTAACTACATAGAAAATAGTTGGATCTGGCTTCACGAATCCCAAATGAAGTCTTCAAGTCGTTAACCTAATATGGTTTTGGAAAAACCTAGGTTAAAGGAGAATCGACTATAGTACGCAACTAGGACACATGAAAGTGTCTTAATTAGGTTTTCCAATTCCTAGAGTTCTCCCTTATATAGTCTTTCAAATCAGACAATCAAATCTAAGATAGCTTTGTGACAAAGCATTAAATATTCATCGTTAGATGAAAACCTGATTTAAGATTCAAGATAAGTCTGCTTAATAATAAATCAATCAATTTTCATCGTTAGATAGTCTTAGCTTGTTACACACAAATAAAATATACCTTCATTTGGATATGGGTAACTTTACCTAAACGTGTATACTGAGTTGGATCAATAACAGTTAACCGAAGTTAGCCATATGAACACTTTTGTCTTAACCACATTCATATAACACCTCTAGATCAAATATGATGATTAATCAATCATGAAATATAATAAAATGAATCTAATTGTGTTTCTCATAGAGTTTTTCAATTGTTCACTATCTCATAGAAAAATATATAAACAAATTGAAACAAAATCGGATTGATTCGTAATCGTACAAAGCACTTATACAAGAATCAATTCATGAACATTAAGGCAAGGTTTGCAAAGATTGCATTCCTTAATTTATAAATGTTTTAGTTCATGAGTATAAGAATTATACTTAGCAAATTTAAGAACTTCACCACTGTATTCGCAAACCAGGTACGCGAACAGCAGTCCCGGACCCAACTCAGGTAGAACCGTTCGCATACTAGGTATGCAAACAAGGTTCCCAGACCTTTACAGTTAAAACTGTTCGCATACTAGGTACGCAAACAAGGTTCCCGGACCTGAATCATAACAATATAATTTGAATACTAGGTATGCCTACCGTATTACATCCATACATGGTCAATTGTTCTAAACTCCCATTTAAATCATTGAAACATCCTTAGAAGACGACAACAGATGTCTCACACAAATCACTAGCTTCAAGTAATTTTCAAGTGATCGAATGATCAATACGAAACTTTCCAAGTCGACATCAAATGATTGTCTCACACAAATCATGTAAGATGTTTCAAGGTAATTTTCACATGATCATCTTTTGTCTTACTATTTAGTTTCCAACAAATAAATTATTTCCCACTAAACTCGTAAAGAATAATGATGAACATAGTTAAAGAAAAAAGCTTCCAACATATATTTCGAGAAACAGATAAGCGAGATTAACTCAGCACGAAATATCAAATGTGTATAATGTAAAAGTATATATAGCTATATGACTTACTCTTATTAGAAGATAGAATATAATAAACTTTTGAGTGATAAATAAGTTTTAGTCTCCACATACCTTTTGTTGATGAAGTTCCTCCAAGCTCTCCTGAAGAGATCTTCATCTTCAATCGATGAACGCCGCGAAGTCTAAAGCTCAACTACACATTTTATCTTAATCCGAGACATAGCTATAAGTAGACTAGAAATCAAGACTATAGTTTTGATCAACTAAACTTGACAAACAAGCTTGAGATAACAACGCTTGTGAGTTCGACCGAGTAGTGCTCTAACAGATAGAATGGGCTAGAAGGGGTTTTAACTGGATTTGCAAAAGTAATAAGTGAAGCCTATTGCATTCTGGCTAAGTAGAAAGCACGAGAAGTATCCTTTGGTTTAAGTATTTGAACTGTAGTTAGTATTTCATCTTTCAAGCCATTAATAAAACTCAGGGTATAAAAAAGACTTTGGCAATGTTGGATTATTGGCCATTATATAAGCCTTAAAATGTTCAAATCTATCATAATAATCCTTTACTGTAGTAGTATGAGATAACTTGTTGTTTATGAGTGAAAACTATTTCTGCTGGTTTTGGTAATTTTGGGTGTGCGGATGAGAACTGAATCTAAACCGTAAAAAAATGCACTGCACGGGAGTGATTTTGATTCGAGAGATCAATCAATATAATTCTGGCCTTAACCAAGAAATGGCCATTCCAGACTTGCTTCGGTCACAAAGTGAAGGAGATGAGGTTGATCTTAAGGATGGAAGCGAAGAAGGTGTTGAGATTGTGAAGGTGTATGATGTTTATGACTTGTATCAGAATACTGAACTGGCTTGCAATAATGTAAGCAATCAGCTTTGGGTATTTGAATACGTTGTATCAACACTTGGTTTCTGTATCTTGTCCTTGTTTGGAAAATAGGGAGGAGAACCTATTTATACAAGTCTTTGAGCCTAACCCGCGTCTCTCGTGGGAAGTGGAGAAAGTGGAGTGATGGAGTAGTTGAGTTGTGTGTGTTAGTGTTACACGATCAGTCTTGCCCACTTCTCCCATCATCACTAACCGTCCATGACTTCCTGACACGTTCTTGTGATGGCGTGTTGTGCGTTGCACGCTGTAAACTGCCAGACCTATACCCCAGTATGTATCCCCCAGTTTGTGACATGATTGATGTCTCAAGTGTGTAGATCGTGGGACCCATATAAAGCATCATGTGATGCTGGATTAAATAACTAAGTTATTTAGGAAGTCGATATTTATGAAATATCGTGTGCATTCTATGCAGGTAATGCATCGAATATATTCAGCATGTATGAAGCATCGTTGTTGAGCGTCTTAAAATAGAATCATGTCCAGCCTACTTCATGTGATGGTTTGGAGGCTGCGCAAGCAAGTCCTCTCTTGGCAGACCACATGGTGTGGTTGAATGGCGGATGATAATCACCGCGACACCTCATTGACCAGTTAACTCCTGACCAGGGTTGTATAACCAAGCAGGTGAAGTTGAACGGACAAGATGATCTTTGAGATACTCATCTGCGCCCGTTAGTGGAACTAGGGTTTATGAAGATGTGCGCAAGCATCACTCTTCAGCTTGGTCGAATCCAAGCTTGGGACACGATTTTGGATAGTCCGATCGTGCATGCGTGTAGACGACATGACGGTGTATGCGCCCATACCTCATTATCCCGTGAAAGTGTGATCTAGGCCACTCAATTTGTCCGGTGAAGTTGAGTGGTCGAGATTAATTTGCGACAGAAATCAGGTGCCGCAAAAGCCGCGCATCATGCCTACTTCGGGCGCACATTTCGAGATGACCAAGCTTGGTCGGTCTTGGCCGATTAGTCTGGTATACGGAAGGTGGGCTGGTGTACACATCCATACCTTAATGTCCCATAGAAACGTGATCTAAGCCACTCAATTTGTCCGGAAAAGTTGAGTGGTCGAGATTAGTTTTGCAATTGGGAGGCGTGGCCATGCCTAGTTTGGGCGTGCGAATCGAGGAAATCAAGGATGATATGCCTTGGCCTATCGGGTGTGGAGATAAATGGGCCCACGGGGATCACGTTGATACTCACTAGACCTGCTTAATCAACTCCTAGAACCTTCATTCGATCAGGTGAAAATGGACGCTCGCTATTGTTCAAACCCTAATTAGGGTTTCACCGGCCATGCGTCATGCCTTGTTTGGGCGCACGAACTGGAACGACCAACTATAGTTGGTCCTGACCGACCGATCATGTATGTAAGCGGGCCCACGGTATTTATGTTGACATGGTTTGGGCCCTTTGAATCTACATCTACACCCTTCATCTATGCCTGCGAAGATGGATAGTTGAGACTATTTTGTGACATATGTAATGTGCCGCAAACTTCTAATTTAGGGTTTCACGTCCGCGCTGCTTTGGATGGATGTGTTAGCAAGCTATGCTACCCTTTTGGGGAGGTCGACCATGTAGGGTCCGTATTGGGATGGTGGTGAATATTCCAATACCTGTCGGAGGGTTATGGATCTGACCTAAGCCGTCCAATCATGCTGGTGAAGTTGGATGGTCGTGATCGTTTCTGAGACTAATGTGAACATGCCAGATTCAAATATGCTCGATCGGGTTAGTATAACACACCGAGAGATGATTCTCTTTTTTAGAGAATGGTGTAGCATGTATGGGTATTTCGTGCATGCCTCACTATTGATACTTGGATATTCATGTTACTCTGCTGAGAGTAACAATCAGTCATCATGATGCACCAACAATGAGAGTTATGATGAGAATAGCACATGAAATACAAGGCGTTTTTATGCATTAATTAATAATGCTAAAAATCACAGAATACTTGGGGATTGTTGCTACATGCTCCATTCTAGGTGAATTAACAAAGCGGAGAAGTATTCATCGCTTATCAAATAGCCTTATCCTTTGTAGGATGGCGACACAAAAAATTGGTTTCATAACTTTAGCCCTGAACTAAAATCCACCATCAACATTAAGTCCCCTTCCTACCACATGATGGTTATACTATTATGGGGTAGACATGAGATGGTGACAAATACATGGGAGAAGACGAGATAAAGGGAGCTTACCCGGAAGAGCCTTGATCAACCGCTAGCAATTGCACATGTGAACATGCCGGTGCAAGCATGAAATCCTGAGTGGGACCGGTTTCCTTCCTTGGGTGTTCGAACCAAATAGGGAATCCTTTTTCCATCGTTGCATGTAAAGCCTAGCCTTTGGTTATAACTTGGAAAACTTTGTAGACACGATTCTCAGGGATAAACCCCTTGCTCATAGAAAACCGTGCCATAATACGTGTAAACCTGAATAAACATGGGCCCACCATGCATGCTTGATTGAACGCCGATCATGTTTTGTCTGCTCCGACCGAGAGGTTGCTTTGTGCTTGTTCCGGTTGAGTGTGATCCTTGCTTGCCTCAATTAACTGCCATGCCTGCTTCGGTCGAGAGAGACGGTTACTGCGCTCGCTCTGGTCAAGTGTCGGCCCTGTTATGCATGCTTCGTTCGAATGTGGGCCCGTTGTGTGCTCGTATCCTCCCATTAGCCTAACATTGACATAATCAAGTCCCCATGATAGAATTTGGCCCGCTTCTTGGTCTGGATACGTTTCTCTCCGCAGTTTCCCTCAAATATTCGATAAACATCTACTGATTGTTATCCCGCATTTTTAGCCTTTGCGGACGGTAAGTGAAGACTCATATTTTCTCCGAGATCTTGTTAACTCGTGAAATATAAAGAAGACGCTGATTCTTCTCTCATTGCATAATTGTTTCTTTCTTTGTCCCAGGTATTGCTCAGCGTCCATAACTTGATATGCTTGGTGATGATTTTTTTTTTGTTAACATAATCATAACCTCTTTTTGCAGGATGGAGGCGGCTGGCAAGGACTACTCTAGCATCTCTCCCGAAAGAATCTTCGAAGTGAATAGACCTAAGACTGATGGTGCGTTCGAGGAGGTGATGTCTAAAATTGATGTTCCGCTTCGCGAGGCTGAACGCGCCATACGTGGCATGCCAATTCTGTACATGCGTGTCGCTCGAAAATGCATTCGAGATCTTCTGGCTTTAATCGACAGAGAGGAAAAATGGAGGCTTGAGGAAGCGTCCCAACCACTGGTAAGCGCAAAAGCTGAAAGATTTGCTGCATGACTGAAAAGGCGAAGGGTTGAACATGAACGTCCTCCAAGGGAAGACATATATGATTATTCGATCCGTGATGGCGTAATCATCCTTGATTCTGATACGTACGAACCCGAGCTCCCGAAAATTGTCAGCACGAATCTTCAATGTTATAGCGGCTCTTGAGGAAGATATGGAAGCTGCCCCCACTGAGGACATTGTAGAGAAAATTGTTGTAGAAATACCTGAAGTGGAAGCTGAGGCAGACCCGAAGGAAGAAGTAGTGGCAACTCATGATGACGTTGATGCAGACTCCAATGGTGGAGAAGACACAATTGATCTCCTTGATGAATAAATATTCCTGTTATTTCTCTTTTCTTCTTCTCTGAGTATTTTCCCATAATTTCGTGAACACTTTTCTCCTTGAACTCAGTGGCGTCTGAGTTCAAGGTTCTCTTATTTTTTCTTGCTTGTTCGAACAAGTTTCTTATTTTTGAGATAAATCTTTCATTAAGACTGCATCTGAGTTTTCTGAGGCACAGTGGTGTGCCTTCATATGATTGCATGTGATTCTTTTGAGAAGAGAAGTAACGCCATAATAAAATACCACAGACCTGTTTGCGCTCTCCTGGAGTAAGCTTGTCTGCGATCTCCTGGCGTAAGCTGAGACATACTGTTCAATGTGCTTTTTTTCTTTCTTTGGCATACATTTTATTCCTCCAACGTTTCCCAAAAGGTGTGAAGTGATTTCCTTTTAGGTCTAGGGTTCTCTGGTTTAATCCGGTGGGTAATGATGGTGACTCAGGTTAAACCTAGGTTTTTGTGTCATGCCCAGGGGTAAAAATTTCTAAAAGGAAATAATACTTTGATTAATTAAGAAATTGGAACCCTAATAATCATGAATGCAAGTATCGCAATCATTTCGAAGAAATTACAAAATAGTACAAAAAGGGAAATTGTTGGAGGAATGTTGGAGGAACCACCACAGAATGCTGAAGAAGAAGGGTAGCACAACATTTCTAGGTGTGGTAGGGTTTAAGCCATCGCGAGTGGATCGTCACTCCCTCAAGCTTGTTAGCGTTGATGATCTTGCAATAGCCACCTAGGATGATTTCTTCTACCAAATATGGTTCATCTTACTTTGTTGCCGACAAATCAGATTGGTCAGCTATTTTAACCGCCACGTTCCCAACTTGAAACGGGGTCCTCTTTGCTACCATGTATCCAATTTGAAACGGATTCAGACTTGGTATATGATAGGTGTCTAAAACACCTAAGTTTATATCTAGTATTTATGCTTTCTTTGCGTGTTTTCATCTAAATTATGTATCTTATGTGTGAGCTTGAGTGTATTAGCTGTTTTGGAGTCATTAGATAAAAAAGAAGTGGAACTCGCCCAAATCTTGGATTCCTTCTCATCATGTTGAAGAGCAAGAAAGTACGAGGTCAGTGGCGAAAGAACGATGTCATTCCGACGCCGTATGAGAAGGTTACGAGCAAAATCAACGGTTAAGCTTGTCGATTCCCTGGGACTGACTATACAAGAAGAGTAATGGGTGGCCCGAATCACCTCGTGGGGTTGTTCAATAACCATCTCAGGGTATGAGACTTCATCTAGGTCGATTTGAGCTTCAGACCAACAATTTTGGTTCTTCTCTTACAACACAGACCAAGACCGATGCAAAGAAGGGTTCACACCGGTGAGCTCAAGTCTGATGAGTACTTCTGGGATCGGTTAGAGCATATTTTGAATCCGAGTTGAACAAGTGATTCATGGTACAGATTGGGAAAGTTTGGACAGAGTTTCAAAGTAATAAACATGAAAGAACAAGAGTGTTTGCTGTCATGGGTTGTTGTTAATGAACAATGTTTTTGAGTTCTGAATGATTAGAAATGATGGGTTTGTGTAAATTTTGAACTGTATGCAGGGAAGGAGTAGATATGTGATCTCCAATATCCAACCAGTACGTAGATTCCACCAGTTCGCTAGAAACACAAGATGTGTTTGACAAAAGTTTTGAACCAGTTCTGCTGCCAAGAGTCATCTGATTGAAGCTGAGAATTAGCTGTTGCTGGCGTGATTTGTGTGGATGATTAAAGTGGGTTGGCAGAGGAATTCAACAGTAACAAGAACAGGGAGTCGGTATTGCAGTGGAGAGATGTGGTTACACAAGTCAGGGAGAGAATGAAGTTGTGTGTTCAGTTGGCTATATTACAGAGATGGTGAGATGGTAGTTCGAGATGTTACAGGGAAGATACAAATGGTGTAGTTTGCTGTTACATTGCAACTGAATGAGTTCTTGCCAAGTGAACTGAAATGTGTAGATGTATGTCTATGATATTGCAAGTGGTATTGACAGAGGATGGGTTGAATTAAGAGATGTTGGTACTGTGATGCTGTTGCAATGGACTAGATGGTTTGTGCAAATGGAAGATGGATGGTGGAGTTTATTTTAAATTCAAGGAGCTGGTGGTACCGAGATCGGAATGACGTTACAGCTGTAGTTGCAAGTGGTTCTGGTGGAGCTGTAAGGGAAGGAGCAGATTATTGGCGGAACTCTGGTAGCATGGAGGAAGAGGAGAAGCGAAGGAGATTGGTTGTGTTGATAACAGTTTTCAGTGGCAGGAACTGAGCAAGATAATGGTTTTGTATATGTTACAGAGCTGAGTAACTACTGGTGTTGCGGCTGCAGTCAAGTCAAGTTGTTGCAGGTGCATCTACTGGCATTGGAGGATTAGTGGAGTTTGAAGCTACAAGGTGGTTTGGTGGTGATATGAGGCATGGACACAGAGTTGTTGGTTCAGCTGCAGCAAGATTGAAGCTACAGAATTGCAAGTGAACTGAGATAGGAATTGTCAGGGTATAATGCAAGAAAGGAGATGACACTGATGTTGTGTATGAGCTTTAATTACATGTATTGCAGGAGGCATTGCAGGCATGGAGAAGGATGTTGATTTGTAACAGTGCAGTTCTGTGTAGGCCATGAAATTGGTCTGAATTTGGTTTTTGGCCGGAACAAGAACAAGGTTTGACTCAATTGACCCTGGTTTCATCTGAGCTGACCTTCCCCTGAAGATGGAGACTTTGACCCTTTGACTGACCGAAATGTAACCGGCGACAGCAAATTCTGGCGACCGGTGAACGAATTTCGGTGATGACGTCAGCAAATCCGGAACCAACTTTGGACCCATAATTTCCAGAAGATATGTTTTCATACATGGATTTGGTGGACGAATTGGAGTCTGGTTTTGAGAAAACTTGACCTACTTTTGGAAAGGGTATCCTTTTGGGAGAGGCATATAAATAGAAAAGTCTTTCTCTAAACCTAGATATCTCCATTAGGGAGAACTATCTCTATTCTACTTTTGTTTCTAGGGTTTACAACATGATAGAACTTCTTTTTCTCCTTGTTATGAACTCCATGAATATGAGTACCTAGTTTTATAGATCTTGATTTACTATATATATCGCCATGTATGATTTGAATATTTGTTTAGTTGAGTGGCCAATTGAGTGAACTCGTATTCACATATAATGCTAGTTTAGGGTGTTTCATACGTAAAAGTTATGCATCTTGAATACAAGTAGCACAAATATGGTTATTGCTTGTAGTGATATATCCTAGTAACCATATGTGAACCTTGACCTTTGTTAAATTGAATTAGTGCGTTTTCTACGTTCGATTGCTTTGATTGGCCTGATTTCATAAAACTTAATGCATCTAGGGAATTAAACTTGATTAGTGCTTTTACACGTTACACTAGTGGAAAATGGGGTTTTTTCAACCCACATCCCCGACCCTCGTCAACAGTCAATTGACCTTGAACAGGTCAAAACAGTCGGGGATATAAAAAAAAACACGGAGAACAGATTTAGCGGCCAAAACGGGTCGTACTTCCAACCTTTATTCTCAAGACACACTATGACCGGTAAGCTTAGCTATTTCTATGGGACCCACTTTTTATGGGATGTATCTCTCTCCTTTATCATCGTTCGTTCGTTCTAACCTAACTATTTCAGCCTCACTATCTCTCTCCTAGCGCCTCTTTTATCTATCTTCTTCATCGACCTAAACCGACACAAAAAAGAAACCCAGAAGAAATCTCTTACATTTCTCTTAAACCCAACCCCTTTCTCCATCTTCTTCATCTCCTCGACAAAATCGATTTCTCTAGTAAACCTTATTCTAAACATGTAACCATGTACTTAAGCAAAGAGGAAGAGAAGCATTCTTCTTACAATTTTCTTATTTTCATTTTTGCGGTTTAGGTTATTACTTACCGATCTTGTTTTATTTTGTTCAGAGGGTTTCTTTATATCCAACTTATGTTCAGATGTGAAATAAAATTAGGGTTCTGATTTGGTGGTTTTAATTTGGTAGGGTTTCTGTAATTTGTGTTTGTAGAAAATTTCATCGATTTTTCTTTTAATTCTTCCAATTTCTTTGGGTTGGGTTTCTTTCTGAATCCTACAAGTTTGATAAACTTATTTTTGAAAATCTTTAAAATTATTTTGATTGCGTTACTGTATGACCTAATTTGATAAATACTGAGATTTCTTTTACAATTCTTTCTCTGCATCCTAATTTTTCTTTATACAATTTCTTTTCTAAGATCTGACTTAGGTTCGTAACATTCTTGCTCTTTACAGAATTCAAGCAATATGTTTCGAAGATGAGGGTAAACTCGCTCAATTTTTATTTGATGATTTTTTGATTATTGCATTTAGATTTTATTTATTATTATTTTTTTGATTGTATGGCTTTCGATTTCAGGGTTTGTTGAGGTTTTTCTCCTTCTATACATCAAAGAGGGTAAAATTCTTTCACCCAATTTATTATTGATATTTCTTTTCATCATTCTTTTGGTACAACTGCATGTTTAGGGTTTTTGATTTTAGGGATGTATGATTACAGGGTTCACTGTTATGGTAGTTCTCCCTTTTTACAACAAAAAGGGTAAAACTATTTTACTCAATACAGTTTCCTTTTATCATTTTTTCGGTTTAACTGTGTGTTTACCGGTTTTTTATTTTGAAGCTTTTTGATTTCAGGGTAGCTGTTAAGGTCTTTCTCCATACAAAAAGGGTAAGATTCTTGCAATCAACCTATTCTAATTTTTTCATCATGACTATCATGTTAATTTGATAAAAAGTCTGTTGAAAAACAGTTTGGTCCTACAAATATAAGGTGCAAATTTGATTCTCACCAATTGCTTATCTTTCTAACTGACTTATGTAGGCAACAAGATGATGAATTGGATGAATTAAGTGAAAATGTGCAAAGAACTTGCGGTGTGGGGCTCACTTTACACAAAGAAACTACTTAACAAGTAGCAATTCTGATTGGCATTCTTTAATTAAGGTTGACATGCTTTCTTGGTTATAATTTTATTTGTTTGTTAAGTATATTAGCGTCTTGTATGGAATTATTGAAAATTTATGGTGCTATATGTGTGGATGTAAGATTAAGGACATGTACAAGCATGTGAATGATGTTTATGAGATAATCATGAAGGTGATAGTCTGATGAGGCTTATCGACTGATTCTTTTGTCAATTTAATATAGTCTATATGGTTTATCTTCATTCAATCTATATGTATTAGCATGGTTACAAGTGAACTAAAATTTTGTTCTGCCTCTGTTTTAGGAGAAGATCTGTTGTGTGTCGCTGCTGACCAACCTTTATACTTTCCTGCCACCTTCATATTTGTCATCCGAGCATTTTCTGGTACATCCCTTAACTAACCTATCTAGTCATTTCTATATAGTATAATATCTGAGCATGATTCTCATAAATTAGTTTCCAACCTTGTAGTATTGGATGGTATCGGGAAGGGTTTTGACCCTCGATTTGACATTTTATAGAAAACTGCCAAAATGTGAGTTTTCCTTATCTAACAACATTTTTTTCCATTAGGTTGATGAAAGCTTCTGATACTGTCTGTCGTCTATGCATCCTTCGTATATCTCTTACTTGTGATATGATGTGTTTGCCAGCTATGCACTGGAGTTGCTAAGATTTCGGGAGGCTGGTGCTGAAGTTGCCATAAAGGCAAGCCCCTAAAACATCTTGATTGTCTTATTGTATGTTGAGTCATTATGATGCGACTCTGATTTATATTAAATTATTCGAAATATATATGTCAGGACTTCGAGAAGAGATGGGAACGAAAGAACCAAATTGTTGATAACTTATTTGGGAAGGGTGACAGTTCAAAATATTTCTCAGGTTATTCAATGTCTGGTAAGGGTTTAACATCTCTTTTTTATTTATTCTTTATGTTTTTGGGTTTGTAATAATCAATTTCATTTTGTTCTGGCGGTCGCGAAACTTGTATTTTCCTCTCAATTGAGTGTGAGAATATATGCGATGGGTTGAATACGTTCAGTTATTTGGTTGAATTTTATTTAATTTTCCCTTTGATTATTACATATCTAACAGATTGACGTAATTTTCTTAATCCATTCATAAGCTCTAGCAAAGTATTTGTGTTTTTATTTTCATTTTTCTGACTGCACCACTGGTATCAAATGACTAGTAAGCAACGGTTTTTTATGGCTATTATTAAGGCTTTACCAAACCAGCATTTAATCTTTTCTAAACAAGTTCAACTGGACCAACAACTTGTGCAATCCTGCCTTTCTCCCAATGTTTAATCACGACAGTCATTCCATTTTGATAAATCTCAGAGAGGCCTTCATTAAAATTGCTTTCTGTGCACCTACGTTGTTGTTTATCGCAAATTTGAAGGAGCTAAATTTTACCGCGAACTTTCTTTCGGAATGGAAAGTAAGCTTTATTTTTGTTTGTCGTAATCATCTTTAATTGCTTGGTTGAGATATGTTCATGTAAAAGCTACTATATGTTTTTGTTTGCTACTGCCTTACCAATTTACACTCACGTAGTTGTTGTACAAGTTGTGTGATGTAGTTTCATGTCATATTGTAACCATTCAATCGTTTTCCTTGTTCATGGAGCTCAAGCTGACAAAGGTCCTTCTTTGAAAGTATCAACTTGAATTGTGTAAGCTCATTTTCTGAAGTAGCAGATATTGCACATCAAGTGCTTGATATAAAGCCTTAAAGAAAACAAAATGGGGTAACTGTTCTCTATATATTTTAGAATTATTAACTGCATTGTGTGACCCGGATGGTTTCAATGGCATCTTATTGTCTTGGTTATTCGTTCCAAAACTAACATGAATGGCTATATGTCTATACTAGTTTAGTAGCTTTGTTATGGATAATTTAGTTATTTAGTAGCTTTGTTATGGACCATTTAGTTATCATTTTTGAAGTATCGGATTATGTCCAAACTTTATAGGTTTAGGTCATGGAGACCTTTGGATTGTCTGTCACTAATACTCTGCGAAAGAAATGGTTATATACATCATCATCTAGTATGAGATACTTTTCTAATTGTGATTCATAAATGGTGTAATTTATGAAATCCAATTGTAGTCTATATTCAGTGCTTGATTTATTTGAAGTGATCAAGAAAGCATGTGATGAGATATGAGTATTTTTCCTCGGGTAGTGCATTCTGTCTAGAGAACCATAGTTGATGGTTTGATTAGAGGGGGCTCTAATTAATGATCTTTAATCCCTGTGGTATCAATGACCAGCAGTGTAGATATCCTGAAATATGATACTGAACTGTAAGTTGGGTATTTTTAATCTTTGGTGCTTGTTGTTCCGTGTTGGACTTGTAGTCTTTTGACCCTTCCAGACATCTAGAATTGAGAATTTATTTTTTTCTGTAACTTTCCAAATTAAGTGCCTACCGAATCCATTATTTTTGTAACTTTCTTTGCTGCAGGTATGCCATTACGGAGTGTTGGTTGTGTCGGGGGTTAGTTCAACACCAGTAAGTTTATCATTTTGGTGGTTTGCACTTTTCTTTGAGACACTTTGAACTTACTAAGGCTAGTTGATATTCTCTTTAAGAAACCTTGAACTTATTAGGATTTGTATTGGTATGAATTTAGAATTTGAATCCTTTTTTTGTATGATTCTGAATCCAAGTGTAAACTGAATGAATGATTAAATCCTTTTGTTTTTCTTTAAGTTGTGTAATGAAAACATGATTAATGGAAAGGTCATTAAAAATTTATGAGTACAGGTTTCATTTCAGTTTCATTGAATTTGTTTTGGTTTTAATTTGAATTCCCGTTTGAGTTTGATTTGATTTTCATTTGAGATTCAGTCAGGCCAAAACGATTCAGTCATCCGGTCAGAAGTCAAGATTTTAATCCTTTTTGTGTAATTTGAACCCAATGAATCAATGTATATTATTTGTGTGCAAGTTTAATTTGGTTCTTATTTGAGTTTTCATATGAATTTCATTTGGGTTTGATTTGAGATTTAGTCAGATTCAATCAGGCCAGTCAGCCAATCTGAATCTACTTTTTTTTATATTAATATTTATATCTATGACTGACTGGGATCAGTCATAACTTATTGACCGTTAATACCGGTCGTTGATATAAGATACACAGCGACCCGCATAGCCACGTCATAGATAAAAAAGACGCTCAAACAGCGACCCTTTCCCCGACGTCCAAAGCAAGTCATTTAACTCGTATATATGACTTGCTTTGACGGTCGTGAAACTGCTATTTTCCACTAGTGTTAGGTTGTTCTCTAAGATAGAATTCATATTCACATCTTTTAATGTGTTTGTTGATGACAATAGGAGATTAGCGGGATATTCTTGCGATCAAGGTATCCTAAGGTCTTTGATAAAAGAGAGATTAAATATCAATTCTAGTTATTATTACAAGAGCATGTTAGTGAATGAAAACGAAATCCTTAACCAATATCTTTACATTTTTGAATTTATTTGTTTACTTTTATTTGTTTTGCTTTTATTTTATTTTAATATATAAAAATCAGAAAACCCCCATTGTTTTATATAGGAAACCGAAACAACTTGACAACCTTAGTCCTCTCTATGGGAACGATCATTTCTTGCCCTTGCTATATTATATATTTTGAGTAGTAAGAAAGTGTAATTTATTTTTGACGCCTATGACAATGATCAAATTTTGGCGCCGCTGCCGGGGAGGCAGCGGTTGTCACTTGTTTTTGGTTTCTTATTTTTGTTTTCTTATTTTCTGGTTTTTAACATAGTTTTGAGAACTCTTGTTTCAGGTACCAATTTCTATGGACGGAGCATATTGGAGCAATCAATACGACTTTCAACCTCAACAACATGACAACAATCACCCTTATGAGGAGTACAATTAAAACCAATCCTTTGGTTATGGTCAATACTCCACGTACCCTTTTAATTGTTCTCGTACATTCCAACCTTCTTATGGTGGTTATGTAAGTGAGCAACCACAAAGAGGGGATGATACTTGTGCTCCTATTCATATTTCCTCTAGTTTGGTAGATGAAATGCAACAATTTATGGTCAGCATGGAGTCAGTTTGTAGACAACCAAGCGTGGAACCAATTTCATCGACCAAATCTGCTCATAGTATGTTTGGCCCAATTTGTGATCGTAGTTATGATCATTCACCCATTCAAAGGGAAGATAATTGGCCTAGCAATACTGAAGTAAGTAATTCTACTTTTTCCTTGTCGAATGAGCTTTACCAAAAAATGGAATGTTATTTTCAAAATTTGGATGGATCACTCCAAGAGCTTCAAAAAGGTGTTTCCTATTTAAGACAAGGGATTGAAGAATACAAAGAGGACATGCAAAATTCTGCGAAAGACCAATCGTTGGGAAGTGGTAGCCAATCTTATGTTAACTATGATAGTGATGATGATTATGAAAATACATCGCTTGAACCAATTTATGGTGACATCCCCGAGGAGTGTACAATGGAGTCTTTTTGCGATCAAGGTGAAGTTGAAAAGGAATATGATGACACCAGTGTAGGTTACTCAAGCATTGATCTTTATAACGATCAAGAACCTATTCAAAGGGTAGATCTTGAGGATGATGCAATGAGTGTTCTAAAAAAGTTCCTTATGGTGAGACTTGAATCCGCAGTGGAGTATGTGTCTTACAACAAAGAGGAGTATGTTGAGAATGAGACCGTTATGACCAATATTGTGGAAGGCCCAATTGAGCTTGCATATGATGTAATGATGATGTTGATGCCGAGATTTTGGTTAAGGCAGAAACATACGAAGAATGGTTGCAAGGTTTGATAGAGGACCATGATATACATGAGGTGAATAATTCACTTGAGTTTTTCAAGGACGAAGAGGATTCCGTAATCCAAGAGATTGTGGTAGGTTTGTCTAACCCTTTGCATATTAAGTCTTCTCCTTTGCCTCTTATTGGTTTGAATGTATGTGCTTCGAGAATATTGTTGAATGATTTTATTTCGTGATATCCGCCATTAGAGATGCTTGATTCTCATACTATGCAGGTTTTGGAACAAGAAACCGTGGAAGTACCCGACTTCTATATTCTTTATGCACTTCCAAGTGTGGACAAGAATAAGTGTGGGGTAAGCTTTTATCGGTTAATAGCTTCGTTTCTTTTTTATATTACTAATATTTGTGCGAATCTAGTGTTTGAAAAACAGGTGCTATGGGTGGATCCCCAACTTTTCCGACTATTGGTGTATGGAGAATTCGTCTTGCAAGTCGGGCTGACGACTTTAAACCAAGCGCTAAATGGGAGGCAACCCACCGGTTTTGTGTATCTATCTCCATCTTTTTATTTTTTTAAGTCTTTTATCTTTATTTTCTTATTTTGGATATTTGCATATCAAAACTCCAACTTTTAGAGATTTTTGAACAATTTAGAATAAGCCTTTCTAAGTAGATGGAATTTTTTCTTAACGATGAGGTGTATATATTGGCTGAGTTGGGATTAGATGCGAACTAAATAGCTTGTTTAGTATTTATTCTCTATTGTTCAGAAATAGCTATGAGTTGGAGTATCCGTTTTTATCATGCATTTTATTTTCTTATTATGTATATATATCATGTTATGAATTTCCCATCTTGAACTTTACTTTGAATGACTAAATTTTACATTGAGGACAATGTAAAGTTTAAGTGTAGGGGAGTGTTCTCATATAGAGCTTTTAGCCTTATTAGTTTTCCCTTGTGCTCATAAAAAAAATTAAAAAAATAGAAGAAAAAAAAATTGCTTTATGAACTCCGAAACCTAGAAACTTGTGCCTTTAGGATGACACTATCAATCTAAATAGATGGAACCATATGTATTGATCACGTTCTGTACGGCAGCTCCACTGACAGGGACATCAATACCAAGAATGTTGTCGGCGCTAGTTCCATCAGAGTTGATCGCTAATCCAGATCTAAGTTCCACCATCTTGAAATCGGAATTGAATAATGAAATTGGAAATTCTAAATTGATATTGCAACCGAGAGATTAATCTCCCACCGTGGTCGCCAATTGTTTATGGGTGAAAACTATTTCTGCTGGTTTTGGTAATTTTGGGTGTGTGGATGAGAAATGAATCTAAAACCTAAACAAATACACTGCACGGGAGTACTTTTGATTCGAGAGATCAATCTATACAATTCTGGCCTAAACCAAGAAATGGTCCTTCTAGAATTGATTCGGTCACAAAGTGAAGGAGATGGGGTTGATCTTAGGGAGGGAAGTGAATAAGGTGTTGAGATTGTGAAGGTGTAGGCTTTTTATGACTTGTATCAGAATACCGAACTGGCTTGCAATAATGTAAGCAATCAGCTCTGGGTGTTTGAATATGTTGTATCAACACTTGGTTTCTGTCTCTTATCCTTGTTTGGAAAATAGGGAGGAGAACCTATTTATACAAGTCTTTGAGCCTAACCCACGTCTCTTGTGGGAAGTGGAGAAAGTGGAGTGATGGAGTAGTGGATAGAGCTGGCAAACGGGCGGGCCGGGGCTGGCCCGTTGCGGGTTACACGGGTTCGGGTTTATACGGGTCAAAACCCGCGGGTTGAAATTCTTCACGGGTGGTCATTTCTTTAACCCGTGCCCGTAACGGGTTAAACTTGCGGGTTTACGGGTTAGCCCGTTTCTGGGGAGTCAACTCAGGTCAAATTAAGTCAAGGGGTCAAGTGGAAGAAAGTCGGTTGGTCTTAGTCGGCTGAGTCGCTAGGCGACTCACCTGAACTGAATTCGGCAGAATTCAGTCTGTTTCTGGCTAGTTTCCGACTGTTTTTTAACAGCTTTTCCCTGCAATCATTCAACATCATTCAGCATCCTAAACATACATCTAGTTTACAGGGTTCAATCCATTAACACTCACTAAGTTTAAGCTTTCACCATCTTCAATCTCCATCAACAACGAGAGTAGGCTTCACTGCAAACCTTCACAAACAGAAACAAGGCTTCAAATCCTTATCAATACTACTACAAACTCAAAATCTGAGATGACCCATCCTTTCCAATGTCAATCAACTCTCGAATTAACTCAAATTATTCCTTCTCGATCGGCCAACTGAACTCAGGAACTTCAAGTCTCATCCACAACTTCCATTTGTTACTGTCAAACCCTAAATCCACCACAAACAATTCAAATCTTCTATTTCTCCATCGACCCACCACCCATGCAATCTTCTAATTTCTTCAATCTCTGCTTCATCTCTATTTCTCCATTGACCGATTCAATCTTCTAATTTCTTCAATCTCTGCTTCAATTGATTTTTCTGGTTCTTTCCTAATCTAAACAATTTCCGGAAGTCCAAGAGATTCCTGGATTCGTCTCTTTTGAAGTGGAGAAGAATAAGAAGATTAGAAGAAGTTGAAAGAGGTGGTGAATCTTGTGATTGTGGTATCTGGATTTTTGCTGCCGATGTGAATGAAGTGAAGAAAAAAGAAGAAGGCGAACACATTCATCTTTACGCTAGGGTTTTTTAATTTTATAACTAGGGTACACGTATGGGATGGGGGGACACGCGTCATAATTGAATAGTTACGGGTTACGGGTACAACCCGTGGTTTCACAAGCCGGGCTGGGTTAACCCGTTTTCCCACGGGCTGGCATTTCTCCAACCCGAACCCGGCTTGTTAGACAACCAGCCGAGCCGGGTGCGGGTTTTTCACGGGTCGGGCCGGGCAAACCCGCGGGTTTTGGCTTGTTTGCCAGCTCTAGTAGTGGAGTTGCGTGTGTTAGTGTTACATGATCAATCTTGCCCACTTCTCCCATCATCACTAACCGTCCATGACTTCCTGACACGTTCTTGTGATGGCACGTTATGCACTGCACCCTGTAAACCACCATACCAATACCCCAGTATGTATCCCCCAGTTTGTGACATGATTGAAGTCTCAAGTGTGTGGATCGTGGGACCCACAGAAAGCAGCATGTGATGCTGGATTAAATAACTAAGTTATTTAGGAAGTCGATATTTATGAAATATCGTGTCCATTTTATGCAGGTAATGCATCGAATATATTCAGCATGTATGAAGCATCGTTGTTGAGCGTCTTAAAATAGCATCATATCCAGCCTACTTCATGTGATGGTTTGGAGGCTGCGCAAGCAAGTCCTCTCTTGGCTGACCACATGGTGTGGTTGAGTAGCGGATGATAATCACCGCGACACCTCATTGACCAGTTAACTCCTGACCAGTGTTGTATAACAAAGCGGGTGAAGTTGAAAGGACAAGATGATCTTTGAGACACTTATCTGCGACCGTTAGTGGAATTATGGTTTATGAAGAGGTGCGCAAGCATCATTCTTAAGCTTGGTCGAATCCAAGCTTGGGACACGATTTTGGCTAGGCCAATCATGCATGCATGTAGACGACATGACGGTGTAGGTGCCCATACCTCATTGTCCCGTGAAAGTGTGATCTAGGCCACTCAATTTGTCCGGTGAAGTTGAGTGGTTGAGATCAATTTGCGACAAAAATCAGGTGCCGCAAAAGCCACACGTCATGCCTACTTCGGGAACGCATTTTGAGATGACCAAACTTGGTAGGTCTTGGCCGATTAGTATGGTATACAGTCGGTGGGCTGGTGTACACATCCATACCTTAATATCCCATAGAAACGTGATCTAAGCCACTCAATTTGTCTGACAAAGTTGAGTTGTCGAGATTAGTTTTGCAATTGGGAGGTGTGTCCACGCCTAGTTTAGGCGTGCGAATCGAGGCAATCAGGCATGATATGCCTTGGCCGATTGGGTGTGGAGATAGGTGGGACCACGATGATCACGTTGATACTTACTGGACCTGGTTAATCGACTCCTAGAACCTTCATTCGATCAGGTGAAAATGGACGCTCGCGATTGTTCAAACCCTAAGTAGGGTTTCACCGGCCGTGCGTCATGCCTTGTTTGGGCGCACGAACTGGAACGACCAACTATACTTGGTCCTGACCGATCGGTCATGTATGTAGGTGGTCCCACGATATTTATGTTGACATGGTCTGGGCCTTTTGAATCTACATCTATGCCTGCGAAGATGGATGGTTGAGACTGTTTTGCGACACATGTAATGTGCCGCAAACCCTAATTTAGGGTTTAACGTCCGCGCTGTTTTGGATGGACGTGTTAGCAAGCTATGCTACCCTTTTGGGGAGGTCGACCATGCAGCGTACGTATTGGTCTGGTGGTGAATATTCCAATACCTTCCTGAGGGTTATGGATCCGACCTAAGCCGTCTAATCATGCTGGTGAAGTTGGATGGTCGTGATCGTTTCTGAGACTAATGTGAACAGTCCAGATTCAAATATGCTCGATCGGATTAGTATAACACACCGAGAGATGATTCTCTTTGTTAGATAATGGTGTAGCCTGTATGGGTATTTCATGCATGCCTCACTATTGATACTTGGATATTCATGTTACTCTGCTGAGAGTAACAATCATTCATCATGCCGCACCAACAATGAGAGTTATGCTGAGAATAGCACAGGAAATACAAGGCGTTTTATGCATTAATTAATAATGCTAAAATTCACAGAATACTCGGGGATTGTTGCTACATGCTCCATTCTAGGTGAATTAACAAAGCGGAGAAATATTCATCGCTTATCAAATAGCCTTATCCTTTGCAGGATAGCGGCACAAAAAATTGGTTTCATAACTTTAGCCCTGAACTAAAATCCACCATCAACACTTGTTAAAACTACCAACATAATTATCATTAGTTACATCTTCAAATCTAACACACAGATCATGAACAAAGGTGTCCCAAGATATATTATGTTTTTCTTGTTGATAAATTAAGAACCATGGATCAACTTTAGAATCAAAATGGATTGCATCCATATGATCAACTCAGTTTGAATCGGTAAAATTATGAAATGAGAAATACCTTTCACACTTTTGAACCCAACCTTGGATTAGTTCCGTCAAATATTGGAAAATATACTTTGGGTGTGCGAGAAAACTTACTAGGAGGATTAGATTTGATAATATCATGAACCTCTTTGGTGCATGTACCAGGATACTCTGAAAATTCAACATATGAAATTGGTGGAGTAATACGTAAAGCTTGCAAGACGAGCTCAAAATTAGCATTCATTCGAGCCTCAGCAGCAACACGAACAACTGATTCATCATTGAGATCTTTCAATTGTTCTCAAATTGGCAGTATTGCAGCAGAATTTTCTTGAGTAATTAAAAAAAACATCTTTAATGGTATGCTTCTCTCCCAACGTCATGATTCAGGTCCCAGAATGGAGTCTGATACCAATTGTACTGAACTAGTACATTTTGTGAATGGATTACTTGGTATCAAGCTACCTCTCTCTGAGAACATAGCCCGTTTATCTTCCAAAGGAAAACATGGTTTTCAATCATTGGTTCAATTATCACACAAATATTGGTCTTCTAATACCTACTAACTAAATCCTACAGCAATTATTACATCAATGATCATATACTGAACTTGAGGATTAAAGCCCCTACATACTATTTCCTACTTCTTATAGAATTACCCTCTAATAAGTAAGACAAGGACTAAAAAGAGATTCTAGCCTAAGTCGACCATTTTCATAAGCCCAATACGTGCTGAGTACATGACAAGAAAATACCTGAATTGATGGCGGTCACAGTTGTCAAGTGGTAAGATTGGATTATTTATTTATTTATTTTCAATTTAATTTTTTCATCTTCAATTCCAAATATTCCCCCAAAAAACATTATGGTTAGAAAATTTTCTTTTTCCATTCAGTGAACAGATCAAATCATCTTTGCTCTTTCTTTTCCCATTCACTTATTTTATTGTTTCAATAGTGATTGATTTAAATATTCATCACCTAAAACCAACTACAATAGTCTCACGTTCCTTATTTGTGTCAAGCTTTCTTTTTCCTCTGTTAACATTGGGTTTTTATTGCAGAAGGTTATGCTGATTGGGGTTAGAACTAGCATAGGGTTATGAAATTAGAGATTAAATGAAGAGAATCTACAAAACCAAACACGTTGATGGCTACGATTTTGGTTGAATTTCAAAGTGAATATGAAACTGTGAGTTTTCAAAGTTGCGGTTATGTGAAGTGGTGATGGTCAGTCTGGAACAAATAATTTTAAGGGTGTCATTATTTCATGTTTCTTCTGGTAATGATAATTAATTGAAGAAAAGTTATCTTAATTTGGTTATGTGATCTTGAGATACCCAATTTTCTATCAGCAGTGAAGAAGGAACACAAAAAATGTGATCGGATATTTTAGGTAGTTCACTAAAAAAAATGCCACATGTATACAGCTGGTGACTCAGTGATGCGTGTCGTATGCGTCAAAAATATAATTTCACTTCCTCACTTAACTAATATGAATATAGTATTCGATAAGAAAGAGTTCGTATCCACAGAGAGGCGATTGTTGTTATGCAATTTTCAGATTCTTAAGTAACCAAATAACCCAAGGTGTGTTTTTGTTTTTATCAAAGTAATAATACTAAATAAAGCAAAGTAAATAGTTGGAATAATCAATAAGGAGAAGATATTGGTTAAGGGATAGTATCATTCACAAACATGTATTTTTCATCTATGATTAGAATTGGTATTTAATCTCTCAATTATCAAAAGCCCTAAGATATCTTGATCGCAAGAGTATCTCGTTTATTTCCTGATTTTATCACAAACAACATTGAAAGATGCTATCGTGAAATCTTCTTAAAAAGCAACCTAAAGTGTAAAAGCACAATTAGATTTAACTCCCTAAGAGCAATAAGTTCTATGAAATAAGACTAATCGATGCAAACAAACGTGTAAAAGCACTAATTCGTTTTAACAAAGGTTATGATTCATATGCGATTAAAAAAATGTATCACTACAAGTATTAACCACAAGATGCTACTAGAAATCAGGGACAAACAACTTTTACGTATTGAAAACCCTAATATAGCTATAGAGATGAAAACAAATCCAATTGATTCCGGACTCAATCAAATTAGCATTCAAATCATATGATAATAAAAACAATGAATCATAAACGACAAAATTGAGACAAAACTAATTCATAGAATCAAATAATCATGCTTGAAGAAATCAACTTCTATCCCATAACCAATTAATGTGTTTAGCTACTCATATTCATGGAGTTCATCATCATAATATTCAAAGAAATAAGATGAAACATAAAAGAAAGCAAACCCTACAAGTTGTTCTCTGCAAAAAGCTCCAAGAATAGAATAATACCCTCTTTTCTTTCTTGTAGAAACTCTTTTTTTTATAGCCCTTTGCTTTCCAAAAATAGGTCAAAGTCTTCAAAATATTCAAGTCCACGTCCATCTACTAGTCCACCAAGCCCAGGTGTGAGAAATATGTCTCTGGAAAATTTGGGTCCAAAACTGGTTGCCGGAGTGCTGACATCATCGCCGGAATCCGGTCGCCGAAAAACTTTCTCCGATCACTTTTGCCATCTGAAACTATCACCAATTAATTCTGCACTTCCAGTAGCTCAACTTTGCTTCTCTGCAATCCACACATTCACAAAAACCATTTTATCCAATTCTTTGTTTCTTGCGAAAACGTACCCAAAAGTGCGACGCGTAGCTCATATGTCCAGCCGCCAACTCTTTCGTTCGACTCATACCCGCCTCACGATTCACTGAATCTTGACGATCCCCACTTTCGGTTCCAAAATCCGACTACCGGAACTATGCTCACCGGCGTGCCATTTTCACCCCTTTTTCGCACTATTTTCTGTAACTTCAAAACTGCGGCTCTTTCTTGATCACTAGAAACTACTACTGCAAATACCACCAGATGCACCTTGCTACAGCTGCACCTGTAATGCATACATTCACTCCATTAAGGCCTTCAGTTCCATTGTAGCTCATCTCATTTCCACGGCAGCAACAAAGCTAACACTTCTTAGCCAAAACTGATCACAACACAGCCAATCCTGACTGTATCTTCTCAGCTCAAGAGATATCAAATTCAACTTCATGTAGCTGCACTCATCACCTGACTTATCGGCAAAAAGACAAACCCAATCCAAACTCATTCCAGCTCTTTTTCCATGCGCCAGTTCAAGCTCAACCTCGATAACAACTCTAGCTAGCATCACCTGCAGCGACTTGCACTGTGAACCTGCAGTGACTTGCACTGTTCTTTGCTCATCACCAACTCAATGCCAATTTAAGGCAACAAAGCATAGCCATTATGTCCACCAGCTCAATCACAGCTGCCACCTGAACAATCCCTTCTCAGTTCAAGCTTCAGTTCCAACCCATTATTCATTTGTCATCAGTTCAGCTGTACAGGCCAAGGCATCTGCGACTCCATCCCAGCTTCCACAAACTGCAATCACCTTACTGCAGATCAGCTGCAACAACTTCCATTCTTGATTCATTTGAACTGCAAGCAACACCAAAACTCACAAGCCATTGTTACCACCAGCTCCAGTACCATTCTAATCCTTTATTCTGAATTGCCGCAACCTAGCCGCCAACTCTACATTCCAGTTCATGCATTTACATTGCTCCTGCAACCTCCACCTGCACCTTTCTCATTCAAAAGCTCTACCAGTGCCTAGCCATTCATCACATACACCAGCACTGCTTCCAAGTTCACACCCTGAAATATGCAGGGTTGTCGCCACCAGTTCAGCTCCAGTTCAGTTGTAGTATTCAACTTCTCCATAATCTCATTCCACAGCCAAAACCACTCCATTACAACCACCAATCGGTATTCCTACTTAGCTCAAGTTGCAACTGCATAACACATTCAACAGAACTGCGCTTCCAATTCCCTTCCAGCTGAACCACTTCCATTGCACAAACCTCTTTCTGCTATACCACCAGTAAAACCATCTCCAAACATTCCCACAGATTCAACAACAGATACCCCCTTTCTCCTATGATCAATTCCATTTTCTAATTTGACGAAACCCACCAGTTAATCACCATCATCTTCTCTGGCTCATAGATAATTATCAAATCTTCCAATCTGACTTGAGCTTAAACCCACCAGCATTACAACAGCAACCTCCGTCATTTCTTCTTAGACAACCCCTTTGATTTCTATCTCAATCTTCTTATGCTACCTATACTTAGAACCACCACCAATTCCAAACAAAACCCCCATCTTCTCTCTTGTCATCTCTCAACTCCTCAGTTCTCGAGCGTGAGCCCAAAGTGGCAGTCATGGCTGCTCTTTTTTTTTTCTTTCTTTCTCAAATTCAGATTCACAATGATTGACAGAATTATGAGACGATTTCTCAATTTAGGGTTATGCAAAAGTAGGGCACTGCTAGCTACATCCCACTACATAGGATAGGGGACACCCTAGGATGCTTATAATGGGTGATCAGTTCTTGATAAGGGTTAACCAACTAGCCTCTTATCCCTAACTGGGCTCCATATAATGTCCTTCCTTGAAATGACAATTCTGACCTTCACGCTCCAGATGGACTTTTTCTCCTTCTTTCGAGTTCCTCCGCTAACAGCAACCGTCCCTTATTTCTCATATTCACTTATATTCTTCAATGAGAGTCATCACTAAAGTTGTCGTGCTTTTCAGACAGAATTTGCATCACTAAAGCCGACATACTTTTCAGACAGAGATGAAGAAATAAAAGCAAATAATTAGACACAATCCGCCTCCAACGCTTTTGCCATGTTTCCTCTTCTTTTGATCCGAATGACTCCAAAGTACCTAAATACTCAAAAACAAAACATAAGATACATAATTTACAAGAAAACTCGCAAAGAAAGCATAAATACTAGATAATAAATACGGTGTATTCTACACCTATCAGATTCCCCCACACTTAGACTTTGCTAGTCCTCGAGCAAATCAAACAAAACAAAACTAAAACAAATACATACAAATCCGTCTCGTCGAGGATACGGTTAATTTTAGCATAAATAACAAGCCTTTAAACCCCTAGGTGTCCCTAGTGGATGAGTTTTAGTCTCGTGAAGGTTTACTAGAGATATACCTACAAAACCTATATTTCCAACTCCGTCTATTTGTGACAAATCAATGAACGAATCCAAAATGACTACAGGAGGAGGTACCTTGCAAAAATTCAATTCATATATTAGTAAGGCTTTAATTAGATAGTCGAACAATCCACAATACTCGGAAACTAACAAACCACAATCACAATGAAAAGATTAAGAAGATGGATATAGATGTAGATGTTGGCGAATGTTCACAAGTGTTCGATGTTTCCCATATCTGTCTGAAGGTCACTGCCAAGATGAACCTATTCCTATTGGATTGAGCTACTTGGTTTGAATGCTACATCAACTCACTAGCATATACAAGGGACCAGGAGTGACTTTATTCAACCAAAATAAAATACTTTCTTTTCTTTTTTCTTTTTCTTTTTCACTTTTTTTTTCTTATTATTATTTTTTTTATTTTTTTTTAGACAACATGATTGGATCAAACTGGATCCAAGCGCATGATTCTTGTCAGCAAGTACATGATAGTTGCCTTGGATCCTGCATTCCACGCTTGTTTAGGCGACGGAGACAGGGACAACGTTTCACACATACTGATATTCCCAAGTGTCTTTTTATTCCGTTTTGGTCTAATTGGTCGGTCTCTTTTTTTTTTTTTCTCTTCATATATATATATATATTTTTCTTTTCTTTTCTTTTTTCTAGTAACTCAATCACTCTATTTCATCTTAGCAGTAATAACATGTCGATGTGTAGTGACCCACCAAAGCACTAAGAACAATAGATAAATATGGAAAAATAAAAATAGAATGCGATATGGTGATATTCCGAGATATGGTAACAACTATCATGTTAATTGTGATTTCTGAGCTATGTTCGTCCCTTTTAGTTAATTGGTTCCTCAACTCCTGCATTCAAAATGGTTCCATCCACTAATTGTGTCATCCTAAAGGCACAAGTTTCTAGATTTCGGAGTTCAAAAAGCACACATTTTTTTCTTGGTTTTCTATTTTTCTGATTTTTTTTTTTTTTTTAAAACACACTAAAACAACTAAAACAAACTATACAAACATATAAATGCTCCCCCACACTTAAACTTTACATTGTCCTCAATGTAAAATTGAATCGTCCAAAGAAAGTTCAAGGTGGAAAATTCCGCAAATGATATGCAAAAACAAAGAAAATAAAAATAAAAGCAAATGCATAAAAATAAAAAGATAAGGGTAAAGATACAAAACCGGTGGGTTGCCTCCCACTTAGCACTTGGTTTAAAGTCGTCAGCCCGACGTACTCCTTGTTTGCTAAGACTCCTCCACAAAGTTCACACCTTCCACAACTTCGGAAGTAAAGTTCTCATAATATGGTTTCAACCGGTGTCCATTCACTTTAAACTCCTTACCTGTAGCTATGCTACGAATTTCTACTGCACCATGAGAAAACACATTAGTAACAATAAAAGGTCCAATCCAACGTGACCTTAGTTTACCCGGAAATAATTTCAAGCGAGAATTAAACAAAAGCACTTTCTGCCCAACACAAAATTGTTTTCTAGAAATCATAGAATCATGAAATGCCTTAGTTTTCTCCTTGTAAATGCGCGAGCTTTCAAATGCATCATTGCGTAGCTCCTCTAGCTCTTGGAGTTGTAGCTTCCTTTGTTTTCCAGCACCATCTAACTCCAAATTGCATTGCTTAATCGCCCAAAACGCTTTATGTTCAATCTCAACGGGTAGGTGACAAGGTTTACCATACACAAGCCTAAAGGGAGACATCCCAATAGGTGTCTTGTACGCGGTTCTATAAGTCCACAAAGCATCATTAAGTCGCATGCTCCAATCTTTCCTTGTTGGATTCACCGTCTTCTCTAGTATGGATTTCACGTCCCGGTTCGACACCTCGGATTGTCCATTGGTTTGGGGATGATAAGGTGTTGCAATCTTGTGCGACACATTGTACTTCTTCAACAATCCTTGTAAGAACTTGTTTTTGAAGTGAGATCCCCCATCTCTAATTATGGCTCTTGGAATTCCAAACCTTGCAAAAATATTAGCTTGCACAAAATCTGAAACCACTTTAGAATCATTAGTTGGGGTGGCTTTAGCTTCCACCCATTTCGAGACATAATCAACAACAAGTAAGATATAAAAATTCCCATGAGAGTTGACAAAAGGACCCATAAAATCTATACCCCATACATCAAAAACTTCAATAAATTGAATAAAAGTTTGTGGCATTTGATTTCGAGCACCTAGATTGCCTGTCCTTTGGCACCTATCACAAGTTGTGCAAAATATATGTGCATCCTTAAATAGAGTTGGCCAATAAAAACCGCTTTCAAGTACCTTGTGAGCTGTTCTTTTACTCCCAAAATGTCCTCCGCAAGCATAGGAGTGACAAAAAGACAAGATAGAGTTAAATTCAGATTCGGGAACGCACCTTCTTATTACTTGGTCGCTTCCATGTTTCCACAAGTATGGATCATCCCATATATATTGGTTTCCTAACCTCTTAAGTTTGTCCCTCTCAGCACGAGACAAGTTTTTTGGGATTTGTTTAGACACCAAATAGTTCACAATATCCGCATACCATGGTTCCGCAAACGCAATTGAGAATAGTTGCTCATCCGGGAAACTTTCACTCAACGGGATAGATTCCTTGTCCACAGCAAGATGGCTCAAATAATCCGCAACGGTGTTCTCAATTCCTTTCTTGTCCTTGATTTCTATATCAAACTCTTGCAATAGTAAAATCCATCATATGAGCCTCGGTTTCGCCTCTTTCTTTGTAAGCAAGTACCTAAGTGCTGCATGATCTGAAAAGACAACAACTTTTGTACCAATTAGATAAGAGCGGAACTTTTCCAAAGCAAAAACAATAGCTAATAACTCTTTTTCAGTGGTAGTGTAGTTTTGTTGGGCCTCATTTAACGTTCTAGAACCATAATAAATAGCATGAGGTATCTTCCCCACACGCTGCCCAAGCACCGCACCAACCGCATAATCACTTGCATCACACATGAGCTCAAAATGCTTGCTCCAATCTGGTGATTTAATGATAGGGGATGAAATCAAAAGTTCTTTCAAACGATTGAATGCCGCCATACACTTCTCATCAAAGTTAAAAACCACATCTTTTTGCAATAAGGTACAAAGTGGTGATGCTATCTTGGAAAAATCCTTGATAAATCTACGATAAAAAATTGCATGACCAAGAAAAGAGCGTATCTCCCTCACCGTAGTGGGAGGGGTTAGGGTACGAATAAGGTCTATCTTAGATTTATCAACTTCCAAGCCTTTAAAAGATACTATATGGCCCAAAACTATGCCATGAGTTACCATGAAATGGCACTTCTCCCAATTAAGCACAAGATTTGTTTCAACACATCGTTCAAGGATTAGTGACAAATTGTTCAAACAAAGGTCAAATGAATCACCAAAGACACTAAAGTCGTCCATGAATACTTCGATTATGTTTTCAACATATTCCGAAAATATACTTACCATACACCTTTGAAAAGTAGCTGGAGCATATCACAAGCCAAAAGGCATCCTTCGATAAGCAAAAGTACCAAAAGGACAAGTGAAAGTGGTTTTCTCTTGATCCTCCGGCGCTATCACAATCTGATTATAACCTGAATAGCCATCAAGAAAGCAATAATAAGAGTGTCCAGCTAGACGTTCAAGCATTTGATCAATAAAAGGTAATGGAAAGTGATATTTTCTAGTAGTGGCATTCAATTTCCTATAATCAATACAAACCCTCCAACCGGTTTGCACACGAGTTGGGACAAGTTCATTCTCATCATTCTCCACCACGGTCACCCCTGATTTCTTTGGTACAACTTGTACTGGTCTCACCCACTTGCTATCGGATATGGGGTAGATAACACCCACTTCCAAAAGCTTGAGTATCTCCTTTTTCACAACTTCCATCATAGGGGGGTTCAAACGACGTTGCGCTTCCCTTGTAGGCTTTGCATCGTCCTCCAAACGAATCTTATGCATGCAAACGGCAGGGCTTATACCCTTGATATCGGCAATTGTCCATCCTATGGCCGTCTTGTGCTTCCTTAGCACCCTTAGAAGTTTTTGCTCCTGTAATTCACTAAGCTCATTAGAAACAATCACATGTAACTCTTCATTGTAACCCAAGTACAAGTACTTAAGATGACTAGGAAGAGGTTTCAATTCTAACTTTGGAGATTTAACAATAGAAGGTAAAAGTTTTTAATCACTGCATGGTAAAGAAATAAAAGAGATATTATGAGTTTCCAGGCATACTTGTAGTGAGTTGAGATCACCAAGGGCTTCTTTAACCTCAATACCACACTCTACACCATTATCAATGGATGTAGTTAGAACGGTTTCCAAAGCATCTTCACCATTTAATTCAAACATTTGTTGTGCCAAAGTATCCATCACATCAACGGAGAAGCAAGAGTGGACATCACTAGGATATCTCATCGTCTCGAAAATGTTGAAACGTATTACTTCTCCATCAAACTCCATAGTTAGCGTTCCCTTATCCACATCAATAATGGTCTTCGCCGTTTTCATGAAGGGACGCCCAAGTAGCAATGGAAGAGACGAGTCCGGTGAACCTTCATCCATCTCCAACACACAAAAGTCTGCTGGAAATACTAGTTGATTAACCTGCACAAGAACATCCTCAACAATACCCATAGGGTAGACATTAGAACGATCGGCTAATTGCAACACAATTTCAGCCTTTTTGAGAGGACCTAAATCAAGCGACTTATACATAGATGCAGGCATAACATTAACGGATGCACCTAAGTCTAACATTGATTTGTTAAATGTAGTGGTACCAATTGTGACGGGGATGTCAAAGCTGCCCGGGTCTTTGCATTTCAGCGGGAGTTTGTTTTGTAAGATTGCCGAAGCATTCTCCCCCACACTAAGCACTTCATTACCTTTGAGCCTTTGCTTATTGGTACACAAGTCATTCAACACTTTTGCATACTTTGGAACTTGCTTTATAGCATCAATGAGTGGTATGTTCACATGAATCTTCTTAAGAACGTCTAAAATCTCCTTTTCTAGTGCCTCCTTCTTAGAATTTGCAAATCTGCGAGGAAAAGGTAAAGGAGGGACATAAGTAGGAATATGAATTTTAGAGTTAGGAATAGGTACCTCAGAAGTTTGGGGAGAATCCTCATTATTCTCCTCCAAAATAGGTTCCTTTGGTGCTTCCACCTTGCCCGAATCAGCAACTTCGGGTTGCAAAAGTTGTGTACCACTTCTCAATGTAATCGCATTCACACCCTCTTTTGGGTTAATAGGTTGAGAAGGGAGTTTCCCACTATTTTGTGCCTTCAATTGGTTCAACTCAGTAGCCATGGAACCCATTTGTGTCTGCAATTCCCTGATCGCACTCTTGGTTTCTTGTTGACTATCTTTAAACATAGAAGAAATGCCTTGCATCATTGTTTGAAGCTTTGCATCGATATCGGAACCTTGATTTTGCATTGATTATTGTGGTTGCTGAAATTGTTGACGCGGCTGGAATTGTTGTTGTTGAGGTTGAAACCCACCCGAATTATTGAAAGTAGGTTGTTGAACCGCTCCTTGCTTGTTCGCATAGCTAAAATTGGGGTGATCTCTCCATCCCGGATTGTAAATATTGGAATAAGGATCATACCGTCTTGGCTGATTTGGAAAAACCGCATTAGCTTGCTCATTGACGTCTTCATACCCATGAGAATTTGGTATCACCGCGGCTGAAACTTGTTGTATCATTGCTGTGATGTTTCCCATTTGTTGACGAAGTTCCTCCACCTCGCTCACTTCATTGACTCGCCGAAGAAGCACATCCGAACCACGACTCAAGAATTGTTGAGAGTTTGCTGCCATGTTTTCAATCAACTCTCTAGCTTGCGCCACCGTCTTGCTCACTAGTGCACCACCACCCGCTGCGTCGATAAGATTCCTATCACTTGATTGGAGTCCTTCATAGAAGAATTGGATGATCATAGCGTCACTAAATTGGTGATGAGGACAGCTGGCCACCAACCTCTTGTATCGTTCCCAACAATCATATAACGATTCTCCGACATTTTGCTTCATTCCGCAAATCTCCTTGCGAATTTGAGTAGCCTTATATGCAGGAAAATATCGCTCTAGAAAGAGTTTCTTGAGCCCATTCCAAGTTATAACACTCCCGGAAGGCAAGTAATATAACCAATCCTTAGCATTACCTTCCAATGAGAATCGAAAAACCTTCAACATAGCACCATCCGCCTCCATATTTGCTGGGAGCATATCCATGACAATGGTGTGGAAATCCATAAGATGCTTGTTTGGATCTTCATTCACCAAACCATGGAACTTTGGTAATTCTCTAAGAAGTCCCGGCTTGATTTCAAAAGTGGAGTCGGTTTGAATGCAACCCTACTGTATATCCATCTTGTGAGAAGCTAAGTCTTTAAGTGAACGATTTGCAGGGTCACCCATTGCTTCTTCTCCTTCTCTTTCTTCTTCAAAAGGAATATCGTGTTCTACTTCCTCTCCTTCTTGCCGAAGAGCTTCGTGTTCTACTTCCAAGTTGTGTTCTTCCGTCGTGCCTTGCCTTGGTTGGAGTATTGTTCCTTTTCGAGTAGCTATCCCGCACCTTGGATAATTCCAATCTTTAGAAGCCAGAGATTAGGTACCTGAAAAACAATTCTCGCAAACAAGTGAGAAACAAGACAAGAAACGAAACACAAGTATGTAAGCAGAAAAATAATAAAAAGAAACTAAAAACTAGATAACAAGCCGAATGCCTCCCCGGCAACGGCGCCAAAATTTGATGCGTGTCGTATGCGTCAAAAATATAATTTCACTTCCTCACTTAACTAATATGAAGATGAATATATATCTCTCGAGTATAATTAAAAGGTAAAAATGTTACACCCATACACTTTTCAAGTCTAGGCCAAGATGATATTGCTGGTTTACCTTGTTGTATACGATTTACTTTCAATTGCCGCCACCAAACAACAGTCATTCCTCGAAAGCGGGTAGTAACAAGAGGAACCACATGAGCATCCGGTACCCTCATAAACTCAAGTACTTCTTCCACGGTAGAAAATCAGTCAATACAATCTTCCGGCTTCAATCCACTACCACGAAACTCAGGAATCTCCACACGGAATGCAGATTCCCACCTTATAGAGTCACGTTCATGATGCAAGTTATCCCTTTCACGATCAGAAAATGGGTTTTCATCATCATCATCATCATCATCGGTTCGCTCGAGGTCTGATTCATCAATAGGAAGCCGACGACGCTCATGTCGTTGCATCAAAGTAGATACTTGACCGACGAGCAGCTCAACCGCGCGTGAGAGTTCATCGTACCTAGTTATTTCCATCACCTCATCAACTAAAGATTCGCGAGGACCACCCTGACCTCTACCACGAACCATATTTGAAGAATCGATACCCAAATTATGAATACCAAATGGTATAGGATGTAAGTAATGTAACGATCAAATCAACACACTAATACAAAAACTTCTCACTGAAAGTGTTTTCATTAATCTCTCATTCACCACCTCCATCAATATTGACGCAACCTTTATATATAGACTTCACAAATCAATACATAACCTAAAAATTAAAGCTAAGGATTACTAAAAAGATCTAAAGAAATAAAGAGAATATCCGTTCAAGCCATAAGCAAGAATATATTCCTTATTCTCAAACTAAACATAAATCAAAACATACTAAACTACTCTGAACTTCCATACTTAGATACGACCACATGCTCGACGCTCCCTTTCCTCATGGTAACCTACATCCATCTCGTGCACTACATCAATAACCCACCAAATAGCAAAAGGTAATATGCTCCACAACTGAATCATAAACCTCTTAGACTCCCCCCCATTCACAAACATTTTTCTTAACCGTGTCAGAAAACACCCAAACCATATTAAAACTATCAACGAAATAATGCCACAACTTTCTTGTTTCACAACAATGTAAAAACATATGATTTGTGATTCTTGTTCTACACCACACAAAAGGCATAAGCTAGATTGAACTCTACCAGCTCTATGAATAACCTCAAGGGAAGGAGCACCATCATGACACATTATCCAGACTAAAAAATAAACTTTTAAAGGTACTCTGGGATTCCATACCTGCTTATACGAAAAGACCAGCAATTCATTAGCAATTGGCAACTGAAAAGTCCGTCCCAAACTGCCATTTTCTGCAATCTTCGATAATCTCATCAGAAAGAGCTGTCACCACACCTAACACTTGTAAAAATTCAGCAATATGCCCCATCTCATGCTCATTTAAAGCCCTCATAAAGTTAAAATTCTAAGCGCCATCTTCATTCATCATGCCCCTTACTGTAGCCTTTTTAGTTCTTGAAATTTTGTAGATTCTAGGAAAGTTGTTCTTCAATGTATGATTACCAATCCATTTATCAGTTCAGAATTCAATGCTCTTCCCATTCTTGAGTGTCAGAATTGTGTTCTCTTTAAAAAAAAATTGCGACTTTAGAATACCAGACTATAGACTACTGATAGGTGTCTAAGATACCTAATTTTATATCTAGTATTTATGCTTTCTTAGCAAGTTTTCTTGTAAATTATGTATCTTATGTGTGAGTTTGAGTTTTTTAGGTGCTTTGGAGTCATTCAGAGCAAAAGAACAAGAAAGCATCCATTTGGATCATAAAGAGCAAAAGCTTCAATTCTCATGTGCAACTGCCATTGGAGGCGGAGCTGAACCAAGAAAATGACATGAGACAACCACAACCACTACGGATTAGTCTAGAGAAGCAAGGGGCAGACCTTAGTAGCCCTTAACTAATGAGTGGGTGTTTAAGGACATTATTTGGTTGACCCTTATCTATTTCAACAAAGTGGCTATATCCAATTTCATTTCCTACAGAGCCCTAAAATTCAGAGAACTCATTATTTCTTTCTCAATCATTGTGGCTGCGGCTTTTCTTTAAAATGAAGAGATGAAAGGAGATTGAATTGAAAAACTCAAGGGTTTGTGTGAATTCGTGAAGAACTCAGGGAGAAATCGATAAGATGAAGTTGTTTTGAATTGAGATCGACAATTTATGAAGAATTACTTGATAGGTTTGTTTCTGATTTAGGTTAGGGACTCTTACCGGTGATTTAGAACAGGGTTAAGAATGGGTTTTGGTTGAATTAGGTGCTGGGTTGTTTGAATCAACAAATCAGAGAAGATGTTATTGAGTTAGGGTTTTGAACAGATGGCGAAATCTGGTGGAGAAATTGCATTAGCAGAAGACCTAGGAGAAGAGCTGAGTGCATCTGGGTCTGGTGGTGGAATTGAAGTAGAAATGGAGGTACAATGAGTTTGTTGGTGGGTGGTTCTGGTGGTTTAATGGTTTTGAAATGCAATTGCAATTAATGAAACTGGTGGTGAATGATTGAAGAATTGTTCCATGGGTTTGGTTGAGAATCGAATTTACAGTGGAAGAAGGAAGAATGGTATGAGTTGCTGGTGGTTTTACACAGTTGAGCTTTGCCGATAATCGAGATTTGGGTTGCTGTTAGACCAAGACTTTGAGTCAGAATCAGCTGGGAGAGTTAAAATGGGCATGTTCTGTGAACACAGAAGTAGATGTATGTTAGGAGAACACTGCAGAT
The DNA here is from genome assembly GCA_023529315.1 of Papaver bracteatum. Lineage (NCBI taxonomy): Eukaryota > Viridiplantae > Streptophyta > Magnoliopsida > Ranunculales > Papaveraceae > Papaver > Papaver bracteatum. Next base: position 339,564 of record JAJJWX010002419.1, on the reverse strand, counting down.
GGCTATGAAGGAATGTGTTTGAGGTGATAGTTATTGCAGAATGGATACAATGGAAGTTAACGTGTGCAATTTGAATTGCAGTTGCAAAATCAGCTTGCATAATGGAAGAACTGGAGCAAAGGATAGGCTTCAAGTTCTGAGGAGATATATGTTGGAGTTGGTTCTTTGTAGCTGGTGGTTATGAGTTGAGCTACTGGTGAAATAGTTGCAGCTATAGGTGGTTTGTGAAAGTATGATTTTGTTGTTGCTCATAGAAGTGTCATGGAAGAATTGCAGAAAGTTGTTACTGCTACACGTGAAGTTAGTGGCAGCTGAGTTAGTCGGTGTTTCTATTTAGTACTGGTGGTATTATAAGGCAGTTGCAGTTGGAGATGCAACCAATTCTGAGGAATTATGAGGCAGTACTGTTCGAGGAGATGCAGTCGTAGTGATGTAACAAAGAGAGCTGGTGATGATGAACTGTGTAGATGGGAGATTTCAGTTAGTGGTACTGTGTGTGTGCAATTCAGGGATGGTTGCTGCTACAGTTATTAAACTGGTTAAATGGGTAAAGCTACAATTCTGTATAATGGCATTGCAGGTGATATGGAGGTTCGAATCTGAGCTCGAGAGTCAAGGAAGAGATATTAAGGTTGTTGCAGATGATTGTCATGGATTAGGTGTAATTGTGTAAGACTGAAGGCAGCGTTGCTGCTGAAATGGAAGAATGGATGTGTCAGAGCTATAAATGGAGTCTGGAATTGGAGCTAGTACAGTTGAGTGTTGGATTGCAAGCAGCTGTTGCTGGTACTGGTTCTGAACTGCAATGCTGGAATACTGAATTGGTGCAACTGAGAAATGGAATTGATTTGGCTCGAATCTGAGACGGTGATCTCATTGTTGTGGTTATTGTATGGAATTGCAAGTTATAGTGCCAATTGGTTATGCTGCTGAAATGGAATGTAAAGATGCAGGTGTTGACAAGATGGGTTATGTGTTGGTGGTCTGAAATAGAGAAGGAATTATGGATTAAGAGGAATCTGATGCTGCTACTCATTGCAGTATGACATGAACTGAAGTGCAGAGATTTGCAGGTGGAATGGTGGTGATATGCAGCTGGAAAAGAGAGGGTCTGAAATGGATTTGCATATGGAAGTGCAGGGAATTAAGGCGTTATAGGTGCAGTTCAAGTGGTGATGTAAAGGTTCTGGTGATATAATGAATTGTACCTATGTTGCAGTAAATGACCTACTGGGATTATGAGCCACGAATGGGGATTGAGAAGAAAGGATCTGGTGCTATTATAAACTGTGCAGGGAATGGATTTTGTAGAAACTGTGCGAAAACTAAGAATAATTGGTGCACCGGTGAGCCTAGCCCGGTATGCCGGATTTCAGAGCTTGGAGTATGGATCATAATATTTCAGTGAATCGCGAAGGGGGTATGTGTTGGATACAAGAGTTGGCGGCCGGATATATGAGCTACATGGCACGCTTTTGGGTGCGTTTTCGCAAGAAATAAGAAGTTGGGTTAGTTGGTTTTTGTGAATGTATGAACTAAAGAGAAGGAGAGATGAGCTGTTGGGAGTATGCACTTACTGGTGACAGTTTCAGATGGCAAAAGTGACCTGAGACAATTTTCGGCAACAAATTCCGGCGACCGGATTCTGGTCAACTTCCGGCACTGACCCAGTTTTCCGGCGACACTGTTTGGACAGAATTTTCACACGGGTATTTTCCACACATGGCCTTGGTGGACTACTTGGAGATGGGTTTTGATAAAAGAGTATCCTTTTGGAATTGGAGAGGCATATAAATAGAAAACTCTTTCTTTAAACCGAGATATCTCCATTAGGGAGACTTCTACTTTGTTCTAGGGTTTCATGATAGTTTCTTCTTTGATTATTATGATGATGATTTCCAAAAACACAAGTAACTAAGTTTTATTATTCGTTAAAGATGTAGTTGGATTTTCAAAAAAAGTTATTGATTTTTATGATTTAGTTTTCTCTCAATATTATCGTTTGATTTATACTGATTATAATAATTGCATGATTGATGTATTGCAATATGATTGAATGTTTGTTTGGTTGAGTATAGAATTGATTGAACATACATCTATATCTATAGCTATTTTAGGGTTTTCATCGAGCGATAACCTTGAATACGAGTAGCATGATATGATTATAGTTTATAGTGATGCACTCTTGTAATCATATGTAGAAATTGACCATTATCCGAATTGTCATGCGCAATGTATGACAATTGCATTGATTAGCCTATTTCCAAAACTTAATGCTCCTAGGAATTGAACTTAATTAGCGCAAGGCGTTAGGTTATTCTTTAGGTAGAATCCACATACGCTGCTCTAATGTGTGTGTTGGTAAATTTATGAAATTTACGGAGTATCCTTGCAATAAGGTATTCTAGGGCTTTTGATGATAGCGAGATTAAATACGAATTCTATTCATATATTCAAAAACTTGTTTACAATTGAAGATGAAACCTTTATCCAATATTCTCACTACCTTGATTTGTTTGTTTATTTCTTTGTTTGATTTTATTTTATTTTTACTTTATAAAAATTAGAAAAACCCCTATTGGTATTTATAGGAAACCGAAATAACTTGACAACCTAGACCTCTATGTGGGAACGATCCTTTCTTGCCCTTGCTATATTTATATTTTGAGTAGTGAGAAAGTGTAATATATTTGTGTCGACTGACAACCGATCAAATTTTGGCGCCGTTGCCGGGGAGGCAGCGGTTGTCATTTGTTTTTGGTTTCTTATTTTTGTTTTTAGTTCTGTTTCTTATTTTTGTTTTACTATTTTCTGGTTTTGACATAGTTTTGAGAACTCTTGTTTCAGGTACCAATTTCTATGGAAGGAGCATTTTGGAACAATGGATACGGCCTTCAACCTCCTCAACACTATGACAATTTCCCACCATCTATGGAATGCAATCAAAACCAATTTATTGGCTATGATGCATATCCTAGAGAACCTTATGGTGATTTTCATACATACCAAAAACAACCTTGTAGTGGGTATGTAATTCAAGCACCTAGGTGGGATAATTCTACTTCTAATTTGCTTCATTCGAGTTGTATGCAGTTTATGAATGGATTACAAGACATGCAACAAAGGCTAGACCAACTTGACCGTAATAGAGAAAACGTCACACAAACCAATTTTTGGAACATTTCTTCTTACCCGACTCCAGATCGTAGTTATGATCATTCACCCATTCAGAGGGAAGAGTCATGGGAAAGAGAACCTATTGTGGCCAGCAGTGGTAAGCGTGTGAATGTCAAGAAACTTGCGCAGAAATTATACAAGTTGGATGATGATGGAGCCTCGGAAGAGCTTGTCGATGAAATTAGTAGGACCATTCATATGGAACTTAAACGACGTCGTGATAAGGGTTGGGAAACCGACGACGATTCTTACTATGGTGAGTCTGAAAATGAAGACGAAGATGATTGTGTTGAAAAGGACCAACCTTTGGAGATATTTGATGACATTAGTGTAGTTGACTCAACTCTTGATCTTTATAATGATCAAACACCTATTCAAAAGGTACATGAGTATGATGAAACTAGTGTTTTACAGAACTTTGCAACAAGGTTTGAGTCCAATGAAAATGAGTATGTTGAAAATGTGACCGTTAAGACCAATATTATGGAAGACCCAATTGAGCCTGCATATGATTGTAATGATGATGTTGATGCTGATATTTTGGTTGAGGCAGAAACGGACGAAGAATGGTTGCAAGGTTTGATAGAGGACCATGATATACAAGAGGTGAATAATTCACTTGAGTTTTTCAAGGATGAAGAGGATTCCGTAATAAAAGAGATTGTGCAAGGCTTGTCCAACCCTTTGCATATTGTTTCTTCACCTTTATCTCTTATTGGTTTGAATATATGTGCTTCAAGAATATTGTTGAATGACTTTGTTTCTCGATTTCCACCATTAGAGATACTTGATTTTCATACTATGCAGGTTATGGAACAAGAAACCGTGGAAGTACCCGAATCCTATATTCTTTATGCACTTCCAAGTGTGGACAAGAATAAGTGTGGGGGAAACTTTTATCGGTTAATAGCTTATTTTCTATTTTATATTACTAATATTTGTGTGAAGCTAGTGTTTTCAAAACAGGTGCTATGGGTGGATCCCCTACTTTTCCGATTATTGGTGTATAGGGAATTCGTCTTGCAAGTCGGGCTGACGACTTTAAACCAAACGCTAAATGGGAGTCAACCCACTAGTTTTGTGTATCTATCTCTATCTTTTTATTTTTATAAGTCTTTTATCTTTATTTTCTTATTTTGGATATTTGCATATCAAAACTCCAACTTTTAGAGATTTTTGAACAATTTAGAATAAACACTAGCCTTTCTAAGTAGATGGATTTTTTTTTCTTTACGATGAAGTATATATATTGGTTGAGTTTGGATTAGATACCAACTAAATAGCTTGTTTAGCGTTTATTATCTATTGTTCCGAAATAACTATGAGTTGGAGTAATGAGTTTTTATCATGCATTTTATTTTCTTATTGTGTATATATTTCATGTTTTGAATTTCCCATCTTGAACTTTACTTTGAATGACTAAATTTACATTGAGGACAATGTAAAGTTTAAGTGTGGGGGAGTGTTCTCATATAGAGTTTTTAGCCTTGTTAGTTTTCCCTTGTGTTCATAAAAAAAAAATAGAAAAAGAAAAAATTTGGTTTATACACTCTGAAACCTAGAAACATGTGCCTTTAGGATGACACTATCAATCTAAGTGGATGGAACCATCTTGGCTGAAGGAGTTGAGGAACCCATTAACTAAAAGGACATAATAATTCAAGTGTTAGAAATAGTATGATAGTTACCATATCACGTTCTATTTTTATTTTTTCATATTTATCTATTGTTATCTAAGTGATTTGGTGGGTCAGTAAACATCGAATTGTTATTACTGCTAGGATGAAATAGAGTGATTGAGTTGCTAAAAAAAAAAAAAAAAAAAAGACCGACCAATTAGACCAATCGGAATAAAATTGACACTTGGATAGCAATATATGTGTGTTCTCCCTGTCTCCGTCGCCTAAACAAGCATGGAATGCAGGATCCAAGGCAACTATCACATACTTGCTGACAAAGAAGCATGCGCTTGGATCCAAAAGATATAATCATGCTGTCTCAAAAAAAAAAAAGTGAAAAAAAAAAGTGAAAAAGAAAGAAAAAAAGAATATTACTATTGGTTGAATAAAGTCAACTCATGGTTCCCTTGTATATGCCAGTTGAGTTGATGTAGAATTAAGATTGTTGACCGCTGGTTCCCTTGTATATGCCAGTGTGTTGACACTAGAATTGACCAGTAGCTCAATCCAAAAGGATGCATATGTTCATCTTGGCGGTGACCTTCAGACAGATATGGGAAACACCGATCACTTGTTAATATTCTCCAACATCTATCTCTATATCCATTTTCTTAATCTTTTCATTGTGTGATTCTGGTTAGTCAGATTCCGAGTATTGTGGTTTGTTCAACTTTCTGAGTAGAGCTTATTTTACATATATATTAATTTGGATTCGCATCAGGGTACCTCCTCCAATAGACATTATGGATTCGTTCATGGATTTGTCACAGGTAGCTAGAGTTGGAAATATAGGTTTTGTAGGTAGACCTCTTGTAAACCTTCACGAGACTAAAACTCGTCCACTAGGGACACCTAGGGGTTCAAAGGCTTGTTATTTATGATAAAAGTGATCGTAGCCTCGACGACAAGGAGTTGTTGTATTTTTAGTTTTGTTTGATTTGCTCGGGACTAGCAAAGTCTAAGTATGGGGGAATTTGATAGGTGTCTAAAACACCTAATTTTATATCCAGTATTTACGCTTTCTTTGCAAGTTTTCTTGTAAATTATGTATCTTATGTGTGAGCTTGAGTTTTTTAGGTGCTTTGGAGTCATTCAGAGCAAAAGAACAAGAAAGCATCCATTTGGAGCATAAAGAGCAAAAGCGTCGATTCTCATGTTCAACTGCCATTGGAGGCGGAGCCGAACCAAGAAAATGACATGAGACAACCACAACCACTGCGGCTTAGTCTAGAGAAGCAAGGGGCAGACCTTAGTAGCCCTTAACTAATGAGTGGGTGTTTAAGGACATTATTTGGTTGACCCTTATCTACTTCAACAAAGTTGCTATATCCACTTTCATTTCCTACAGAGCCCTAAAATTCAGAGAACTTATTATTTCTTTCTCAATCATTGTGGCTGCGGCTATTCTTCAAAATAGAGAGATGGAAGGAGATTGAATTGAACAACTCAAGGGTTTGTGTGAATTCGTGAAGAACTCAGGGAGAAATTGAGAAGATGAAGTTGTTTTGAATTGAGATCGACAATTTATGAAAAATTACTTGATAGGTTTGTTTCTGATTTAGGTTAGGGACGCTTACTGGTGATTTAGAACATGGTTAAGAATGGGTTTTGGTTGAATTAGGTGCTGGGTTGTTTGAATCGACAAATCAGAGAAGATGTTATTGAGTTAGGGTTTTGAACAGATGGCGAAATCTGGTGGAGAAATTGCATTAGCAGAAGACCTAGGAGAAGAGCTGAGTGCATCTGGGTCTGGTGGTGGAATTGAAGTAGAAATGGAGGTACAATGAGTTTGTTGGTGGGTGGTTCTGGTGGTTTAATGGTTTTGAAATGCAATTGCAATTAATGAAACTGGTGGTGAATGATTGAAGAATTGTTCCATGGGTTTGGTTGAGAATCGAATTTACAGTGGAAGAAGGAAGAATGGTATGAGTTTCTGGTGGTTTTACACAGTTGAGATTTGCCTAGAATCGAGATTTGGGTTGCTATTTGACCAAGACTTTGAGTCAGAATCAGCTGGGAGAGTTAAAATGGGCATGTTTTGTGAACACAAAAGTAGATGTATGTTAGGAGAACACTGCAAATGGCTATGAAGGAATGTGTTTGAGGTGATGGTTGCAGAATGGATGCAATGGAAGTTAGCGTGTGCAATTTGAATTGCAGTTGCAAAATCAGCTTGCAGAATGGAAGAACTGGAGCAAAGGATAAGCTTGAAGTTCTGAGGAGATAGATGTTGGAGTTGGATCTTTGTAGCTGGTGGTTATGAGTTGAGCTACTGGTAAAATGATTGCAGCTATAGGTGGTTTGTGAAAGTATGATGCTATTGTTGCTCATGGAAGTGTCATGGCAGAATTGCAGAAAGGTTTTACTGCTACACGTGAAGTTAGTGGCGGCTGAGTTAGCCGGTGTTTCTGTTTAGTACTGGTGGTATTATGAGGCATTTGCAGTTGGAGATGCAACCGAGTCTGAGGAATTATGAGGCTGTACTGTTCAAGGAGATGCAGTCGCAGTGATGTGACAAAGAGAGCTGGTGATGATGAACTGTGTAGATGGGAGATTGCAGTTAGTGGTGTTGTGTGTGTGCAATTCAGGGATGGTTGCTGCTACAGTTATTAAACTGGTTAAATAGGTAAAGCTGCAATTCTGTATAATGGCATTGCAGGTGATATGGAGGTTCGAATATGAGCTCGAGAGTTAAGGAAGAGATATTAAGGTTGTTGCAGTTCATTGCCATGGATTAGGTGAAATTGTGTAAGACTGAAGGCAGCGTTGCTGCTGCAATGGAAAAATGGATGTGTCAGAGCTACAAATGGAGTCTGGAATTGGAGCTAGTGCAGTTGAGTGTTGGATTGCAAGCAGTTGTTGCTGGTACTGGTTCTGAACTGCAATGCGGGAATACTGAATTGGTGCAACTGAGAAATGGAATTGATTTGGCTCGAATCTGAGACGGTGTTCTCATTGTTGTGGTGATTGTATGGAATTGCAAGTTATAATGCCAATTGGTTATGCTGCTGAAATGGAATGTAAAGATGCATGTGTTGACAAGATGGGTTATGTGTTGGTGGTCTGAAATAGAGAAGGAATTATGGATTAATAGGAGTCTGATGCTGCTACTCATTGCAATATGACATGAACTGAAGTGCAGAGATTTGCAGGTGGAATGGTGGTGATATGCAACTGGAAAATAGAGGGTCTGAGATGGATTTGCATATGGCAGTGCATGGAATTATGGCGTTACAGGTGTAGTGTAAGTGGTGATGTAAAAGTTCTGGTGATATAATGAATTGTAGCTATGTTGCAGTAAATGACCTACTGGGATTATGAGCCACGAATGGGGATTGAGAAGAAAGGAGCTGGTGTTGTTATAAACTGTGCAGGGAATGGATTTTGCAGAAACTATGCGAAAACTGAGCAGAATTGGTGCATCGGTGAGCCTAGCCCGGTATGCCGGATTTCAGAGCTTGGAGTATGGATCATAATATTTCAGTGAATCGCGAAGGGGGTATGTGTTGGATACAAGAGTTTGCGGCCGGATATATGAGCTACATGGCACGCTTTTGGGTGCATTTTCGCAAGAAATAAGAAGTTGGGTTAGTTGGTTTTTGTAAATGTATGAACTAAAGAGAAGGAGAGATGAGCTGTTCGGAGTATGCACTTACTGGTGACAGCCAGTTTCAGATGTCAAAAGTGGCCTGAGACAATTTCCGGCAACAAATTATGGTGACCGGATTCCATCCAAATTCCGGCATTGACCCCAGTTTTCCGGCGACAGTTTTTTGACAGAATTTTCACACGGGTATTTTCCACACATGGGCTTGGTGGACTACTTGGAGATGGGTTTTGAGAAAAGTGTATCCTTTTGGAATTGGAGAGGCATATAAATAGAAAACTCTTTCTTTAAACCGGGATATCTCCATTAGGGAGACTTCTACTTTGTTCTAGGGTTTCATGATATTTTATTCTTTGATTATTATGATGATGATTTCCAAAAACACAAGTAACTAAGTTTTATTATTGGTTAAAGATGTAGTTGGATTTTGAAAACAAGTTATTGATTTTTATGAATTAGTCTTCTCTCAATATTATCGTTTGATTTCTACTGATTATAATAATTGCATGATTGATGTATCGCAATATGATTGAATGTTTGTTTGGTTGAGTCTAGAATTTATTGAACATACATCTATATCTATAGCTATTTTAGCGTTTTCATCGAGCGATAACCTTGAATACGAGTAGCATGATATGATTATAGTTTGTAGTGATGCACTTTCGTAATCATATGTAGAAATTGACCATTGTCCGAATTGTCATGCGCAATATATGACAATTGCATTGATTAGCCTATTTCCAAAACTTAATGCTCCTAGGAATTGAACTTAATTAGCTCAAGGCGTTAGGTTATTCTTTAGGTAGAATTCACATACACAGCTCTAATGTGTGTGTTGATAAATTTATGAAATTTACGGAGTATTCTTGCAATAAGGTATTCTAGGGCTTTTGATGATAGCGAGATTAAATACGAATTCTATTCATATATTCAAAAACTTGTTTACAATTGAAGATGAAACCTTTATCCAATATTCTCACTACCTTGATTTGTTTGTTTATTTCTTTGTTTGCTTTTATTTTTTTTTTACTTTTTTTTTTTTTATTTTTTTACCAATTTTTTTTTATTTAGTTTTACTTTCATTTAATTTCCAAATTCAGACAAGAAACTAGTCGGAAGCCTAGCAACAAGCTGGGCTCCAACTCCTTTTTGAACTACCACACTTAACCTATGAAAATGGAAATCACCTACACGCACGTTAGCATCATGACTAGCAATATAGTTGCGGAGCCGCTGAACGAAGTCTGTTGTTCCGTCCCCAAATTCACCTAGAGTAGTGAACGCCAAAGCACCAAATCCATATCCTTGTGCAGTGCATTTTTCTAAATACTTGGTATTTTTGCGATCGACAAAGATCCTTGATAGCCTGCCCCCTTCCAAAGTACGACCATTACTCCCAAAGAAAGGGCGACACAATCGTAACATCGAAGCAAACGTCCCGACCATTGTCCCAATTGAGCACAAGAACATCTGCCGGTCTCAAAGAAGTACCGTTGTTCGCAAGCATACCCAAGTCCACCTCTTTCCGTGCAGCCACCCCAGCTCGATAACAGATGTCTGCAATCGTGTCGCGTACTAAATCATGTCGAAATTTTAAACCAACTTCATTTGTACAGTGCACTGCATGGTCAACTTGACAACTTGACAACCTAGACCTCTGTTGGTATTTATAGGAAACCGAAACAACTTGACAACCTAGACCTTTATAAAAATCAGGAAAACCCCTGTTGGTATTTATAGGAAACCGAAACAACTTGACAACCTAGACCTCTCTGTGGGAACGATCCTTTCTTGCCCTTGCTATATTTATATTTTGAGTAGTGAAAAAGTGTAATTTATTTTTGACGCCTACGACAGCGATCAACTACGTCAGTATAGAGAGTCCAGTACTTGTTCATTTGAAGATATTGTCTTTGTCCATTAGTATAGAGAGTCCAATTTTATTGTTGATACCTTATCGAAGAAAGCTTCTGATAGTATTTTTGAGGAAGTACGGTTTAATAGTCCACCACATGATATAGTTAATAATTTTGTAGCCAAAGAACGATCAGAGTGTATTTTATTTTATTTTTTTTCCAGTCATATTATCAAGAAAAAAAAAACAACGTATAGCGTTTGTCATTACTCCGAGGAAGAGAATCAGTTTAGAGATATTGATCAAGAAAAAATTGGGGGCCAGAAAAAATAATTGGGGGCCTGGAAAAATTTATACCCACACCCAATATTTTAGGGGGCTTCCAAAATGAAGTTGAAAGTACCATTTTACCCTTCTCTAAAAACTAACCCTAAAATCCTATTAACACTTAAGATAGGCCCCCAATTTTCATTCCAACCCAAAACTTTACTTATTCTCCTCCCCTCTCTCTCCCTATCATCCTTATTCTTTCCATTAACGACTGTGGAAAAAAAATTCATCCGATTTATAATTGCAGTTTCAGAAAAAAAAAAAAAAAGGTCGTTAACATCGAAGTTTTGTTGCTTAACGATTTTTGATCTGCATGTGGAATTTATGAAAAATCGTTAACCATTAGGGTGGAGGTGAAAACGACCCTACCAGTAATTTATGAAAAATCGTTAACCTTGAACTACATGTTTCGACGACCCTTTTTAATCATCGTTTATGCCAAACCACCTCGCTGTTTGAAAAAATGAAAGGGTCGTCAATTAATTAATAACATGTTAACGATCCTATGTTGACGACCAATTTATGAAATTAACGACTATGTACCTTTCATATGCAACTCCTCTGTCAACAAAAGTGTAAGGGTCGTCAATAGAAAGCAATTGAATCGTCAATTTTACTTTGAGAATCGTCAATGAATAATCAGAGTCGTAAATAATTTCTAAGGGTCGTTTTAGCTTCTTCTTTTTTCTAACGACTTTCATTTAATATGAAAGGGTCGTCAGTATATAGTAATACTAAACTAACGACCCTACTTCTACTGCTGCTGCCCCCAATTCCTTTATAATCGAACATCTCCAGCTCCTTGACAGATTTCACCAAGTCACCTTCTTGACTACCATCTGTTAGGAACTCGGCTAAATAGGTTCCCATGCAATTCATGAGACACGAGTATTAGTAGAAAGTTCAAAATACAAATATGAAAGGAAGAACATATAGAGGATTTTCTCTGCCTAGTTGACATATCTATGACTCCAAGTCTCCGATACAGAGATCCAATTTCATATTCGGTAACACACATAAAAAAAACTCAGATAAAAAACCATGCAAATTAAACAATCATGATGCAAATTCATATAAATAGAAGTTGTTCTTACGAGACTCTCTTGAAAACCAGAAGTAACTGTTCAATTTTCTAGTCAAAAATGGCAAAGGACCCTAGCTGGTCATTGACATTGATTTCTATGATTTATCATTAATAACAACCCCCGTCCTTGTCTCAGTTAGAGAATTATCATCATATTCCAAATCAGATAACAACCAATGAGCTTCTCCTCCATCGAAGTAAAAACTTGTAAATTGTGAATCATATCTGCAGTTGCCGGCTAAAATGAGATACAATTTCGAGAACATGACTTGTGTCTGGTCATAGTTTCAACAACGCCAGCACACACATATATACAACTATTTTGCTGAAAGCATCTCCAGATAGGCAGATATAGAGATGTTTCTAGGTATTTTGCCTGAGGACCATTGACGACCCTTTGACGACCCAAAACGACTCTTATTGACAAAATGATAAAATGATGATTAGAGTCGTTATGGTATAAAATAATATCTTGACGATTTTTCATAACCTGCACATTAGAGTCGTCCATTTATTCAAAACTGAATGACGATTTTTCATACTGCAGATTAGAGTCATTTATTTCTGTGACAAATAACTAACGACTCTTACGGGTCGTTCGATTATTAAACTCCCGACCTAACGACTCTCACACTGAGATGCTGCATAGTGACCATGAATCGACAACTTGGAGCACCATTCATGCGATTTGAAGAGTATAGGAAGTTTACCTGATTGTTTAGAGATTTGGGTTCTTCATTTTGAGTATTGGTTCCATCATTTTGAGCAAAATGATCTTCATTTGCAACCATTTTAACCTAAAATTTCCCACAAAACTCACTTTCTTCCTCTCTATCCAACACAAAAACACAAATCTAGCTTAACTAATCAACTAAATTAACACTAATGGTTTGGGGGTAGTTTAGCCATTTCAAAAAATTCGGATAAGGGGTAAGCAGAAAATGCTATTGGGAGACCAACTGGTCAGGCCCCCAATTATTTTTTCTAGCCCCCAATTAATTCTTGATGTTGATCTCTCTATCCCTAAGCACTTCTAAATTAGGTTTTGATTTTGACCGGTGAAATGATTAATTAAGATAATTTTTAATCATAGAAAGAAAAGCTTCTTCGATTTAGTGGGTACACACTTAACATTATAAAGATGGGACCCGAAACAAAACATAGTTTCACCCACGTTCAAACTAATTCTGATTTCTTAATCTTTCACTTGGATGGTTGTCTTGTCTCAAACTGTGAGTTTTTTTCTTCTTTACTTTGGCCTGTCCTAGGAAAAAAAATGATAATCTATCACACGTGCTCGTGGTTAAGAAGTTAACCATGTCAGACTAGTTTTATAAACATCATCACACATAAAATAATCTGCTTCAAAGAAAAAACCCCTTAGCGTTTTCCCACTCAAAAACCGGTTTATTTTCGAGTTTTTTTCCAAAGAAACTTTGAATTTTTCTCGCCATGAGCGTCTTGTCTAAAGCAGTTTTTTTCTTCTTTACTTTGCTCTTGGGCTCTGATGGTAATCATATCAACGAATTCATAGGGTTCTGCTAGTTTTTGAGATCATGTTCTTTCATTAGATAGACTATTAGTGGGCGATAAGTTCGAAGATGAAGAGAAAAAAGAAAGGGGGGAATTTTTAAAGAATCAGCTTTAGGGCTTCAGAAAAGAGGATTTCCCATTTAGATATTCATGGATTCAATCACTTTTACAATTTGCTTCTGATCTCGTCTCTCTTTTGTCAGTCAATGATTTGTTCCTGTTTCAAGTTGTTGCGTCTCTGAAGATTGAACATCACCTTTTTTTTTTAGATCTGGAATTTTAATAAGGATTAAATTAATAATCTCACTAGGTGATATCAACGAAGTTGAAGAACAAAAGTTGGAAAGGGGGAAAATCAGATTAAAGTAACAGAAAGAATTAGATTTTGATTGGATTTTTTCTCAGATCCAACCCAATTTCACACGGCTCATCTGAAATTTCGTCTTCTGCAGTCAGGTAATGATTTGATTTTGAGTTTCTCAAGTTTGCATCGATTAGAAAAGACAATTTTATCTCTGGGTCTCTGAAGAACATATTAGTTTAATTGTTGGAGTGATTAGATTTATGAAATTTGACATCTGTAAGAAATCTTCCCTTATTTCATACACCTAGTGAATTTTCTTCTCATGCATTATAATTATGCGCTGATTATCCTTCTGCAACACGCTGGTAGTGGAATTTACAATTTTTTTTTATAGATACTTAATCTTATATACTCCCATATTGGTGCTACTGATACTATATATATACTCTTGAAGTTGAAGATGAATTACACAGCAACACAGTGACTCTCATTCATGTTAAGAACTCTAATCAACCACCTTCTCTCACTCTCTAGCCAAGTAATTTTACAACACCCTGTAGATTTTGCTGTGTTTTTTTGTTTCACCATGTTTGCAGTCTGGCATGGTGATGTTTCTCAACTTACCAACCAACTCCAACAGTCACTGAATCTGAGTAATGGGAGGCAGTTTAATTTCAATGAAATCATTCCATCTAGGTACCAAAACACACACCTCTTATGGACAAACTGCTTGATAGGTACTTTTGCTGAGCCAGTAGAAAGAAATTGCTGGGATATAAAAGAATGCAATGTTATTTCAATGGGGGATTCATGGTGGACTGTCAGTCAGGAAAGCTAGTGAGTGGATATATATCATAAGATTTCAACATGAATATGAGATGCAGAGGGTCTTAAACTTGACCACAAGAAGAGTATTTGGTGACTTATTTTGTACCAAGAAATGGGAAGCTGCTGATGATTTAGAGGAATGGTACCCAACCTTGGAGATGTTCTTCATAACTATTAGAAATCTCTCACCAGCTCAAGTAACAAGTGATAATCTCAGAAGATATTTATCCTGCATGGGGGATATTTTATCATTCTCTTATCCAGTCAGAAAGAGTAATGGGAGTTTCTCAATCACTGTTAGAGCAAGTATTAGGTTCAGGTGATAGGTGTCTAAAACACCTTATTATTTATCTATTATTTATGCTTTCTCTGCTAGTTTCCTTGTAAATTATGTATCTTATGTTTTGTTTTTGAGTATTTAGGTACTTTGAAGTCATTTGGATCAAAAGAAGAGGAAACATGGCAAAAGTGTTGGAGGCGGATTGTTTCTCATTATTTTCTTTTATTTCTTCATCTCTGTCTGAAAAGTATGCCAGCTTTAGTGATGCAAATTATGTCTGAAAAGCATGGCGGCTTTAATGATGTTAAGACATTGAAGAGAAGAGGTGGACTTGAGATG
Organism: Papaver bracteatum; assembly: GCA_023529315.1. Lineage (NCBI taxonomy): Eukaryota > Viridiplantae > Streptophyta > Magnoliopsida > Ranunculales > Papaveraceae > Papaver > Papaver bracteatum. The sequence continues at coordinate 324,548 of JAJJWX010002419.1, read as the reverse complement.
CAAGAGGCGGTTGTGGCTGGTGGAAAAGCATTCATTTGGAGCATAAAGGGGCAAATCTGTCTTTTCCGAGGCAAACACTATCCGGAGTCAAACCAAAGGTTGAGGGACGACTCTTTTGGAGGAGTGCTAAACATAAGGTTAAGGGGTTGCCAACCAGGATGGCCCTTATCCTATGAGTGGGGTGGTCCCTATCCTCGGGGAGTAACCATCACCCAAACAACCCTAACACTAAATCGAGAGGAATATCTCTCAATCATTTCATTTTCTGGTTTCACTAAAATTGAGAAGTTCTTTTTTTTAGAGCAGCAGCAGCTGCTGTTTACTAGATCGAAAGTTAAAACTCGAGAAACAGAGTTTGATGATGATGAGTTGCTGTTGTGAGACAAGAAATAAAGAAATTCAAGCTGCTGTGAAGCAATTTCGAAGTTTGGGTTGCTGATGATAAAATTATGGAGATTAAAATGGGTTCAATAGTTGATTTGTGAGAAGAACTAGAATCAATTGGTGGTATGATGAGAACTGATGGGTGAGTGTGATGCAATGGAGGAGTTTGAACTGGTTCTTACAGAATTAGGGTTCTTAGCTGTTGAAATCAGAGTGGATTGATTCTGTGAGTTTGAGATTCAAATGAAGCTGGGGTTTACTATTAGAACTCAGAGAAGACAAGGAGAATAAATTAAATGAAGTAAATTAAAGAGATAGGTTTCAAGCACATAATAAGAAGAAGGTGTTAGAGATGTTTCTGTGGTTGTTTACAGGTTCAAGAGGAGTAGAATTGGAGTTCTTATGAATCTGTGATGAAATTGGCTCAAGGGGGTGTTTGCTATTGAAGGGTTACACTGAGTAGAATGTTGCAGTGGTGATTTCAGGTGGAGATGAATGTCCATATGAAGAGTTGGACAGTGAGAAACCAAAATGGAACATGGCCTTGTATGTGAAGTAAGGGGTGTTGGTGATGCCTGGAATACCTAGGACATGTTTTGAGGGATAGAATGGAAGCTGGTATGTAGATGCTGAAGATGGTTGAGTTTGAAATTGCAGTCTAATTGAAGCTAGGGATGGAGGTTTGAGCATAACAGTGATGGAACTAGTGGAATTACTGGTTGGGTTTGGATGGAATGGTTCTATGGTGATAATGGGATGTTACTGATGCTAATAGTGGTTTGGTAGATGAATGTTAGGTTGCAACTACAGGCGAAATGGGTATAGCAGGTGCAATTGGAGTTGGCCACTGAGAAACTACAGATTCTATGGAGGTTGTGTTGCAGTTCATAGCTAGGACTGAGTTGCAAGTGGCAATGTGAGATGAATCTGGTGGTTCAATGGTTCTGGTTGTAGAGCTGAGTAACTACTGGTATTGGTGTTCACAGTGTAGGTCAAGGTTTGTTGTTTCTGCCGAGAAGAGTTGAGAGATTGCAGTGATGGAGTGCAGTTTATGGAGCAGTGCAAGTAGACGGAGTATGGCCTGGTAGTGCTGTGTTATGAACTGGAAGGTGTGGTGACTTTCATGAGAGAGTTGCAGTTCTGAAATTGCAAGTGCAGTTTAATGAGAATGGAGATAAGATGGTGGAGCAGCTGAAATGAGTTAGGTTCTGGTGGTATTGAAAACTGCAGGTGGAGATAGGGCTGCTGTTGTACTGAGCTATTGGAGCTGGTAATGAATCTAGTACTGATGTTGTTGTATCTCAGTTGGCATTGTGGTTGCAGCTCAGTTGGCACTTGCAGGAATGGCAGGTTAAGTTGCAGGGAAGGCATGGCCATCTTGGCCGTGAACTATTCTGGCGTGTGCAAGTGGCTTGGTCAGAACTAGTCAGTTGAGTTAGCCAGCTGACTCGGTTCTGACTCGTTCTAACTCAGATCCCTTGACCAAGTTGACTAACAGAAGACCGTTAAGTCAACAGTTATCTCTAACGGTGGACTGACGGATTATTCCTCCGACAGACAGAATTTTCAGGTGACCGGCGGCAACATTCCAGCCAATTTCCGGTCAAAAACCCAGTTTTTCGGCGAGCATTTTTGGGACAGCTTTTCTACATGGGTTTCTCTCACTCGTGGGCCGGGTGAATTTCCAACTAATGGACTTTGAAGACTTGGACCTAATTTTGGAAGGAAGAAAAGCTACAAAAAGAAAAGTTCTACTAACTTTTGGGGATCACGTTTTATTCTATTCTTGGAGCTTTTGCAGAGATATACTTCTAGGGTTTGCTTTCTTTTATGTTCCATCTTATTTCTTTGAATATTATGATGATGAACTCCATGAATATGTGTAGCTAAATACAACTATTGGTTATGGGATAAAAGTTGATTTCTTCAAGCATGTTATTTGATTCTATGAATTAATTTTGTCTCAATTTTATCGTTTGTGATTCATTATTTTTATTATCATATGATTTGAATGCTAGTTTGGTTGAGTCCGGAATCAATTGGATTTGTTTTCATCTCTATAGTTATATTAGTGTTTTCAATACGTAAAAGTTGTTTGTCCCTGATTTCTAGTAGCATCCTGTGGTTAATACTTGTAGTGATACATCTTTTTAATCGCATATGAATCATAACCTTTGTTAAAACGAATTAGTGCTTTTACACGTTTGTTTGCATTGATTAGTCTTATTTCATAGAACTTATTGCTCTTAGGGAGTTAAATCTAATTGTGCTTTTACACTTTAGGTTGATTTTTAAGTAGATTTCACAATAGCATCTTTTAATGTTGTTTGTGATAAAATCAGGAAATAAACGGGATACTCTTGCGATCAAGATATCCTAGGACTTTTGATATTTGAGAGATTAAATACCAATTCTAATCATAGATGAAAAATACATGCTTGTGAATGATACTATCCCTTGACCAATATCTTCTTTTTATTGATTATTCCAATTATTTAATTTGCTTTATTTAGTCTTATTGCTTTGATAAAAACAAAACACACTCGTGGGTATTTTGGTTACTTAAGAATCTAAAAATTGTATAACAACAATCGCCTTTCTGTGGATACGAAATCTTTCTTATCGAATAATATATTTATATCTAGTTGAGTGAGGAAGTAAAATTATTTTTGACGCATACGACACGCATCATCAGGCAGAGATTAAGGTTTACTATTCATGCAGAAAATGAACTTGGTTTCATTAACCCAGTTTACTTTGAGTTTCATAATTTCCCTTCTAATTTCTGTGAATATTATGATTTAATTGGTCATAAGATGAGAAACTGTATTCAGGCGGACTTGGCACATCATCAAGCTGAAGTTAATCAAGCTCATGCAGATGAAGCTCTACTTTCAATGCAATAAGAAGTCGTTCTTCAACAAGAACAAATGTAGCCAATGATGGTCCAGGACAATATGGAACTCTCTAAGGACTCTCTTTCCAGCTCTTCTGTAGAGCAAGCTGCAACTGAGGTAACCTGTCAAGACTATATTTCTCAACTAGATGATGATAAGGAGAATCAAAATGAATCCATGCATACTCTTTTGAATAGTGATGTTAATGTGGATATTGGTACATCTGGTCAAAGTGCTGCGTTGGATAGCAACAATATGGATTCTTATATGTGGAAGGTTATTCAGAAGAGAGACAGACTTGGAAATCCTTTTCGATTTGCAACTGGCACTTGGAATGAGGCTTCTTCTTCACAGACACAGCAAAAACCCAACACTGATAGCACTGCTTATCTTAGAAATTGGAATCTCATGCAAAGCTATTTCCATTGGGACAACCCTCTACCTATCCCAAAGAGGCCAAGATTAGACAATCTGGAATTAACTTTGGCTCCTCCTAATCCCAGACAAGTTGATATAAGGGTATTGGAGGGATCTGAATCTGAGAGTTCTTTGAGGATTTTCCCTCACCAATGGTTCCAAGGTGATTCTCCAAGTGGTATCAACAGGACAAACTTCAATGATGAATAGTCTATCTCATAGGATCTAATGCAAAAGCAGAACTGAAGTGCAGAATTCGGTCATATATGCCATCAGGGCCCAAAGAAAATTTTTTTCTCTTGTTTACTGTCTACCTAGTTTTTCTAATTTCAGTCTCTATTTTTGTTTACTTTTCATCCTGTACTCTAGTAGTTTCTAGTTGCTTTTAGTTTTCTACTACTTGTACTTTACCTGCTTTGTAGTTACATGTATAGTAATTTCTTTTCTGTCACTCCCTTTGCTGTGCTTCTGCTTTTTAATTTCTTCCTTCAAGTCAGTGATATACTGATAGTTTTGAAATTCATTATCTTGTTTAAATAATATTTGGTTCCCTATCTGTATTGACATTTCTAGAACTCACTGTAAATTAGTGTAAGTTAGGGGTGGAACTCAAACAGTATTCTTACAAATACTTTGAGTTTTCTTCCCTGCAATTTTGCTTGCACTGTTTTCCTGGATTTTGCTGGGTTGTCCATTCTGTTTATTTCTGAGACAGTGACTTCATATCAATTTTGTTTTCTCCCATTCTAGTCTTCACTAGTAGTAGTTAGCAGTTAACAATTTGTTTGCTTGCACTAATCTTGTTCCTTGTGTTTTGAGAGTTTTCCTTTGTTTTTCTTGGTTCTGTTACACTGTGTTTTGGGTTTTATCTTAATTTTTATTTTGCCTAGTTTTTCTGGTTTGCTTCCATGAGGATTCTCTCATGGAATGTCCAGGGTATTGGTACCCCTATAACTAAAGACCATCTAAAAAGTTTGTACAGTGAGTTCAAACCAGATATAGTTTTTCTTTCCGAAACTAAATCACAATTTGAAAAAATGGATCTGTTTTTAAAAAAATCGAAATTTGCTGATTGGTTTATTATTCCATCTGTGGGAATAGCTAATGGGTTATCAATTGCCTGGCATAACAATATAGAATTAAAACTAGTTTCGGCACAATTTAACGTTTGTCGTTTTGAAGGCTCATATGATGAAAAAGTATTTGAATTAACATGTATCTACGGTGCAGTTGAAGCTGAAGAAAAAATAACTCAATGGACTCACATTCAAACTTTAGCAAATCAGGTGAAAAAACCATGGGTGCTAATTGGTGACCTGAATATCATACTGGACCCAGCAGAAAAACAAGGAGGCAATAACACAAGCTCAAGCAGTAAAAAAAATTTCAGACAGATTATTGATTCTCTGGGACTCCAAGATGCGGGTTATAAAGTCGCTCCTTTTACTTGGTCAAACAACAGAAGCGGAGATGCGAATATCCGTGAAAGGATAGATAGAGCTCTTGATAGGTGTAGAATACACCTAATTTACTATCTAGTAGTTATGCTTTCTTATTGATTGAGGATGAATTCCTAGTTCTTAACATATGGCTTGAGTTTTGTTTCAATTCTACTTGAAGTTTTTCATATGATTATCGTTTGTTTTTACTAATATTATTGTTTATGATTGATTGATAGGTTGTTTGGAGTGCACGCTAAATTGATTTGTTAATTTAATCTAAAGCTAGTGAAAGTTAGGGAATACGTAATAGTTTCCTGACTCTTTACACAAGTAGAAAACACAAGACCTTGCGGAGGGATTCCGTGGAGCAATTGTGTGTGAAAACAACGCTAGAAAGTGGACCAAGCGAACCGAGTCTAACTACTAGTACTAAACCTAAGTTCATAAATCTTAATGCGTTCGGGGAATTACATCTTGTAAGCGAACCTCAAGGTGGTTCTTTTGAATAGAATCTGATAACTAAGCGGACTTGTTACTTGGTGAAATAAGGAATTTTGGGGTTAGCTAAGTGAACCTGCTATCCTACGGTTGGTGATAATCTATGACTAATAAAAAGTGGAAAAGAACATAACTTTAATCATTGTTTTGCAGCGAAGAAGGATTCCTTGTTCTATTCTCTCTTATTGAATTCAACTTACACTTTTAATTACTTTGTTTATTTCTTTTGCTTTTAAAATCTTGAACCAATACCCCCATTTTTGTGACATTATAAGACAACTATAATCTCTTGCTCCTCGTGGGATCGACCTTGACTACCCTATATTACTCTTTAAATAGGTAGTAAAGTATTAATTAATTTGTTGTGGTTACGACACGCATACAAATTTTGGCGCCGTTGCCGGGGAGCAACATGCGATTTTAGTTGTTTTTATTTTTCTTTTTGCTTTATTCTTGCTTTGTTAGATTCTATACCGTATCTAACTTAGTTTTGTGAACCTTGTTGTAGGTACTATATCTTTGGTGAATGCTTCAAGGGGGAAGACCAAGTCCAATTGGAATACGTCTTCGATCCGGCACTCAACTAAAGGATTTCATTCGAGCGGTTAATACTCCGCTTCCTCGTTCTACATCAAGTGAATTCGTAGATTCGGACATAGAAGAAGAAGCAATGGGTGATCGTACACTCAAGGACCTAGCTTCTCACAAGCTCGATACACAACAATGGTGTATCCAAACTAATTCAACTTTCGAGATCAAGCCGGGGTTGATTAGAGAATTACCAAAGTTCCATAGCATGGTGAATGAAGACCCAAACAAACATCTTATGGACTTCAACACCATAGTCACGGCCATGCTTTCACCAAATACTAATACGGATGGAGCAATGTTGAAAGCTTTTCCGTTCTCTTTGGCGGGAAATGCTAAGGAATGGTTATATTATTTGCCTTCCGGAAGTATCACAACATGGAATGGGATGAAGAAACTTTTCCTCGAGAGATATTTTCCCGCATCAAAGGCTACTCAAATTCGCAAAGAAATTTGTGGGATAAAGCAACATGTGGGAGAGTCATTATATGAATGTTGGGATCGATACAAGAGATTGGTGGCAAGTTGTCCACACCATCAATTTAGTGACGCCATGATAATCCAATACTTCTATGAAGGTCTCCAAACAAGTGATAGATATCTTCTTGACGCCGCCGGTGGTGGTGCACTAGTGAACAAGACGGTGGCCGAAGCTACCGAGTTGATTGAAAGTATGGCGGAAAACTCGCAACAATTCTATGAAAGAGGTGATTCAATGGTTAAGTTGGTGCATGAAGTAAGTGACTCGTCTTCACAATCCGATCAACGGTTAAACAACATAGAGAGGGTAGTGCAACGATTGGCCGCGGTAATTATTCCGGATGATGAAACCGAACAAGTAAATGCTTTATATCCAAATCCAAGGCCAAGGTACGATCCATACTCAAATACTTACAATCCAGGTTGGAAGGATCATCCCAACTTTAGATATGCAAACAAGCAAGCGGCGGCTCCTAATCCATATGCGCAACAAGGTGGATTCCAACAATCACGTTTCCAACCTCAACAACAACAATTCCAACCACAACAAGTCAAGGAGTAATATTCTTCGAATAATGACAAGTTGAATGTGATAATGCAAAGCATGCAAGGTCTCACTTCTATGTTACAACAAACCCAACAAAAGACCGATTCGAAAATTAAGGATTTACAAACTCAAATGGGACAATTGGCGACCGATATGAACTTAATGAAAGCTCAAGCATCCACAAAGCTTCATTCGCAACCAATTGTGAATCCAAGAGAGAATGTGAGTGCGGTTACTTTAAGAAGTGGAAGACAAGTGGATAATCCAACTCGTCATGAAGAAGCTAGTGAAGAAGTAGTCAAAGACAAGGAGGATGCCATACTAAGGGAGAAATCAACACCAACCGCCCAATCCAAGGAACCGGTTCCTACTTTTACTACTCCACCTTCTTTTCCTAGTCGTTTTTCTAAGTCCAAGAAGGAAGCTCAAGATAAGGCACTCATGGATATCTTCAAGAAGATCGAAATCAACATTCCATTCATAGAGGCCATAAGGACAATGCCAAGGTATGCTAATTTCATGAAGGAATTATGCACAAAGAAGGATACGTTGCTTGATAATAAAATTACTAAAGTTGGCGAGAGTGCGTCGGCTATGATTTTGAAGAAGATGCCTACAAAGTGCACGGATCCCGGTGGTTTTACGGTGCCAATTACTATTGGTAAGAAAATGTTTGAACATGCTTTACTTGACTTGGGAGCTTCCATTAGTGTGATGTCGGCAGATATTTATGACTCCTTAAATCTTGGCCCGTTGAAAGAGACAGGAGTTATTATCCAACTAGCAAACAAGTCTAACATCTATCCAAAGGGATTTGTAGAAGACGTTCTAGTGCAAGTGAATGAATTAGTTTTTCCGGTGGATTTATTTGTCGTGGATATGGACAACAATGAGAATCGGTCGTCTACTTCTCTACTTCTTGGGAGGCCATTTATGAAGACCGCGAAGACGAAGATTGATGTTGATAAGGGTACACTCACTATGGAATTCGACAAGGAAGTAATACACTTCAACATATTTGAAGCCATGCGCTACCCAAGTGATGTGCATTCCGTTTACTCTATTGATGTGGTTAGTTCATTAGCGCAACAAATGGTGGAATTGAATCAATAGGACGAACTTGATGTGGTGTTGCAAAAGAGCATTGAATTGGACGTCCACGACGTGTCTAACTTGGATGTTGAAATTTCCACAGAATTGGTGGAGACGTGTGGTGCCTTGACGGCATTACAAGAAGCTAAGGGTAATGTTTCCTATATTTCTTTACCCGTGAATGATGAATTACTTGTACCATCTATTGTGAAGGCACCTAAACTAGAGTTGAAGCCACTTCCGGACCATTTGAAGTATGCATTTTTGGGAGATGGAGATGAGCTTCCGGTAATTATTTCAAAGAACCTCACACCGGTACAAGAAGACCATTTGCTTAGAGTCTTGAAAGAGCACAAAACGGCTATTGGTTGGACAATTGCGGACATTAAGGCATTAGTCCATCTATATGCATGCATAGGATTCTAATGGAAGAGAACGTGAAGCCGGTACGTGATGCTCAACGTAGGCTTAATCCTCCCATGATGGAGGTTGTGAAGAAAGAGATACTCAAATTTCTAAGTGCGGGGGTGATCTACCCAATTTGCGATAGCAAGTGGGTAAGTCCGGTACAAGTGGTTCCAAAGAAGTCCGGTGTTACGGTTGTTCGAAATCAAGACGATGAACTTGTTCTTACAAGAATTCAAACCGGTTGGAGAGTGTGCATTGATTATAGAAAGCTTAATTCCGCAACCCGAAAGGATCACTTTCCTTTACCTTTCATTGATCAAATATTGGAGCGGTTAGCGGGTCATTCTTATTATTGTTTCTTGGATGGTTATTCGGGATACAATCAACTTGTTATTGCACCGGAGGACCAAGAGAAAACCACTTTTACTTGTCCGTTTGGAATGTTTGCGTATAGGCGGATGCCATTTGGTCTTTGCAATGCACCGGCTACTTTCCAAAGATGCATGGTAAGTATATTCTCGGATTACGTGGAGCGCATTATCGAGGTATTTATGGACGACTTTATTGTTTATGGAAATTCTTTTGATATATGTTTAAACAACCTTGAACTAGTTCTTAAACGATGCATAGACACAAACCTTGTCCTTAATTGGGAGAAATGTCATTTTATGGTAAACCATGGCATAGTACTTGGTCACATTGTGTCCTCTCGAGGGCTCGAAGTGGAAAAGTCAAAGATATATTTAATAAGAAACTTACAATATCCCACTTCGGTAAGGGAGGTTCGTTCTTTTCTTGGACATGCAGGTTTCTATAGGAGGTTTATCAAGGATTTCTCCAAAATCTCCATGCCGATGTGCAAGTTACTACAAAAGGAGGTATATTTTGACTTCAACAAGGAATGCAAGGATGCTTTTGACAAATTGAAGGCAATGTTGAAAAGTGCGCCAATTATCAAGTCACCGGATTGGAATCTTCTATTTGAATTAATGTGTGATGCTAGTGATTATGCGGTTGGAACCGTTTTGGGTCAAAGAGTGGACAAGTTGTCTCATGTTATCTATTATGCATCTAGGACTCTTAATGATGCACAAATCAACTATTCTACCACGGAAAAAGAGTTATTGGCTATAGTGTTTGCATTGGAAAAATTTCGATCATACTTGGTGGGTACAAAGGTTATTGTGTATTCCGATCATGCGGAACTTAGATACTTAATAAAGAAGAAAGAAGCTAAGCCAAGACTAATCCGGTGGATCCTATTACTATAAGAGTTCGACATAGAAATTCGAAATAAGCAAGGTGTGGAGAATACTGTTGCGGATCATCTTAGTAGACTTGTTATGTCTCAAGAAGAACTTCCATTACAAGACCGCTTTCCGGACGAACAACTTTTCTCCTTGGAAGAATCAACACATTGGTATGCGGATATAGTGAATTATTTGGTGACAAGGAAGGTACCTAGCACAATGTCTAACTTCTAAAAGATGAAGCTTAAGAAGATAGCAAAGCAATATGTGTGGGATGAACCATACTTATGGAAATATGGCGTTGATCAAATCATACGAAGGTGCGTACCTAACTCTGAATTTCAATCTATTCTCTCCTTTTGTCATACTTTTGCTTGTGGTGGCCACTTTGGTTCTAAACGTACCGCTCTCAAGGTTCTTGAAAGTGGATTTTATTGGCCCACCTTGTTTGAAGATTCATATGTTTTTTGTAAATCGTGTGATAGATGTCAAAGAACGGGCAATCTAGGTGCTCGAAATCAAACGCCACTCACACCAATTCTCACCGTAGAGATTTTTGATGTGTGGGGAATTGATTTTATGGGCCCTTTTGTCAATTCAAATGGAAATTTTTATATACTTCTTGCCGTATATTATGTTTCGAAATGGGTGGAGGCTAGAGCCACCAAAACTAATGATTCTCAAGTTGTTTGTGATTTTGTAAGAGAAAACATATTCACTAGGCACGGCACACCAAGAGTGGTGATAAGTGATGGAGGTTCGCATTTCAAGAAGTCTTTTCATGCTCTCCTCAAGAAGTACAACATAACACACAAGATTGGTACGCCTTACCATCCACAAACTAGTGGAAAAGCGGAAATATCAAACCATGAAATCAAATCCATCCTTGAGAAAACGGTGAATACGACAAGGAAAGATTGGAGCTTTAAGCTTAATGATGCACTTTGGGCGTATATAACGGCGTACAAGACACCGATTGGTATGTCTACATATAGGTTGGTTTATGGCAAAGCTTGTCATCTCCCGGTTGAACTTGAACATAAGGCTTATTGGGCGATAAAGAAATTCAACATGGAGTATGATGCAGCGGGGAAACAAAGAAAGTTACAACTAAATGAGCTAGAGGATATACGTAATGATGCTTACGAGAATGCCCGGATTTACAAAGAAAAGACCAAGCTTTTTCATGACAAGATGATTTCTCGGAAAAGTTTTGTTGTGGGGCAAAAAGTTCTTTTATTTAATACTCATTTAAGTTTAATTCCGGGTAAGCTTAAGTCCCGTTGGGTGGGACCATTTATTGTTACTAATGTTTATGATCATGGTGCAGTTGAAATTGTTAGTGAAAAAGCAGGACAACCCTTAAAAGTCAACGGCCATAGGTTGAAGCCATATTATGAAAACTTTCCAACGGAGCATGTGGACGTGATTGGATTTCGAGATGTGTTCCCTCTAGAGGAGTAATGTGAAACAAGAGCTATGTCGGGCTGTCGACTTTAAAACAAGCACTAAGTGGGAGGCAACCCACCGGTTTTGTATCTTTTATTTGCTTTTTGTTTTGTTTGTTTATTTTTCTTGTTTCATATCATATTAGGATTTCCCACCTTGACTTTGCTAGGAGGATTCAATTACATTGAGGACAATGTAAGGTTTAAGTGTGGGGGAGTGGCTAAGCATATATTTTTGCATAAAAAAAAAATTGCATAAAACTTTCAACTTTTAGAGATTTTAGAGTCACTAGCATGCTTCTAGGTATGATTACATAGAGAATTCTGACCGACATAATTGAACTTGGAAATATTAGGGAACTACTTTCGATTTCTTGCTTGTTAGAGTGTTAAATAATGGATTTAATCATGCCGGTGATGCAAATTTGGTGCAGGGAGAAGTGCGTTATTAGAGTTGCTGATCAATCATTAGTGGAGACTACCCATTTTCATATCATGTGAGGCACCAACCAAGAATTCTTCCTTTACTAAAGAGCTTCTTTTGAGTGTGTGTCACCTTACGTTAATTCCGGATAGAATGGTGAGCTACCCAATTTCACACCAATTTCAACACTATTTTGATCTCTTGAGTGCTAATTTTTGTCAATCATGAGGGTGAAGTCTATGGATGAAAGCCTCCTTCTTGTAGTTCGATTTGCCGTTAGCACCATTCTCTCTCTCGAAAACAACGGGTCCATAGAAACACCACATCAACAACAAGGGAGCGACATCAAAATCTACAAGGGAAGTTGAAAATGTTCAAGGTTTGCAAGCAACAATGAAACAAGAAAAGAGAAAATTTCAAATTCAAGTAAGCAACATACAATGAGCAGATTTTTACATACATGTTGAAGACTTAAAATGCAATGAGGTAATTCTATATCCAAGTATTAAGACTTATTTACAAAAGCGAAGAAAATCAAAAGGTGAGAATTATTGAAGTTTATGATTTCGAGACGATACAAGTTGTGAAGAATCAAGCGGTAAAGTACTTTTTCACGGCCATGGTTTATTTTATTTTTCACTTTGATTTGTATTGTGTTTCTCTTGTCCAAAGAAAGGAAAAAAAAAATTTGAAAAAAAAAAAAATATGAGACAAGAGAAATATCTATTATTGTTTTGTTTTGAATAAGCCGTGGGGAAGGATAATCTATAAGGAAGTTTCAAGCGACAAAGAGTTAAGGAAAAAGGTTACAAATTGTCAAGGATTTATGAAGTTCTAGTATTTATCATCAATAGTTGAAGCCGAAGACCAAGAAGATGAAAATAGGAGCGGAAGACGTTTCTTTTGGATGTCGTGAGAGTGGTGTTATCATAATTGGCAATCGGATGTGAAGGTAAGTAAGTAATCTCATCCTCGATAATAGTGGTTGATTTCCTTTCTTAGAGATCGTCAGAAAAATGGTTTTTCAAAATATTAAAACATGTGGGTTTTTCAAAATTTCGGAAGTTATTCTTCCTACCATTCAAAGTGTTGCAGGAATTCTCTCTTCATTCCTACCTACACACATGTGAGACCCATAAAAAAGCCGTCTTTTTGAGTGCAATTATCATAAAATCCTATTTTGGTGAGGCAGAAATCGAGGCGAAATGCTTATTGATCGTTTCTCAAACACGTGTTCTCTCATTATGGTGTGGTTATTTCTCACTCAACATTTAAGAATGAGAATACGTTCTTTGGTATTTCTAACTTCTTATTACTAGCATGCAGAAACTCTATGCCCTCATAGCCCTTTGGATGCTTGGGACGCTAGAACGCTTTGAAGTTGTAAGTTTTGAGTTCGATTTGATCGAGGACTAGCAAAGTCTAAGTATGGGGGAATTTGATAGGTGTAGAATACACCTAATTTACTATCTAGTAGTTATGCTTTCTTTGCTATTTTTCTTGTGAATTATGTATATTACGTGTGTTTTTGAGTTATTAGGTACTTTGGAGTCATGCGGAAGAAAATAAGAAGAAACTATCCAATTCAAGTTAAAAAGGGTAAAATCGTCATCTCATAGATGAATGCTATTGGGAGACGAGCCACAGTTAAAGGGAAACTCTCTCAGATGAGGATAAGAAACAGCCAGCTGATTGTTAAGGGATGGCCACATGTTATAGGGTATCACTGGGGTGTCCCCTAGCCTATGTGATGGGGTGTAGTTATCAGTGCCCTACTTTTTAATAACCCTAAATCGAGAAACCGTCTCACAATTCTCTCAATCATTTTCATCTGAAAGAGATACAGAGAGAAAGCCGAGAAGCTACAGCCGTTTGAGGTATTAATGGTGGAAATTGAGAAATGGAGGCGCAGCCACTGATGTTGAAGTTAAGGGATCAGTCGATTGAGAGGTATCCATCATAGATGGGTTTGACGGATCTGCTTCAAGGATGCTGCTGTGATCGATTGGAAGGAGTAGCTGAAATTGAGAAAGGAAGAGAACGACACAGCAACTGCTGCTTTTTATGAGAAATCGAGAGGTTGAGATGAAGGCAGAGTTTCTGTGGATCGAAACAAAGAGAAATTGAGAGATGGATTTGCTAATTAACTTAAGATCGAGAAGAACAAGGAATTAATGTTTTGAATCTCTGAGAAGGTAGAAAGGGCTTTCAAATTCAAGCAGTACAGTTGAAGAAAAAGTTCAACTGGGATGAAGATGGTGAACGAGTTTGTGATGCTGTCTGGGATCGATTGAGCAGATGGGTTTGTCGAATGGATCCACAGATGGATGCTTTGCCCTGTGTTAGTGAATGAGGGGTTTGTGCTTCTGGCAGTGAAGTGGGTGTTTCAGGTGGAACTGGTAACACTGAGAATTATTAAGCACAGAAGTGCAGTTGCAGTTTGAGGTAGACTGAGGCTGTGGATTGCTCTGTGTATAAAATGGTTTGATTGGGAGATTAGTGTTGAGCTAGTGATGCAAATTCTATAGATGAGATGAGAAGGATTGCAAGAAATGTGATGTTGTTGCAATTGCTATGGCCAGAGTGTGGTGTTGGTGTTGCAGGTGCTAGTGGTGCAAGGAGTTGCAGCGGTGGAGTTACAGATGGCCTAAGGAAGATGCAATAATAGAGCTGTAGATACTGCGATAGACTGGTTATTATGAGCAGCTATTGATGGTTGAGCAGCATGGAGGCTTTCAAATGTGCTGTGGAGGTTGAACTGGAGCTAGTTGGAAGGAATGCGCAGCTAGTAATGAAGTTGAGAAGATGTTGCTAGATTGCAGACTTGGCATGAGTGAAGATGGAAGGCAATGCTATGACATGTGGAGGGTATGAGCTGAGATACAAATAGTTTGAATTGGAGATGTTGATATGAGACAGTGAAGGTCAGGAGTGAGTTAGTCTGGTGCCATTATGGCTTGATTTGAAGGGGATTGATAGTGGTGATGTGTGCTGGCAAATTTGTAATGGAGAAGAGGAATCAGAAATGGGTCATGGAAGTGGCAATGCAACTGAGTTTGATGGCAGTACTGTTGAGTAGTGAAGGCAGTGTCAAGGGCTAGGAGCTAGTGGTGAAACACAGAACAGGGCCAGTATGGCTGGAAATGATTGCAACTGAGTTGGATTGGCAACTCAGCCCAGTCAGGCGAGTTTGACCCGAGCTGACTCAGTAATTTGACCCGATGACTAACGGATTGACTAACAGAAGACTCCTTTGACCGTTAGTCCTAACGGTGGACTGACGGAATATTTCGTCGACAGGAGAGAATTTTCAGGTGGCCGGCGGCGACAAATTCCGGCCAAAAAACACAGTTTTCCGGTGACAAAAAAAATGCAGAATTTTGGGTGGACTTGTCTCATGTGTGTAGTTGCGGATTATCTCACAACTACACCCTCATAAGAATCCATTAGAATGATTCCTAAACCTAATTAATTTGATATGAAACTAAGAATTAAGGTACTAAAATTATAAAGAGACACAAAGATTTTTACGTGGTTCGATCAATGTGATCTACATCCACAGCTTCACTAGTGATTGTATGTGATTACATGATTTTACAATTGAGACTCCATTAATGAATATTTGGAGCTCTAGTTTTTTGGGGAAGAAGATGATAAAGAAAATAAATCTCTCCTAACATTTTCTCTCTCCTCCTACTAAAATTATCCTCTCATTCTAAAAAGATCTCTCCCACATTTTATGCCTAAATGGCTATTTATATGATTTTACAAAAGATGACAATTGTGTTGTCCCGCCATTTCGGATTTGAGAATTATTTTACGAACCTTCGTGATTTCCTTTGCTCGCAAAATGTCCTTCGTGATTTCTTTTGCTCGCAAAATATTCTTTGCTCGCAAGATGTATTTTCTCTCCACAATTTCGTAAGTTATCATTTGCTGTGATATTCCGCTCCTACATCTTGCCTCTTTTTTCTTGAATATTGCTTAAAGAGCGATCTTTAAGAAAAAATCCGTTGTAGTAGTCTTTGATCTTTGTTGGTGAAGGAACAAGTGAAAGAATATCAAACTTAAAAAGTATATACTTGCCTCTATTCTTTTGCGAAGTTCTGAAACTTTAAGAAGTAATTAGAAGTATCATCTTGCGAAGTATGAAGTGTGAGAAGTATCCTTAAATAAGTGTGAAGTATAAGAAGTATAAAATATCCTTGAAGGAGTATAAGAAGTACTCAATCCTCGAAATATATAAGAAGTATGAAATATCCTTAAGAAGTATAAGAAGTACTTAATCCTCGAAATATATAAGAAGTATTCGTCCTTGAATGAGAGTGATAAATATTGCCTCTGTTCATGTGAAATTATTATTCCATTTTTGGTAAGGATTCTTGTTGAGAAGATAAAGAACATAAAATATTTTCTTGGATATCCATAGTTGCCTCTGTTCTTTATCTACGAAGGAGAATTCTTGAGAAAATGTTGAATAATTAAATTGCGTCTCTATTGTTATGTTGCCTCTGCCTCAAGTGGTAACCCTGTTATCTTCTGAATATTTCTGCGAATTTCTGAGTTTTTCCGTGAATTTCTGAACTTCTGAATAGTGCTGCGAATAGTGTTGCGAATATAGTGTTGCGAACTATGAATAGTCCTGCGAATTATGAATGTTTCTGCGAAGTTTCGCGGTATTATCCTGTAAAATTTTGTAAAATACGTGTGCGCATATAATGTTTATGTAATGATTATGTTATGAAATGTGTATGCAATGCTTATGCCATGAAATGCTTATGCAATGCTTTTATGATGTGAATATGATGCTTGAATGATGCGAGTATGATACTTGTATGATGCGAATACTTTTGCAATGTATATTTCAAGTTTCTCATTACTTAGCTCATTTTGTGCATAAAAATAGATATATCTTTGAGTTGCCTCCATTCATATAATCATCTTCGTAAGTTTATTTGTGTATTTTCTTATATGTATCCGTCTTTGATCGCGAATGAAATCGCCTCTTCTGGTATGACTTCGTGATATATATTCTTGTAAAGATTCTTCAATGATATTGATGGAATTGTCTTCTTTGTTAGGACTTCATGATATATTCTTGTAAAAATTCTTCAATAATATTGATGGAATTAATTTCATTAATTGTTGTGGTCTTATCATGCCTTCCTAAGTAAAGGTCTTATTTTTCCACCTCTTTTGTAGCGACAAAATCGCAGGACGTTCTTACACTATCATGCAAAAACCCATTGATCTTGCCTTATCTTTTTTGTATAGTATTTTAGCCTCTTCAGGAAGTGTTGCGACAATATGACAGGTCTAAATATTCTTGCGAACATAAAGCCCCATGACATTGCCGTCTTGCGATGAAATCGCAGGACGTCTCTACACTTTCATGTAGTGACCCATTGATCTCATCTTAACTTCTTTATTATGTTCTACGAGTTCTTTTTTCTTTTCTTTTCTTTCTTTCTCTCTCTGTTTTTTTTTTTTTTTAGAAGGCTCGCAGAAGTAAAATTGTTGCACAAATATGACAAGCCTTTATGTTCTTGCGAACAATAAGGCTCGTGACATTTGCATCTTATAGAACGTATCATCTCCCTAATGGAGGGTGTTGCCCTTTATCTTCCCCCTGGTTGCCCCTTAAAGGAAGCGTACATCGACCATACAAGGTTAGCTCTTCCCATCCGGTTCTGCCAACAACCAGCTTTTGATCGCAACCTCTTATCCTTTTTGCCTATAGGGCATATAGTTACGAGGTTGCACCCTATGGGGTATCTTTGGGCCAAGTGCATCATTTGCCAAGACTTGTCAAAAATGGAAGATGTGGTTCAAACTCACCCGGCACTCTTGACTCAACCGTGTACCTCGGCGCCTTGATCGTTTTCTGCACTTCTTGGGAAAGACAGTATGCCTTAGTCGCCCAACCTAAATCCTCTTACACCGCATTTTATATTGCGTAATGTCGCTAGATTAGGTGAGAATCCAAGGTGTCTAACCCGGATAGGTACCCCATTATTGGGTTGTACCCCTAAAATTTTACCATGTACTAAGGGCCCTTGGTGGTGTTCCGGTTACCCTTAGCCACGTTTATAGGTACCCCCTTAAATGACGTACTTTAGGACTTTGCCTCTTACGAAATATAGCTTCGCGAATTAGGGTGTACGTCACAAAGGTTTGCATGTATAAAATTTTCTGCGGCTCTCTTTCTTTTTTGGAGGTTGATCACAGATTGCGGTCTTTTATTCGCAAATTGCGGTATTTTCTTCGCAAGTTAATGTATGCGTCTTTCTTTAATGAAAGTTAATCACAATTGATTTTTGGCGGTATTTTTTCGCCTTTTATAAGTAGAATCAAAATTCTTTTTATTCGTAAAAAATCATCGTAAATTTTTTATGTACATAAAATGTTGAGTGTTTTCATAAAATCTGTAGTATAAGAAGTATGAGAAATATTCATATCATATCTTTAAATCAAAATTGTTCTATAGAAATATAGGAATTTAATTTTCTCTATTTTTTTTGTAATTTTGAAGTCTTTGAAAAATTTTGAGATCTTTAAATTTTTGCGATGAACTCATTTTTGAATTTTGCGATTGTATCGCTTTTTACCAATCTAAAAAATCTTTGAAATGTTTTGAAATCTTAGAAATTGTAGAAATTTTGCGAGTATATCGGTTTTAGTAAATAAAATCAAAATTCTTTTGTCTTTAGTAAATAAAGTATTCAAGGAAATGGTACTTACCTTTTTTTACGGCTTGTTGTTGTCTCTTGCGAAGTATATGACTTGCCATTTCTTGCAAAATAATCTCCCACTTTCTTCTTGCGAAATATCCAAAAATCTTGCGAAGTAATAATTTGCACAAAGTAAACGATCATCTGCGAAGTAATGATTTACACGATGTAGACGAACATCTGCGAAGTAAAAATTTGTAAGAAGTTAACATCTGCGAAGGAAATATTTACGATATAAACTCAGCTGCGAATGTTCGCAAGGTAAATATTTGCGAAGTGCAAAGAGTATAATTGTTTGTGTTGCGAATATTCGCATGGCAAACATTTGCGAAGTGCAAAAATTTTTGCGAATGGAGAGACTCGAACTTGCGTCCATCATCTTATCAGCTCCTCTTGCGACCATCTGTCCAAGCTCCTATTTTGCGATTGAACATGATCATGCTGTTTATTTAACGTGATATTCTGCTCTAGTATTTAAAGTAAAAACATGCTAAAATCTGCGATAGTTGGGATTCGAGCGTGCGATCTCAAGCTTGTTGACTTCGCAAACAACCATCTCTGCTGGCTGCTATTTTGTGAAAGTAAGGTAAGCTTTTTGTAACTTATTCTCTTGTAATCGTTCTTTGCATATCCATCACAGTATGTTATTTTCTTCGTCCCTGGTAGGTTTTTTCTTTGTTATACTCTTTCTCTTTGTTTCTTTTGCCTCTTAGCAGCAACTATTTTCCTCGCAGAAATCTTTTTACTTCGCAGATATACCAAATAAAATACGAGTATTATTTTAGCGATAGCGTTTCCTTTCTCACGCTGTGTTCTCTTATCTTCTTGTTGCCGCCACTATGATAATATTTCTCTTTGTCTATTCTCGTGCAGGCTATATCCCATCATTAGTTATTGATTCTTTCTCCCTTCTGATTTGTGTTGTTCGTGACTTGTGTTGATCATTCGAAGATCTTATATTTTTCTCAAACCGTGTTGATCACTCGCAGATCTTTCTCGTGCTGTTGTGAAGTAATCTTGGAAAAATCTGTTGCCTCTCATGCAATATCTCCTATGTCAGTTGAATTCGTTGTTGTTCTCTTCGCAGCATATTATGTTCTTTGGTGGCACTATCTTTGCACAGTGCTTATACATGCTATCCTCTCAGCGTCACTGTTTTTTCTTCGCAGCAGTGTTATTGACTGTCTTCTTCTCCTTCGTGTTTTAACTGGTTGATTTACACCATCATCCGTATACTGCAAAATGATACACATAAGATGTAAAAAATATCACTCTAACTCTCATGTGGTTTTTTGTGCTGGCAACACTTCGCCCCTGGATTTGTTGAGAATACTCATGCATAGATTAATTATTTCTCCCTTCCTTTGAAGCTGTTTTCGCTCACTAGTCTTGTGTTGACATGATGATGTTCTTATCCACCCCTCCGTGCATCTTTTAATCGCTTTCTGACCACTCGTTGTTTGTAGTTGTATAAGAGGTTTTCATATTTCCCTTTTAGTTTTCTAGAAATTTAAAACGCATGCTCCCTTTGCTTCACTTGATGTCTTTCTATTTTCTTTGAAGTCCACTGCTGTGTCTTTAAGTTTAAGAAGTATGTCGTCTCCTTCTCATATTTTGGATAAATTTATTGTCTCCATGTTGTACCTGTGATAGATGAGTGTAATTGCATGAACTTGCTGTTCCTGCTATTCGCAACTATTTGTTTCCTTGAGTTTTCCTTTCCTATATGATAAAGCCTCTGTTGCTGCGAAGGTAGCGTAAGCCTCTGTACTTCTTACGTTACATTGTTACGCCTGACTCTTCTCATTTATGTTTTCGTTATGTGTTGGTGACAATGACCAGACTACACCAACACGTAAAATGATATGTTACCTCTATTCTTTTCTTTATAGATATTTCTCCCCTAGGGATCCTGCGAACGGACTTGTCAGGTCTTGAGTTGGTTTACTTCATTGACTGTCTATACGAACAACTGATCCTGTTTATCTAGAATCTTCCCTAGATTTGATAAGGGCCCGTAATATGTTGTAGATGCCATCTTTGTCACCTTTGACTTGTATCATAGGTGAACTGTCGATTTGCGAATAGTATAGGATATGGCCTTGCATCAACCAATCTTCTTCGCAACAATATTTCATCTCCATTCAATTACTGTAACTTCGCAGAATTATTTGCTTTGGACATGTGTTAAATCATCCATTGCTTCTTCCTTCCGTTGCTTGATAATTTTCATGTCTTCTTCTTCCATCGTATTCTTAGTAACAGATCGACCTTCTTTTTATTCTCAATAATCTCCGGCTCATTCCTGTTATAAGTAAAACTATTCATATGTACCCAGTAAAATAATTACACACCTTTCCTTCATATACATTGTTGTTATTCCCTACGAATTTCGTTGTATTGTTGCTGATGTTGACCTTTGGGATTCATTTAATCTCTCAAATTTTTCTTTTTCGCAGGTGACCAACTCTTTTGATTATCTCTTCCTTTCTCTGCTAAGACATTAAAACTTCACATGCACTATGAACTTAGCTAATACGTATTAGCCTCTGAGTTTATTCTTTCGTTGCGTAAGAATTTCCATCTCTTGGTCTCCTTTTCACATGATCCATTAACTTCTCATGCAAAATAAGTTTACGAAGATTCACAAAATTAACTGAGGTAAACTGAATATTCATAAACTAATATTCGCAAGAGAAGTTATTACAGTTGCTAATCTTGCGCCGATTACTTTCACAACTGGTTGAATTCATTTCTGGCCATGAAACTGTTGAAACTTGCGTTGTATGTTGACAAAGTTAGTTGCGCAGCAACCTTCACTGTTGCTTGGCTTCTTCATCGATCAATTCCTGATGTTTTCCATCCACCATGGTGATCTTAAAAGGATGCCAAGCTTGGTCTCTAAGCATTTGCTCCGAAAAGTTGCAAAACTAGTTAACTAATTAATTAATTACGAAGTGAACTTTGAATTAATTAATTTGCTGTGGATGTTGATAATTAATTAACTAGTTAACTAATTTTCCTTGAACTTTGTTACTTCGCTGGTGTTGATGCTATTTTGACGAGTAATAATTGTATCTTCAAGGATAGATATTTCTTCGCCTGTGACGCAGAATTTCGATCAACAAACAAACATGATCATGAGATGAAATAGCTCTTCGCATAAAATTCGGACTGATTCTTGACGTAGATTCGTTGAATTTCTCTTTTGTTTTTCTTATGTTCATCTCTGCTTCTGCTCTTGTATGTAAACTATCTCCCATATCAGTTGTTCATCTCTTGAAGATCCAGTGGAGTTCATCACCAACAATAGCTAATTTTTCTAAACTTCCTTGAACCAACAAGATTAGGTCCCTGTTTCTAGCGCCAATTATGTAGTTGCGGATTATCTCACAACTACACCCTCATAAGAATCCATTAGAATGATTCCTAAACCTAATTAATTTGATATGAAACTAAGAATTAAGGTACTAAAATTATAAAGAGACACAAAGATTTTTACGTGGTTCGATCAATGTGATCTACATCCACGGTGCTTCACTAGTGATTGTATGTGATTACATGATTTTACAATTGAGACTCCATTAATGAATATTTGGAGCTCTAGTTTTTTGGGGAAGAAGATGATAAAGAAAATAAATCTCTCCTAACATTTTCTCTCTCCCCCTACTAAAATTATCCTCTCATTCTAAAAAGATCTCTCCCACATTTTATGCCTAAATGGCTATTTATATGATTTTACAAAAGATGACAATTGTGTTGTCCCGCCATTTCAGATTTGAGAATTATTTTACGAACCTTCGTGATTTCCTTTGCTTGCAAAATGTCCTTCGTGATTTCTTTTGCTCGCAAGATGTATTTTCTCTCCACAATTTCGTAAGTTATCATTTGCTGTGATATTCCGCTCCTACATCTTGCCTCTTTTTTCTTGAATATTGCTTGAAGAGCGATCTTTAAGAAAAAATCTGTTGTAGTAGTCTTTGATCTTTGTTGGTGAAGGAACAAGTGAAAGAATATCAAACTTAAAAAGTATATACTTGCCTCTATTCTTTTGCGAAGTTCTGAAACTTTAAGAAGTAATTAGAAGTATCATCTTGCGAAGTATGAAGTGTGAGAAGTATCCTTAAATAAGTGTGAAGTATAAGAAGTATAAAATATCCTTGAAGGAGTATAAGAAGTACTCAATCCTCGAAATATATAAGAAGTATGAAATATCCTTAAGAAGTATAAGAAGTACTTAATCCTCGAAATATATAAGAAGTATTCGTCCTTGAATGAGAGTGATAAATATTGCCTCTGTTCATGTGAAATTATTATTCCATTTTTGGTAAGGATTCTTGCTGAGAAGATAAAGAACATAAAATATTTTCTTGGATATCCATAGTTGCCTCTGTTCTTTATCTACGAAGGAGAATTCTTGAGAAAATGTTGAATAATTAAATTGCGTCTCTATTGTTATGTTGCCTCTGCCTCAAGTGGTAACCCTGTTATCTTCTGAATATTTCTGCGAATTTCTGAGTTTTTCCGTGAATTTCTGAACTTCTGAATAGTGCTGCGAATAGTGTTGCGAATATAGTGTTGCAAATATAGTGTTGCGAACATATTGTTGCGAACATAGTGTTGCGAACTATGAATAGTCCTGCGAATTATGAATGTTTCTGCGAAGTTTCGCGGTATTATCCTGTAAAATTTTGTAAAATACGTGTGCGCATATAATGATTATGTTATGAAATGTGTATGCAATGCTTATGCCATGAAATGCTTATGCAATGCTTTTATGATGTGAATATGATGCTTGAATGATGCGAGTATGATACTTGTATGATGCGAATACTTTTGCAATGTATATTTCAAGTTTCTCATTACTTAGCTCATTTTGTCACAGTAAAATAGATATATCTTTGAGTTGCCTCCATTCATATAATCATCTTCGTAAGTTTATTTGTGTATTTTCTTATATGTATCCGTCTTTGATCGCGAATGAAATCGCCTCTTCTGGTATGACTTCGTGATATATATTCTTGTAAAGATTCTTCAATGATATTGATGGAATTGTCTTCTTTGTTAGGACTTCATGATATATTCTTGTAAAAATTCTTCAATAATATTGATGGAATTAATTTCATTAATTGTTGTGGTCTTATCATGCCTTCCTAAGTAAAGGTCTTATTTTGCCACCTCTTTTGTAGCGACAAAATCGCAGGACGTTCTTACACTTTCATGCAAAAACCCATTGATCTTGCCTTATCTTTTTTGTATAGTATTTTAGCCTCTTCAGGAAGTGTTGCGACAATATGACAGGTCTAAATATTCTTGCGAACATAAAGCCCCATGACATTGCCGTCTTGCGATGAAATCGCAGGACGTCTCTACACTTTCATGTAGTGACCCATTGATCTCATCTTAACTTCTTTATTATGTTCTGCGAGTTCTTTTTTCTTTTCTTTTCTTTCTCTCTTTTTTTTTTTAGAAGGCTCGCAGAAGTAAAATTGTTGCACAAATATGACAAGCCTTTATGTTCTTGCGAACAATAAGCCTCGAGACATTTGCGTCTTATAGCACGTATCATCTCCCTAATGGAGGGTGCTACCCTTTATCTTCCCCCTGGTTACCCCTTAAAGGAAGCGTACATCGACCATACAAGGTTAGCTCTTCCCATCCGGTTCTGCCAACAACCAGCTTTTGATCGCAACCTCTTATCATTTTTGCCTATAGGGCTTATAGTTACGAGGTTGCACCCTATGGGGTATCTTTGGGCCAAGTGCATCATTTGCCAAGACTTGTCAAAAATGGCAGATGTGGTTCAACCTCACCCGGCACTCTTGACTCAACCGTGTACCTCGGCGCCTTGATCGTTTTCTTCACTTCTTGGGAAAGACAGTATGCCTTAGTCGCCCAACCTAAATCCTCTTACACCGCATTTTATATTGCGTAATGTCGCTAGATTAGGTGAGAATCCAAGGTGTCTAACCCGGATAGGTACCCCATTATTGGGTTGTACCCCTAAAATTTTACCATGTACTAGGGGCCCTTGGTGGTGTTCCGGTTACCCTTAGCCACGTTTATAGGTACCCCCTTAAATGACGTACTTTAGGACTTTGCCTCTTACGAAATATAGCTTCGCGAACTAGGGTGTACGCCACAAAGGTTTTCCTGTATAAAATTTTCTGCGTCTCTCTTTCTTTTTTGGAGGCTGATCACAGATTGCGGTCTTTTCTTCGCAAGTTAATGTATGCGTCTTTCTTTAATGAAAGTTAATCGCAATTGATTTTTGGCGGTATTTTTTCGCCTTTTATAAGTAGAATCAAAATTCTTTTTATTCGTAAAAATTCATCGTAAATTTTTTATGTACATAAAATGTTGAGTGTTTTCATAAAATCTGTAGTATAAGAAGTATGAGAAATATTCATATCATATCTTTAAATCAAAATTGTTCTATAGAAATATAGGAATTTAATTTTCTCTATTTTTTTGTAATTTTGAAGTCTTTGAAAAATTTTGAGATCTTTAAATTTTTGCGATGAACTCATTTTTGAATTTTGCGATTGTATCTCTTTTTACCAATCTAAAAAATCTTTGAAATGTTTTGAAATCTTAGAAATTGTAGAAATTTTGCGAGTATATCGGTTTTAGTAAATAAAATCAAAATTCTTTTGTCTTTAGTAAATAAAGTATTCAAGGAAATGGTACTTACCTTTTTTTACGGCTTGTTGTTGTCTCTTGCGAAGTATATGACTTGCCATTTCTTGCGAAATAATCTCCCACTTTCTTCTTGCGAAATATCCAAAAATCTTGCGAAGTAATAATTTGCACAAAGTAAACGATCATCTGCGAAGTAATGATTTACACGAAGTAGACGAACATCTGCGAAATAAATATTTGTAAGAAGTTAACATCTACGACGGAAATATTTACGATATAAACTCATGCTGCGAATGTTCGCAAGGTAAATATTTGCGAAGTGCAAAGAGTAGAATTGTTTGTGTTGCGAATATTCGCATGGCAAACATTTGCGAAGTGCAAAAATTTTTGCGAATGGAGAGACTCGAACTTGCGTCCATCATCTTATCAGCTCCTCTTGCGACCATCTGTCCAAGCTCCTATTTTGCGATTGAACATGATCATGCTGTTTATTTAATGTGATATTCTACTCTAGTATTTAAAGTAAAAACATGCAAAAATCTGCGATAGTTGGGACTCGAGCGTGCGATCTCAATCTTGTTGACTTCGCAAACAACCATCTCTGTTGGCTGCTATTTTGTGAAAGTAAGGTAAGCTTTTTGTAACTTATTCTCTTGTAATCGTTCTTTGCATATCCATCACAGTATGTGATTTTCTTCGTCCCTGGTAGGTTTTTTCTTTGTTATACTCTTTCTCTTTGTTTCTTTTGCCTCTTAGCAGCAACTATTTTCCTCGCAGAAATCTTTTTACTTCGCAGATATACCAAATGAAATACGAGTATTATTTTAGCGATATCGTTTCCTTTCTCACGCTGTGTTCTCTTATCTTCTTGTTGCCGCCACTATGATAATATTTCTCTTTGTCTATTCTCGTGCAGGCTATATCCCATCATTAGTTATTGATTCTTTCTCCCTTCTGATTTGTGTTGTTCGCAACTTGTGTTGTTCGCGACTTGTGTTGATTATTCGCAGATCTTATATTGTTCTCTAACCGTGTTGATCACTCGCAGATCTTTCTCGTGCTGTTGTGAAGTAATCTTGGCAAAATCTGTTGCCTCTCATGCAACATCTCCTATGTCAGTTCAATTCGTTGTTGTTCTCTTCGCAGCATATTATGTTCTTTGGTGGCACTATCTTTGCACAGTGCTTATACATGCTATCCTCTCAGCGTCACTGTTTTTTCTTCGCAGCAGTGTTATTGACTGTCTTCTTCTCCTTCGTGTTTTAACTGGTTGATTTACACCATCATCCGTATACTGCAAAATGATACACATAAGATGTAAAAAATATCACTCTAACTCTCATGTGGTTTTTTGTGCTGGAAACACTTCGCCCCTGGATTTTTTGAGAATACTCATGCATAGATTAATTATTTCTCCCTTCCTTTGAAGCTGTTTTCGCTCACTAGTCTTGTGTTGACATGATGATGTTCTTATCCACCCCTCCGTGCATCTTTTAATCGCTTTATGACCACTCGTTGTTTGTAGTTGTATAAGAGGTTTTCATATTTCCCTTTTAGTTTGCTAGAAATTTAAAACGCATGCTCCCTTTGCTTCACTTGATGTCTTTCTATTTTCTTTGAAGTCCACTGCTGTGTCTTTAAGTTTAAGAAGTATGTCGTCTCCTTCTCATATTTTGGATAAATTTATTGTCTCCATGTTGTACCTCTGTGATAGATGAGTGTAATTGCATGAACTTGATGTTCCTGCTATTCGCAACTATTTGTTTCCTTGAGTTTTCCTTTCCTATATGATAAAGCCTCTGTTGCTACGAAGGTAGCGTAAGCCTATGTACTTCTTAAGTTACATTGTTACGCCTGACTCTTCCCATTTATGTTTTCGTTATGTGTTGGTGACAATGACCAGACTACACCAACACGTAAAATGATATGTTACCTCTATTCTTTTCTTTATAGATATTTCTCCCCTAGGGATCCTGCGAACGGACTTGTCAGGTCTTGAGTTGGTTTACTTCATTGACTGTCTATACGAACAACTGATCCTGTTTATCTAGAATCTTCCCTAGATTTGATAAGGGCTCGTAATATGTTGTAGATGCCATCTTTGTCACCTTTGACTTGTATCATAGGTGAACTGTCGATTTGCGAATAGTATAGGATATGTCCTTTCATCAACCAATCTTCTTCGCAACAATATTTCATCTCCATTCAATTACTGTAACATCGCAGAATTATTTGCTTTGGACGTGTGTTTAATCATCCATTGCTTCTTCCTTCCGTTGCTTGATAATTTTCATGTCTTCTTCTTCCATCGTCTTCTTAGTAACAGATCGACCTTCTTTTTATTCTCAATAATCTCCGGCTCATTCCTGTTATAAGTAAAACTATTCATACGTACCCAGTAAAATAATTACACACCTTTCCTTCATATACATTGCTGTTATTCCCTACGAATTTCGTTGTATTGTTGCTGCTGTTGACCTTTGGGATTCACTTAATCTCTCAAATTTTTCTTCTTCGCAGGTGACCAACTCTTTTGATTATCTCTTCCTTTCTCTGCTAAGACATTAAAACTTCACATGCACTATGAACTTAGCTAATACGTATTAGCCTCTGAGTTTATTCTTTCGTTGCGTAAGAATTTCCATCTCTTGGTCTCCTTTTCACATGATCCATTAACTTCTCATGCAAAATAAGTTTACGAAGATTCGCAAAATTAACTGAGGTAAACTGAATATTCACAAACTAATATTCGCAAGAGAAGTTATTACAGTTGCTAATCTTGCGCCGATTACTTTCACAACTGGTTGAATTCATTTCTGGCCATGAAACTGTTGAAACTTGCGTTGTATGTTGACAAAGTTAGTTGCGCATCAACCTTCACTGTTGCTTGGATTCTTCATCGATCAATTCCTGATGTTTTCCATCCACCATGGTGATCTTAAAAGGATGCCAAGCTTGGTCTCTAAGCATTTGCTCCGAGAAGTTGCAAAACTAGTTAACTAATTAATTAATTAGTTAATTAATTACGAAGTGAACTTTGAATTAATTAATTTGCTGTGGATGTTGATAATTAATTAACTAGTTAACTAATTTTCCTTGAACTTTGTTACTTCGCTGGTGTTGATGCTATTTTGACGAGTAATAATTGTATCTTCAAGGATAGATATTTCTTCGCCTGTGACGCAGAATTTCGATCAACAGACAAACATTATCATGAGATGAAATAGCTCTTCGCATAAAATTCGGATTGATTCTTGACGTAGATTCGTTGAATTTCTCTTTTGTTTTTCTTATGTTCATCTCTGCTTCTGCTCTTGTATGTAAACTATCTCCCATATCAGTTGTTCATCTCTTGAATATCCAGTGGAGTTCATCACCAACAATAGCTAATTTTTCTAAACTTCCTTGAACCAACAAGATTAGGTCCCTGTTTCTAGCGCCAATTATGTAGTTGCGGATTATCTCACAACTACACCCTCATAAGAATCCATTAGAATGATTCCTAAACCTAATTAATTTGATATGAAACTAAGAATTAAGGTACTAAAGTTATAAAGAGACACAAAGATTTTTACGTGGTTCGATCAATGTGATCTACATCCACGGTGCTTCACTAGTGATTGTATGTGATTACATGATTTTACAATTGAGACTCCATTAATGAATATTTGGAGCTCTAGTTTTTTGGGGAAGAAGATGATAAAGAAAATAAATCTCTCCTAACATTTTCTCTCTCCTCCTACTAAAATTATCCTCTCATTCTAAAAAGATCTCTCCCACATTTTATGCCTAAATGGCTATTTATATGATTTTACAAAAGATGACAATTGTGTTGTCCCGCCATTTCAGATTTGAGAATTATTTTACGAACCTTCGTGATTTCCTTTGCTCGCAAAATGTCCTTCGTGATTTCTTTTGCTCGCAAAATATTCTTTGCTCGCAAGATGTATTTTCTCTCCACAATTTCGTAAGTTATCATTTGCTGTGATATTCCGCTCCTACAATGTGTGTGAAGACTTAGAATTGGGAATTGGATGAAAACTTGGAAGTTTTGGAGAATTGGACTAGAAATTGAAATATGGCTCAAATTGGGAAAGTGGTGTTCTTATGGAATGTGGAATATTTTCCTACAAAGATATGGAGAGTATTGAAGCCTATAAATAAAGGAGTTCTCTACAACTTTTGACACACATCTACTTTGGAGAAGGAGTTAAAGTGCACAAGGATTGGAGGAAGGAACAACCATCATCTTTTCAATAAGTTTTTCTTTCTTCCTTAATTATTATTATTATTGTGTGAACTCCAAATTATGAGTAGCTAATTTTCTTATTGATTGAGGATGAATTCCTAGTTCTTAACATATGGCTTGAGTTTTGTTTCAATTCTACTTGAAGTTTTTCATATGATTATCGTTTTTTTTTACTAATATTATTGTTTATGATTGATTGATAGGTTGTTTGGAGTGCACGCTAAATTGATTTGTTAATTTAATCTAAAGCTAGTGAAAGTTAGGGAATACGTAATAGTTTCTTGACTCTTTACACAAGTAGAAAACACAAGACCTTGCGGAGGGATTCCGTGGAGCAATTGTGTGTGAAAACAACGCTAGAAAGTGGACCAAGCGAACCGAGTCTAACTACTAGTACTAAACCTAAGTTCATAAATCTTAATGTGTTCGGGGAATTACATCTTGTAAGCGAACCTCAAGGTGGTTCTTTTGAATAGAATCTGATAACTAAGCGGACTTGTTACTCGGTGAAATAAGGAATTTTGGGGTTAGCTAAGCGAACCTGCTATCCTACGGTTGGTGATAATCTATGACTAATAAAAAGTGGAAAAGAACATAACTTTAATCATTGTTTTGCAGCGAAGAAGGATTCCTTGATCTATTCTCTCTTATTGAATTCAACTTACACTTTTAATTACTTTATTTATTTCTTTTGCTTTTAAAATCTTGAACCAATACACCCCTTTTTGTGACATTATAAGACAACTATAATCTCTTGCTCCTCGTGGTATCGACCTTGACTACCCTATATTACTCTTTAAATAGGTAGTAAAGTATTAATTAATTTGTTGTGGTTACGACACGCATACAACTCTAACATCCTACCAATGGATTCAATTATACCCAAACACAAAGGTAAGTCACCTTACTAGAGTGGGATCAGACCACACTCATATCCTCCTAAATACCGATCCGGATTCAAAAATATTACACAAACCTTTCAGATGCATTAGATCGTGGCTAACTCATCCGATCCTTAAATCGGTGGTCGAAGCCTCTTGGAAAAATCATTCTTCCAACTACCTCACCAAAAAATTCGTATAAACCTTGAAATCTCTCTCTTTGGATCTTGCCCAATGGAACCATGATATTTTCAGTAATATTCATAAAAACATTAAAATCATTAGTAGGAAAATAGATAATATCCATAACTCAGGAAACATAGCTTCCAAGATCGATATCTTAAAAAACCTACAAGTAGAACTAGGAAAGTGGTATAAAATAAAAAATGACTTTTACCACCAACTCTCTAGGGACAAGTTTTTCAAGGAATATGATCAAAACAATGAATTTTTCCATGCTACCGCTTTAAATAGGAAGAAAATTAATGATATCCATTCCCTCAGAGACCCATTATGGCTCTGGATTTCAGACCAAGATCAACTCAATTTGCTCTTAAAAAATCATTTTGCTTAAATTAGTGCATCTCAAAATTTAAATCACAATGTAGAGCTAGAAGGTATCATACAACTCTGCATCTTTGATTCAGAAAATTCTTCCCACACTAAAA
The DNA here is from genome assembly GCA_023529315.1 of Papaver bracteatum. NCBI lineage: Eukaryota > Viridiplantae > Streptophyta > Magnoliopsida > Ranunculales > Papaveraceae > Papaver > Papaver bracteatum. Next base: position 293,502 of record JAJJWX010002419.1, on the reverse strand, counting down.
TCCCCTCAAAAGATGAAATCTGGTCAACTCTTGCAAACATGAACCCTTGGGGTGCTTCAGGACCAGATGGTTTCCAGACGGGATTCCTAAAAGCAAATTGGGAAGTTCTAGGTCAAGACATAATTACTTTTACTTAAGAATTTTTTTGAACTGGGCATTTGGAAAAAGATATGAACCACTCTTTTATTACTCTAATTCCCAAAATATCAACCCCTCAAACCCCGGCATATTTTCGTCCAATTAGCCTCAACAATACAATCTATAAACTGATTTCAAAAATTCTAGCAAACATATTAAAACCCATCCTGAATCGGATAATATCCCCAAACCAATCGGCTTTTCTTCTAGGTCGACAAATAACCGACAATATCATCATAGCCCATGAACTGATACACTCGATGAAAACGTCCAAGAAGAAAAAAGGGTTTCTATCTCTCAAGATCGATCTTTCAAAAGCTTTTGATAGAGTCGAGTGGCCTTTAATTCAAAAAGCCTTATCCTCTTTTGGATTTAGTGATGGTTGGATCAATCTCATCACTCAATGTATTTGCACGACCTCTTTTTCCATCCTTCTAAATGGATCTCTAGGCCCAACTTTCTCCACCTCTAGAGGTCTTCGCCAAGGAGACCCCCTTTCTCCATATCTATTTTTAATTTGCATGGAGGTTCTTTCTAGACTCCTGGAGAAATCCACCTTAAATAAGAAAATTTCGGGAATAAAAATAAATAAAAATGCCCCTACTATATCCCATCTTTTTTTCGCAGACGACTGTTTTCTCTTCACAAGGGAAGACCTAGGGGAAGCAAAAAATCTTCTAGATATATTATCCAAATTTGGGGAAATTACAGGCCACATGGTAAATTTGCAGAAATCGGGAATTTACTTCAGCCCAAAAATTCATCCGAAACATGCAAAGATAATAGCAAAAATCCTAAAAGTCCCAATGCTGAAGAAACATGATAGGTATCTTGGTACTCCTCTATTTTTCGACCAAAGTAGAAAAGAAAATTTTGAACCTCTATTGAAAAGATACTACAATACGCTACAAGGGTGGAAATCAAAGCTACTATCTCAAGCGGGTAGGACAGTGCTAATACAATCAATCCTCCAATCGTACCCAACCTATCAAATGCAGATGCTTGCGCTTCCAAAAGATACTCTAGATAAACTTGACAGAATCCAGAGGGAGTTTTGGTGGAATAAGGATAAGTCTAAAGCACGAGGTAGATATATAAAGACGTGGAAAGGCATATGTAAACCAAAATGCCAAGGTGGATTAGGAATTAAAAACCCACATGATTTCAATATAGCTCTGCTGACAAAGCTAGCTAGCAGAGTGATAATAGAAAAAAATCAATTATGGGTAAAATTATTAGAAGCTAAGTACTTCCAGAACTCGAATCCTTTTGAACCAACAAGAAATTATGAATTATCATGAATTTGGACAAGCATTCAAAAGGGTCTTAATATCCAAAAGGGAACTATATTTGGTAAGTGAAAAATGGAGAAAATACAAGAATATGGGAAGACAAATGGATATCGAGTACAAATTCCTTAAGCCGCCCAACAGATAAGTTAGAGCAAATCCCACAAAAGGTCCATGAGCTCCTAACACCTGAAGGGGAGTGGGATATGGGGAAACTAGATGAATATTTTCCCACGGAAATAAAGGAAAAAATACTTGCAATTACCCCGAATAAGGAGGATAATGACAAAATCAGATGGGCGCACCATATTTCAGAAAATTTCTCGGCTAAAAACATCTACAACTACCTAATCAACCAGTGTAACGATGATGGTGAAAATATTAATTTTCCATGGAAAAATATTTGGATTTTAAAGACAATACCTCGGATACGACTCTTCATCTGGAAAATGATACAAAAATCTTTACCAACAAATAGCAGTTTAGCAGCTCACGGTACAGAAATATCCTCAGAGTGCCCCCTTTGTAACTCTCAAGAGGAGGAAACAGAAAACCATCTTTTCAGGCATTGTCCTTTCGCTAGATCATTTGGTTTGGTTGCGACCTAAATTTAGTCGTCTCGCAAATCCATGCAGACTCAATTCTCAAATGGGTTGATACTTGGCTTTATAATGAAAATTACTCAATGCAATGTGAAAAAATAGCTACAATTGCCTGGTTCGTGTGGAAACATAGGTGTGAAGTAGTTTTTAGGAATACTAAACCAGATCCTTATGCCTTAATCTATACCATTAGGAATTTCCTTCAAACTCAACCGATCAATAAAGAGAAGACTCAGAGAGGCACACTAATGAAGAAAACTTTGATCGGTAGGTGGAACGATTTTAATTCGGATTGGATAATTTTCACAGATGCATCTTTCAACAAGGAAAACTTGTCCATGGGTTACGCCTTCATCCTTTACTCGGTGGAGCAAGAAACTTTCATGCATATCTCTGCAGGTTCAGATTGGGCTTCTTCGGCATTACACGCAGAGTCAAAATCAGTGTTGAAGGCCCTACGTTGGCTAAAAGAAAATATTATATCCACTGTCTACATCGCCACATATTGTAAAGCACTATCAGACTGTATTAACAAAAAAGATATAGGAACGGACTAGGTGGCAGAAAATACCATTGAAGACATTTCTTCCATGCTAGAAAATCTTCCACAAGTAAAGATAAAATTCAACAACAGAGATCACAATACAGCAGCAGACTCGGTAGCAAAAGAAGCAAGAATTAGAAGACTACAACATTTATCGAAACATATCCAGCAAAACATTCGGATAGACAGTATCCTTACTAATGTTTTTGACAAAAATAAAATTGTAGAACTATTGTATTATCTTGCTTAACTAATATATTTATCGTTTCGATCAAAAAAATAAAAAAATCTATCTATAATATATAAAGCAAACTCCCCTTACTGTAGGGGAGTGAAGATGCAAAATTTTCGGACAATTTTGCCCCCGTATCTTCCCTTTACAAAAAATGCATAAAAATAAAAAAGAGGTTATATATGTAACTTGGTTTATTAAAAGAAAAGCAACTCTTTTAGCACGTGCATTAGCACGTGCGGAACATTCTAGTATAATATAAAGCCAACTATGCTTACTGTAGCTAGGTGAAACTGCAAATTATGATATAAAGCCAACTATGCTTACTGTAGCTAGGTGAAACTGCAAATTATGATTTCTAAATATATCCTTATTCTTATAAAAGTATGTGTACACTTGAATAATTCAGTGAGGACATAATTGTAATTGACATAACACAAAAAGAAAAAACTCTTGAAATTAGCTAGATTTGTGCTTTTGAAACGCTATTGAATTTGATGGAAATGAAATCAAAATCAATCCTTAAAATAATTTCATATCTACAATCATTTTTCTTCTTTGCTTCTACTGCTCTTACTCTTCTAAATTGCTCCAATTTTTTTTTAATACTCCCTCCGTTCCTTTTTAATAGGCTGATTTCTATAAATAAATATTTCAAAAAAAAATAGGTTGGTTTCCTAATTGGGAAATTCAAATGTTACTTTAATTTTATGGGACCACTTTTCTCTTAACTTCTTTTGATGACAAGTGTCATGTGGACCATTTCACTTTACTTCTTTTGGTGACAAGTGTTATGGGGACCATTTCACTTCACTTCTTTTATTGACAAGTGTCATGAGGACCACTTTCAATGATTAACTTTGTTAATTTTCTTAAATTTCTCTAAAAAAATCATCCTATTAAAAAGGAACGGAGGGAGTAAACAGTGCAACAAGAAGTACAAAAAAAGAAGGCAACGATGATAATCCTAGATTTGCTTTCCACAATAAAATTCAATCAATATCACTCTAGAATCAAAATCATTAATCTTCTTTAAGAGAAAACGAAGGAACTGGAGAATTTCAGGGGAGAAAAATATGGTGAGAGAGAGCAGTAAAGCTTTTAGGGAAGTAAAAAAATGCAAAAGAAGATTAGGGGGAAATAAAATTTTGATGATTTTATCCTTTACATTAAAGTGCGACTTAATTAACTTACTCCCACTTACTGGATCATTTTTTAGCCATTGATCTAGCACGTGTACACGTGCGGATACTCTTGTATTTTTAGAAGTTAACTATGTCTAGATGGGAAAATGCTAATCCCTAGTTATACAAGTTATACGGTATCTAGTTTTACCTGGATGACTTTCTATCTTGTTTTACTTACCTTTACAGTTTTCACAAGTAATCATTAGTCGTCGAAGAACGATGTTTAAAATGGTTTTAACCTGTAAATATTGTCATTGTGGCATTGTAATTTTCATGTTTTTTTCTTCTTCCATTTTTACTGCTTTTTATTAGTTTCTTTCTATTTTGCTGTTGTTTGAGGGTGAAAACGGTTTCTGCTGATTTCTGTAATTTCGGGTGTGTGGGTGAGAAACGAATTTAAACCCTAAATAATATACTGCAAGGGAGTACTTTAGATTCGAGAGATAAATCTGTACAAATCCTGCCTCAACCAAGGAATGACCGTTCCAGACTTGCTTCGGTCACAAAGTGAAGGAGAAGGGTTGGTTTTGGGGAGGGAAGCGAAGAAAGTGTTGAGACCAGAATAGTTGATTCTGGAAGAGTAGTTGTTTGACGACTTGTATCAGAAAGTTGGAGCTAATAGATGGAGAGCTAGCAAATGTTTTCTGAGTGTTGTATGTTCCTAACCTGAACTTATTATTCGGTGGAAAATAGTTAATGCCTATTTATACAAGTCGAAGTGAAACGTCCTCTGGTCTCATTAAGAAATGGAAAACGGGAGAATAAATGGGAGGAGGTGGTAACCGATAACTCCTGGAATTGATGTTCCATAAAAGAAAGCGTTTCTCCATTACTCCCTGTATTTACTAACTGCCTCATCCTTATGACATTTTCTTATAACGGGCGTAGTGTACGCCGCACGCTGTAAACCGCCAAACCAATACCCAATGAGCATCCCTCAGTTTTTGACATGCATTGATGTCTCGAGTGTTTTCATGGAAAACATGTAGCACGTTGTTGTTGTCTGGAAAGTTGAGCTTTGGAGACTTGTCGGCTCGGTGGTGACCTTCGACGGTCGAGATTTTTCATCTTAAGAGGAAAGGTAGCCGTTGATTATTGCAACCCTTTGTTTGGAAGCCAGTGGCATGAAATCTTGATCAGTATGGCTTTAATATGGCCTAGTGCCAAAATTTAGGGTTTTGTCTTTGTTTAGGCGCGACTAAACTAGGGCCAAAGGTTGCCATGCGTTGGCTGGTAACCTTAGACGTCTAAGATCTGCACCTTAGATGAAAAAGTGGTCATTGATTGTTGCATGCCCTCGTTTTGGTAGCCGCAACAGGGGAGGTAGGCATGGTATGGAGCGTCAAGGAGGTTGGCATGCCATTGGCACATGTGGCACGGCATGCCTTGGCGTGACCAAAACTAGGATTTTGGGCCAAAGGTAACCATGCGTTGTTTGGCGACTTTGGACGGCTAGGATTTGCATCTATGACTGAAGGGTGACCGTTGATCGGCGCACACCTTCGTTTTGGTAGCCGCAATAGGGAAGGCCGGCATGGTATGGCGCGGCAAGGCGGTTGGCATACCATTGGCACATGTGGCATGGCATGCTTTGGCGCGGTTTGGCGTGGACAAAACTAGGGTTTTGGGCCAAAGGTTACCATGCGTTGTTTGGCGACCTTGGATGGCTAGGATTTGCATCTAGGATTGAAGGGTGACCGTTGATCATCGCATGCCTTCGTTTGGGTAGCCGCAATAGGGAAGGCCGGCATGGTATGGCGCGACAAGGCGGTTGACATGCCATTGGAACATATGGCATGGCATGCTTTGGCACGGTTTGGCGTGACCAAATCTAGGGTTTTGGGCCAAAGGTTACCATGCGTTTTTTGGCGATTTTGGACTGCTAGGATTTTCATCTAGAATTGAAGGGTGACTGTTGATCATCGCATGCCTTCGTTTTGGTAGACGCAATACGGAAGGACGACATGGTATGGCGCGGCAAGGCTGTTGGCATGCCATTGGCACATGTGGCATGGCATGCTTTGGCGCGGTTTGGCGTGGACAAAACTAGGGTTTTGGGCCAAAGGTTACCATGCGTTGTTTGGAGACCTTGGACGGCAAGGATTTGCATCTAGGATTAAAGGGTGACCGTTGATCGTCGCACGCCTTCGTTTTGGTAGCCGCAATAGGGAAGGCCGACATGGTATGGCGCGGCAAGACGGTTGGCATGCCATTGGAACATGTGACATGGTATGCTTTGACGCGGTTTGGCGTGGCCAAAACTAGGGTTTTGTGCCAAAGGTTACCATTCGTTGTTTGGCAACCTTGGACGGATAGGATTTGCATCTAGGATTGAAGGGTGACCGTTGATCATCGCACGCCTTCATTTTGATAGCCGCAATAGGGAAGACCGACATGGTAGGTCCAAGGAAAAATAGCGTGGATGGCTTGGCATAGTGGGGCCAAGGGTTTGGCATGGACGACTTGGCATGGTGGGTCCAAGGTGAAGAGCGGTTGGCTTGGCATGGTGGGGCCAAGGGTTTGGCATGCCATTAGCGCATGGTGCGGCTAGCATGGTTAGGGCCAAGGAAGGATGCAGTTGGCATGGTGGGACCAAGGGTTTGGCATTCCATTGGTGTATGGTGCGGTTAGCATGGTTGACAATGCCTTGGCGCGGTAGACGTGGATGGCATGGTTTGCCATTGGTGCAGCTGGCATGGTTGGCATGCCTTGGCGCGGAGATATGGCTGGCATGGTTTTTCATTGGAACAGTGGTGCGGCTGGTATGGTTGGCATGCCTTGGTGCGGAGATGTGGCTGGCATGGTGGTGCGGCTGGCATGCCTTGGCGCGGAGATGTGGCTGACATGGTTGGCATGCCTTTGTGTGGTAGCATGAGAATTAGGGTTTGGCATAGATGATGTCGGTCAATTTTAAGGGTTCTTCCGTGGAACATGACCCATGTAAAAAAAAGGTACCCTGGTAATTCTTGCGTAGGCATGCTGATTGATTCAATAAATGTGCCAATGGTCATAGTGACGTCATGTCAGTTGTACAGTTTTACGATTTTAACCCTAAGCTAATAACCACCATCAAAAGTTGTTCATAAGTTTACACATGTATGCCTTTTATTAGTTTTTTTTTCTATTTTGCTATTCATAAGGTTACAATGACCAATGTATCATTTTGATAATGCTTTTTTGCTGTTTTAAAAAAATGGAACACTGAGACCCCTTTTTTTTTGACGAGAAAAAACATGTTATTAAGTGAAAGATGCAATTTACTAGGCATGAATTACACAGAGAGAAGAGTAAATAAGATAAAACAAAAATAATACCGTCGAGAATATGAGAATCTAAAGAGAATATCTCTTCAACAAATTCGTGATAGATACCAAGTTATCCAAAAAGGCATCTGTGATATTATACCTACCCAACAACGGATCTTCAACCCTATGATAGGTGTCTAAAACACCGTATTATTTATCTATTGTTTATGATTTCTATGCTAGTTTTCTTGTAAATTATGTACCTTATGTTTTGTTTTTGAGTATTTAGGTACTTTGGAGTCATTTGGATCAAAAGAGGAGGAAACATGGCAAAAGCATGGGAGGTGGACTATTTCTCATTATTTGCTTCTATTTCTTGATTCTTATCTGAAAAGTATGTCGACTTTAGTGATGCAATTTTTGTCTGAAAAGCACGACTGCTTTAGTGATGAATATAAATTTAAGTGAAGAAGTGGGTATGAGAAATAAGAGGCGGTTGCTGCTGGTGGGAGAAAGCATTCAATGGGAGCATAAATGGGCGAAGTTGTCATTTCAGGGGAGAACACTATCTGGAACTAAGCCAAGGTTAAGACAATCCTATTTGAAGGAGTATTAAATATAGATCAGCTGAGGTTAAGGGGTTGGAGGCTTTAGGCTAGCCCTTATCAAGAAGTAACCACCCATTATAAGAACCCCATTCTGGGGTGGTTTCTATAACTTGGGTGTACTCATCCACCCCAATCATTTCTAACCTAAATCAACTATCAAATCATTTGTGCCTGAAATTAAGAAAAATAGAGGCGCAGCCACTGACACTGAATTTGAGACAATCAGTCGATTGAGGAGTAGAGAGGGAAGGTTTCTATGAAGATCAATGATTCTACATATAGGGTTTGTGGTGGATTTGATTCTGAAACAGCTAGGAGGTGCTGCTTTTGAATTCAGAAGAATAAAGAGTGTTGGTGTTCTTGGAGATGGAATAGAAAAGGGGGATCTGAGATTCGAATCCAGATGGAAATATTAGGAACTGAATGAGAAATTGAAGCAGGAAAATGAGGGTTTTAATCATCTAATCGTTTTGGCTGATGCTCAAGAGAAGAACATAGAGATAGGGGATCTGAAACAGAGTTTGGTTTGCTAGTTTGCTGCCAAATATTTAAATCTCAGAAGATTTGTTGATGGGTGGATTTGGTTTATGGAACTGTAGTTGATATTGTGACTGCCAATCTCAGAGATGAAGGAGGTTCTGTTGTTGTGGTTGAGAATCATAAGCTAGGGCTTGTGATGAATTTCAGAGGATGGAGAAAAAGACATGGGTGGTATCTGTGTGTGTGTGCTGCGAGTATCGGGTTGAGCATCTAAAGCTTTGCTTAAGTCTTAAATGAATGTTAGGATCACAGGCATGAAATACAGATGGCTGGAAGTGGCAGTGGTGGTATTGGACTGAAGTTGCAGCTGGTGAAGCATGAGAACTATTGGAATTGCAAAAAGAGGTGGAACAATGGTGGTGTTGTTGTCTCAGAAGTGTTGGTTTGTGAAGCTGCATTGCAGGGAAGACAAGAAGCAGCTGCAGTTGAAGGGTTGAGCTGCAGTTGGTGATTAGGAGTGGTGGTTGTTTCTGCCTCAGTGCAGAACTTCTGTTGGAGTTGAGAGAGTTAAAATGGGTCTGTGGAGTTTGTTGGTGGTATCTCAGAAGCTATAATGAACAGTGAGTTCGGTTCAAGTTATGAAGCTGTAGAGTGGGAGCTATGAACAACTGGAGTTTGTGAATGCAGATGAATGACATGTTAGGTTGTGCTGTAAATCTAGAGCAGGAGAGAATGACTGTTTATTCAAATTACAGGGTATGAAGAAGAACAATGGTGGATGATGTGTTATGGGTTTGTCTAAGATGAGCTGCTGGCTAAAATGGTGCAACTAATGATGTTGATGCAGCTACAGATGCAATGAGTGGTTAGGTGGCCTGAGAATGGAGCTGTGAAGTGGGTGCAGTGTATTACAGGTGATGGTGATGGTTTGTGTTTAAGATAGGCTGCTTCAGGAATGAATAGAAGTTGGTGTGAAGCTTAGGTGGTGGATTTGAGCATGTGGTTCTGGTGGCAATGGAAATGGTGGTTGTAATGGACTGGAGTTTGGTTGTGGTGTTGGAGGCTTGCGAGGTTACAGGTGTAGCAGTTGGGAATAAAGCAGCTGCAGATGGAGGTCAAGGAAGGAGCTGCTGTTATAGATTTGTGCTGCAACGGTGATGCATAGGAATTTGAAGCCAGGGTTGCTACTGAGTTGCAATTGTAGTTTCAAGTGTGATAGAGGCATTGGAATAGCCCTCATGGCTGGGAATGAAGTGCAGGGGAAGTGACAGAAGGTGTACAGACATGGCCATCTTGGCCGTGAACAGTCCTGGTATGTGCAGTGGCATAGTCAGCTGAGTTAGCTACTGACTCGATTCTAACTCAGTGATCAAGAACTTGACCCGGTCAACCGTTAAAGACCGTTAGTCAACAGTCAAAGATAACGGAATCTGACGGAATATTCCTTCGACGACAGTGAATTTTCAAGCGACCGGAGGCGACTTTCCGACGCCGGATTCCGACCAATTTCCGGCCAAAAACCCAGTTTTCCGGCGAGCGTTTTTGGGACAGAATTACTACACGGGTTTCTCTCTCTCGTGGGCCGGGTGAATTTCCAACTAATGGACTTTGAAGACAAAACCTATTTTTGGAAGGAGAAAAAGCTATAAAAAGGAAGTTTTCTACACAATTTTATATATCACGTTTTATTCTATTCTTGGAGCTTTTGCAGAGAACAACTTCTAGGGTTTGCTTTCTTTTATGTTTCATCTTATTTCTTTGAATATTATGATGATGAACTCCATGAATATGAGTAGCTAAATACAATAATTGGTTATGGGATAAAAGTTGATTTCTTCAAGCATGTTATTTGATTCAATGAATTAGTTTTGTCTCAATTTTATCGTTTATGATTCATCGTTTATATTATCATATGATTTGAATGCTAGTTTGGTTGAGTCCGGAATCAATTGGATTTGTTTTCATCTCTATAGATATATTAGGGTTTTCAATACGTAAAAGTTGTTATCTCTGATTTTTAGTAGCATCTTGTGGTTAATACTTGTAGTGATACATCTTTTTAATCGCATATGAATCATAACCTTTGTTAAAACGAATTAGTGCTTTTACACGTTTGTTTGCATCGATTAGTCTTATTTCATAGAACTTATTGCTCTTAGGGAGTTAAATCTAATTTTGCTTTTACACTTTAGGTTGCTTTTTAAGAAGATTTCACAATAGCATCTTTTAATGTTGTTTGTGATAAAATCAGGAAAAAAACGGGATACTCTTGCGATCAAGATATCCTAGGACTTTTGATAATTGAGAGATTAAATACCAATTATAATCATAGATGAAAAATACATGTTTATGAATGATACTATCCCTTAACCAATATCTTCTCCTTATTGATTATTCCAACTATTTACTTTGCTTTATTTAGTATTATTACTTAGATAAAAACAAAAACACACCTTGGGTTATTTGGTTACTTAAGAATCTGAAAATTGCATAACAACAATCGCCTCTCTGTGGATACGAACTCTTTCTTATCGAATACTATATTCATAATTAGTAAAGTGAGGAAGTGAATTATTTTTGACGCATACGACACGCTTCAAATTTTGGCGCCGTTGCCTGGGAGGCATTCGGCTTGTTATCGAGTTTTTAGTTTCTTTTTATTATTTTTCTGCTTGCATACTTGTGTTTCGTTTCTTGTCTTGTTTCTCACTTGTTTGTGAGAGTTGTTTTTCAGGTACCTAATCTCTGGCTTCTAAAGATTGGAATTATCCAAGGTGCGGGATAGCTACTCGAAAAGGCATAATACTCCAACCAAGGCAAGGCACAACGGAAGAACACGGCTTGGAAGTAGAACACGAAGCTCTTCGGCAAGAAGGAGAGGAAGTAGAACACGATATTCCTTTTGAACAAAAATGAGAAGGAGAAGAAGCAATGGGTGACCCTGCAAATCGCTCACTTAAAGACTTAGCTTCTCACAAGATGGATATACAGCAGGGTTGCATTCAAACCGACTCCACTTTTTAAATCAAGCCGGGACTTCTTAGAGAATTACCAAAGTTTCATGGCTTGGTGAATGAAGATCCAAACAAGCATCTTATGGATTTCCACACCATTGTCATGGCTATGCTCCCAGCAAATATGGAGGCGGATGGTGCTATGTTGAAGGTTTTTCGATTCTCATTGGAAGGTAATGCTAAGGATTGGTTATACTACTTGCCTTCCGGGAGTGTTACAACTTGGAATGGGCTCAAGAAACTCTTTCTAGAGAGATATTTTCGTGCATCTAAGGCTACTCAAATTCGCAAGGAGATTTGCGGAATGAAGCAAAATATCGGAGAATCGTTATATGATTGTTGGGAACGATACAAGAGGTTGGTGGAAAGCTGTCCTCATCACCAATTTAGTGACGCCATGATCATCTAATACTTCTATGAAGGACTCCAATCAAGTGATAGGAATCTTATCGACGCAGCGGGTGGTGGTGCACTAGTGAGAAAGACGGTGGCACAAGCTAGAGAGTTTATTGAAAACATGGCCGCAAACTCTCAACAATTCTTGAGTTGTGGTTCGAATGTGATTCTTCGGCGAGTCAATGAAGTGAGCGAGGTGGAGGAACTTCGTCAACAATTGGGAAACATCACTGTAATGCTACAACAAGTTTCAGCTGCAGTGATACCAAGTTCTCATGGGTATGAATACGTCAATGAGCAAGCTAATGCGGTTTTTCCAAATCAGACAAGACGGTATGATCCTTATTCCAATACTTACAATCCGGGATGGAGAGATCACCCCAATTTTAGCTATGCGAACAAGCAAGGAGCGGTTCAACAACCTAATTTCAACAATTCGGGTGGATTTCAACCTCAACAACAACTATTTCAGCCGCGTCAACAATTTCAACAATCTCAATTTCAACAACAGCAACCTCAAAATCAGGGGTCAAGTATGGAAGAGTTGATGAAATCTTTTATGCAAAGAACGGAGAGCACGATGAAAGAGTTGCAAACCCAACTTGGTTCGATGGCTCTTGAGTTGAACCAAATGAAGGCACAAAATAGTGGGAAACTCCATTCTCAACCTATTAACCCAAAAGAAGGTGTCAATGCGATTATGTTGAGAAGTGGTACACAACTTGTGCCACCCGAAGTTGCTGATTCGGGCAAGGTGGAAACACCAAAGGAACCTGTTTTGGAGGAGAAGAATGAGGTTTCTCCCCAAAATTCTGAGGTACCTATTCCTAATTCTAAAACTCCTATTCCTACTTATGTTCCTCCTTTACCTTTTCCTCGCAGATTTGCAAATTCTAAGAAGGAGGCACTAGAAAAGGAGATTTTAGACGTTCTTAAGAAGATTCATGTGAACATACCACTCATTGATGCTATAAAGCAAGTTCCAAAGTATGCAAAAGTGTTGAAGTACTTGTGTACCAATAAGCAAAGGATCAAAGGTAATGAAGTGCTTAGTGTGGGGGAGAATTCTTTGACGATCTTACAACACAAACTCCCACTGAAATGCAAGGACCCGGGTAGCTTTGATATTCCCGTAAAAATTGGTAACACTATATTTGACAAAGCAATGTTAGACTTAGTTGCATCCGTTAATGTTATGCCTGCATCTATGTATAAGTCACTTGATTTAGGTCCCCTCAAAAAGGCTTAAATTGTGTTGCAATTAGCCGATCGCTCTAATGTCTATCCAATAGGTATTGTTGAGGATGTTCTTGTGCAGGTTAATCAACAAGTCTTTCCAGCAGATTTTTGTGTGTTAGAGATGGATGAAGGTTCACCGGACTCGTCTCTTCCATTGCTACTTGGGCGTCCCTTCATGAAAACGGCGAAGACCATTATTAATGTGGATAAGGGAACGCTAACTATGGAGTTCGATGGAGAAGTAATACGTTTCAACATTTTCAAGACGATGAGATATCCTAGTGATGTCCACTCTTGCTTCTCCATTGATGTGATGGATACGTTGGCACAACAAATGTTTGAATTAAATGGTGAAGATGCTTTGGAAACCGTTTTAACTACATCCATTGATAATGGTGTAGAATGTGGTAATGAGGTCAAAGAAGCCCTTGGTGATCTCAACTCACTAAAGGATGCCCAGAAACTCATAATATCTCTTTTATTTCTTTACCATACAGTGATGAAAAACTTGTACCCTCTATTGTTAAATCTCCAAAGTTCTAGTCACTTAAAGTACTTGTACTTAGGTGACAATGAAGAGTTACCTGTGATTGTTTCTAACGAGCTTAGTGAATTACAGGAGCAAAAACTTCTAATGGTGCTAAGGAAGCACAAGACGTCCATAGGATGGACAATTGCCGATATCAAGGGTATAAGCCCTGCCGTTTGCATGCATAATATTCGTTTGGAGGATGATGCAAAGCCTACAAGGGAAGTGCATATTCGTTTGAACCCCCCTATGATGGAAGTTGTGAAAAAGGTGATACTCAAGCTTTTGGAAGTGGGTGTTATCTACCCCATATCCGATAGCAAGTGGGTGATCCCGGTACAAGTTGTACCAAAGAAATCAGGGGTGACCGTGGTGGAGAATGATGAGAATGAACTTGTCCCAAATCGTGTGCAAACCGGTTGGAGGGTTTGTATTGATTATAGGAAATTGAATGCCACTACTAGAAAAGATCACTTTCCATTACCTTTTATTGATCAAATGCTTGAACGTTTAGCTGGACACTCTTATTATTGCTTCCTTGATGGCTATTCAGGTTATAATCAAATTGTGATAGCACCGGAGGATCAAGATAAAACCACTTTCACTTGTCCTTTCGGTACTTTTGCTTATCGAATGATGCCTTTTGGCTTGTGCAATGCTCCATCTACTTTTCAAAGGTGTATGGTAAGTATATTTTCAGAATATGTTGAAAACATAATCGAAGTGTTCATGGACGACTTTAGTGTCTTTGGTGATTCATTTGACCTTTGTTTGAACAATTTGTCACTAATCCTTGAACGATGTGTTGAAACAAATCTTGGGCTTAATTGGGAGAAGTGCCATTTCATGGTAACTCATGGCATAGTTTTAGGCCATATAGTATCTTCTAAAGGCTTGGAAGTTGATAAATCTAAGATAGACCTTATTCGTGCTCTAACCCCTCCCACTAAGGTGAGGAAGATACGCTCTTTTCTTGGTCATGTAGGTTTTTATCGTAGATTCATCAAGGATTTTTCCAAGATAGCATCACCACTTTGTACCTTATTGCAAAAAGATGTGGTTTTTAACTTTGACGAAAAGTGTGTGGCGGCATTCAATCGTTTGAAAGAACTTTTGATTTCAGCCCCTATCATTAAACCACCGGATTGGAGCAAGCCTTTTGAGCTCATGTGTGATGCAAGTAACTATGCGGTTGGTGCGGTGCTTGGGAAGCGTGTGGGGAAGATACCTCATGCTATTTATTATGTTTCTAGAACGTTAAATGAAGCCCAACAAAACTACACTACCACTGAAAAAGAGTTATTAGCTATTGTTTTTGCTTTGGAAAAGTTTCTCTCTTATCTAATTGGTACAAAAGTTATTGTCTTTTCAGATCATGCAGCACTTAGGTACTTGCTTACAAAGAAAGAGGCGAAACTGAGGCTCATACGATGGATTTTACTCTTGCAAGAGTTTGATATTGAAATCAAGGACAAGAAAGGAATTGAGAACACCATTGCAGATCATTTGAGCCGTATTGCTGTGGACAAGGAAGCTATCCCGTTGCGTGAAAGTTTCCCGGATGAGCAACTATTCTCAATTGCGTTTGCGGAACCATGGTATGCGGATATTGTGAACTACTTGGTCACTAAAAAAATCCCAAAGAATTTGTCTCGTGCTGAGAGGGACAAACTTAAAAGGTTAGGAAATCAATATATATGGGATGATCCATACTTATGGAAACATGGAAGCGACCAAGTCATACGAAGGTGCGTTCCCGAATCTGAATTTAACTCTATCTTGTCTTTTTGTCACTCCTATGCTTGCGGAGGACATTTTGGGATTAAAAGAACAGCTCACAAGGTACTTGAAAGCGGTTTTTATTGGCCAACTTTATTTAAGGATGCACATATATTTTGCACAACTTGTGATAGGTGCCAAAGAACAGGCAATCTAGGTGCCCGAAATCAAATGCCACAAACTTTTATTCAATTTATTAAAGTTTTTAATGTATGGGGTATTGATTTTATGGGTCATTTTGTCAACTCTCATGGGAATTTTTATATCTTACTTGCTGTTTATTATGTCTCGAAATGGGTGGAAGCTAAGGCCACCCCAACTAATGATTCTAAAGTGGTTTCAGATTTTGTGCAAGCTAACATTTTTGCAAGGTTTGGAATTCCAAGAGCCATAATTAGCGATGGGGGTTCTCACTTCAAAAACAAGTTCTTACAAGGATTGTTGAAGAAGTACAATGTGTCGCACAAGATTACAACACCTTATCATCCCCAAACCAATGGACAAGCCGAGGTGTCGAACCGAGAGGTGAAATCCATACTAGAGAAGACGGTGAATCCATGATAGGTGTTGTAAAACACCTAATTTTATATCTAGTATTTATGCTTTCTTTGCTATTTTTCTTGTAAATTATGTATCTTATGTTTTGTTTTTGAGTATTTAGGTACTTCGGAGTCATTTGGAACAAAAGAAGAGGAAACATGGCAAAATCGTTGGAGGCGGATTGTGTCTCATTATTTGCTTTTATTTCTTCATCTCTGTCTGAAAAGTATGTTGGCTTTAGTGATGCGAATTCTATCTGAAAAGCACGACAACTTTAGTGATGACTCTCATTGAAGAGTATAAGTGAATATGAGAAATAAGGGACGGTTGCTGTTAGCGGAGGAACTCGAAAGAAGGAGAAAGCGTTCAATTGGAGCATAAAAGGGAAAAGCGGTCAATATACGGGCGATCTATACTTGGAGCGGGCTAAGGTATGCGAGAAGGAAGTGAAGAATCAAGTGTCAATTTCGCATAACTGACCATTGAGTCGAATTTAAGTTGTCGGTTATTCGGAACCGACAAGCCTAGTATTTTTGGATTAACCCTTATCCATCCTAGGGTGTCAAATAGTGGGGCGCTTTAATTCGGCCGTTTTTATAACCCTAGAATCAAGAGAAGGGTTTTCTTTATTCTCTCAATCATTTTTTCCCCTGAAATTGAGAAATAACGGCTGTTTCTGTTGCATCTAGATCGAGAAACACACAGAGAGATTGAGATTTAATGAGCTCTGCTGACTGATTCGAGAGACAAAGAAGGTGGTTAAATGGCTGATGATGGTGATGAATGTTACTGTTGTGATTTAGGGCTCTCTGTGTATGATTGGTGTCCTTGAATCGATGGAAGATTTGATGGAGAGTCACTGGAAATGATCAAGGCAGAGTTACAGAGACGGGGTTGTGAACAGAAATTGGTTTGAGGTTGAGATGATACTAGGGTTATAGGTCAGGGTTTGGTGAGGAAATGGATTTCAGTATGAAGAAACTCTAGGGCTTGATTAACACATAGAAATGGGTTTGTGTGTGTGATTTCAGGGAAGGAGATAGAGTGATTTGAAATCAATAACAAGTTCCATATCTGCATTACCAGCAAACTGCACAAGAAGTATTTGTAAAAAGGCCTGAACAACTTAGTCTGTTGTGTATGATTACAGGATGGACAGGCTAGTAATGATGATCTGAGTGATGGGATTCTGTGTTGTTAATGAAGTGAGTTGGAGATGGAATTATGGGATGGACAGAGAAGCTGCAGTCATGTTTGTTATTGATGGCTGGTGAGCAGTTAATGTTCTGTAGAAGATGCAGGTGGAGGTTAAGAATGGGTTCGCAGTTGGTGGAACTGAATTGCAGGTGGCCTAACGAAGAGTGGTTGAATGGAAAGAGGTGGCCTAAGGGAGAGTATGTGTGAAGCTACAGAATGGTGTGGAACTGATGGCCTTGTTGCAGCTGCTGTGTTGTGCACATGATTTAGGTGGTTGAGAAGATGGATTATGCAGTTGGGAGCTAGCAGAGTTGCTGGGATAAGCTGGATCGATGTGCTTCTAATGGTGAAATCGAGAGAATGGAGAAATTCAAGGAAGGATTTGTATTAATGGGATGTACCTGAATTGAAGCTACAGAAATTGATGGTACTGCAGTTGATAAGAACTAGGAGATGAGAAATTGGAGCTGAGAGCAAGTGCGATGCAGGAAAAAAAAGAGCAATGGTGGATAGTATGGCCTGAAGTGGAGTGTGCTAATGAGCTACGAAGCAGTTTTGAATGCAAGTATGAAGCCACAGATGCTACTGAACATAAGGGAAGTTCAATTGAGAATGTTTGATTGCAGGCTTGTAGTGAATGAAGCTACAGCAAGTAATGAACTGGTTTTTGGTCATGTGTGTATAGTTGCAGGGATCTGGTCTAGAAGCTGGGTTCAGTTGTTGCTACCAGAAACAAGATGGTGGAGCTCTGTATGTTGTTGTTGCTTTGTTGGTGATGGAAGCATTGTTGCAGAATGGAGCTACTTCTGCAGAAATGATTCTGGGACAGAAGCTGAAGGTGGAATTCAATGTAGATGATTACAGCTCAAGTTGGGTTCAAAAATGTAGTCACTGATGGTGATTTCTGGACTGAAATGGGCATTGCAGAGGCAGAGCTGGTGGTGTTGAATTGATGCAGCCTTGTAGTTGGATGTTTTAGTGGTAGATGGTAGCTATGAAGGCAGGACTGGTGCATCCACAGATTTATTGCAGTCATAGATGGTGGTGACAGAGAAAGATTAAAGCGTTGGATGCAGTGCAACAGGTGCAGGAGGATGAATAAAAGGAGGTAGGACAAGTCATTGCTTTAGGAATCAAGTGGTGTTGAATGGAAGTTGTGGTTGGTATGCGACAATGGAAATAGCAGCGTTGGGTTATGTTAGCAAGTCATTGCTATGGTTACGAGAATTGCAGTTGGCACAACCCTCATGGTCGGGAAAGAGATGCGAAGGTGCAACAGACAGGACCATCTTGGCCGTGACTGTTCTGGCTGTGCAAGTGACTTAGTCAGCCGAGTTAGCTAGCTAACTCGGTTCTGACTCGGTTTTCTTGACCCGGTCAACCGTTAGTCACCAGTCAAAGATAACGGAATCTGAACGGAATATTCCTTCGACGGCAGTGAATTTTCAGGCGACCGACGGCGACTTTTTGGTGCCGGATTCCGGTCCAATTCCGGTCAAAAACCCAGTTTTCCGGCGCCCACTTTTGGGACAAATTTTCTACATGGGTTTCTCTTGCTCGTGGGCCGGGTGAATTTCCAACTAATGGACTTTGAAGACAAAACCTATTTTTGGAAGGAGAAAAAGCTATAAAAAGGAAGTTTTCTACACAATTTTATATATCACGTTTTATTCTATTCTTGGAGCTTTTGCAGAGAACAACTTCTAGGGTTTGCTTTCTTTTATGTTTCATCTTATTTCTTTGAATATTATGATGATGAACTCCATGAATATGAGTAGCTAAATACAATAATTGGTTATGGGATAAAAGTTGATTTCTTCAAGCATGTTATTTGATTCTATGAATTAGTTTTGTCTCAATTTTATCGTTTATGATTCATCGTTTTTATTATCATATGATTTGAATGCTAGTTTGGTTGAGTCCGGAATCAATTGGATTTGTTTTCATCTCTATAGCTATATTAGGGTTTTCAATACATAAAAGTTGTTATCTCTGATTTTTAGTAGCATCTTGTGGTTAATACTTGTAGTGATACATCTTTTTAATCGCATATGAATCATAACCTTTGTTAAAACGAATTAGTGCTTTTACACGTTTGTTTGCATCGATTAGTATTATTTCATAGAACTTATTGCTCTTAGGGAGTTAAATCTAATTGTGCTTTTACACTTTAGGTTGCTTTTTAAGAAGATTTCACGATAGCATCTTTTAATGTTGTTTGTGATAAAATCAGAAATAAACGGATACTCTTGCGATCAAGATATCCTAGGACTTTTGATAATTGAGAGATTAAATACCAATTCTAATCATAGATGAAAAATACATGTTTGTGAATGATACTATCCCTTAACCAATATCTCCTCCTTATTGATTATTCCAACTATTTACTTTGCTTTATTTAGTATTATTACTTTGATAAAAACAAAAACAAACTCTTGGGTTATATAGTTACATAAGAATCTAAAAATTGCATAACAACAATTGCCTCTCTGTGGATACGAACTCTTTCTTATCGAATACTATATTCATAATTAGTAAAGTGAGGAAGTGAAATTATTTTTGACGCATACGACACGCATCAATCCAACAAGGAAAGATTGGAGCATGCGACTTAATGATGCTTTGTGGGCTTATAGAACCGCATGCAAGACACCTATTGGGATGTCTCCCTTTAGGCTTGTGTATGGTAAACCTTGTCACTTACCCGTGGAGATTGAGCATAAAGCGTTTTGGGCGATTAAGCAATGAAATATGGAGATGGATGGGGCTGTAAAGCAAAGGAAGTTACAACTCCAAGAGCTAGAGGAGTTACGCAATGATGCATTTGAAAGCTCGCGCATTTACAAGGAGAAAACTAAGGCATTTCATGATTCTATGATTTCTAGAAAACAATTTTGTGTTGGGCAGAAAGTGCTTTTGTTTAATTCTCGCTTGAAATTATTTCCGGGTAAATTAAGGTCACGTTGGATCGGACCTTTTATTGTTACTAATGTGTTTTCTCATGGTGCAGTAGAAATTCGTAGCATAGCTACATGAAAGGAGTTTAAAGTGATTGGACACCGGCTGAAACCATATTATGAGAACTTTACTTCCGAAGTTGTGGAGGGTGTGAACTTTGTGGATGAATTCTCGCTGGAGGAGTCTTAGCAAACAAGGAGTACGTCGGGCTGACAACTTTAAACCAAGCGCTAAGTGGGAGGCAACCCACCGGTTTTGTATCTTTACCCTTATTTTTTTATTTTTATGCATTTGCTTTTATCTTTATTTTATTTGTTTTTGCATATCATTTGCGGAATTTCCCACCTTGAACTTTCTTTGGACGATTCAATTTTACATTGAGGACAATGTAAAGTTTAAGTATGGGGGAGCATTTATATGTTTGTATAGTTTGTTTTAGTGTGTTTTATGCCTTTAAAAAAAATCAGAAAAATAGAAAAACCAAGAAATTTTTTTGTGCTTTTTGAACTTCGAAATCTAGAAACTTGTGCCTTTAGGATGACACCATTAGTGGATGGAACTATTTTGAATGCAGGAGTTGAGGAACCAATTAACTAAAAGGGACGAATATAGCTCAGAAATCACAATTAACATGATAGTTGTTACCATATCTCGGAATATCACCATATCGCATTCTATTTTTGTTTTTCCATATTTATCTATTGTTCTCTAAGTGCTTTGGTGGGTCATTAAAAATCGAGTTGTTATTACTGCTAGGATGAAATAGAGTGATTGAGTTACTAGAAAAAAAAAAAAAAAAAGAAAAAAAAAAGAGACCGACCAATTAGACCAAACAGAATAAAATGACACTTGGGAATAGCAGTATGTGTGAAACGTAGTCCCTGTCTCCGTCGCCTAAACAAGTATGGAATGCAGGATCCAAGGCAACTATCATGTACTTGCTGACAAGAATCATGCGCTTGGATCCAGTTTGATCCAATCATGTTGTCTAAAAAAATTTTTTAAAAAAAAGTATTATTTTGGTTGAATAAAGTCACTCCTGGTTCCCTTGTATATGCTAGTGAGTTGATGTAGAATTCAAACAAGTAGCTCAATCCAATAGGTATAGGTTCATCTTGGTAGTGACCTTCAGACAGATATGGGAAATATCGAACACTTGTGAACATTCGCCAACATCTACATCTTTATCCATCTTATTAATCTTTTCATTGTGATTGTGGTTTGTTAGTTTCCGAGTATTGTGGCTTGTTCGACTATCTAATTAGAGTTTATTTACTAATATATGAACTGAATTTGCAAGGTACCTCCTCCTGTAGTCATTGTGGATTCGTTCATTGATTTGTCACAAATAGACGGAGTTGGAAATATAGGTTTTGTAGGCAGACCTCTTGTAAACCTTCACGAGACTAAAACTCGTCCACTAGGGACACCTAGGGGTTTAAAGGCTTGTTATTTATGCTTAAAGTGACCGTAGCCTCGATGAGACGGAGTTGTATGTATGTTTTATAATTATTTTGTTTGATTTTCTCGAGGACTAGCAAAGTATAAGTGTGGGGGAATCTGATAGGTGTCAAAAACACCGTATTATTTATCTATTGTTTATGCTTTCTATGCTAGTTTTCTTGTAAATTATGTACCTTATGTTTTGTTTTTGAGTATTTAGGTACTTTGGAGTCATTTGGATCAAAAGAGGAGGAAACATGGCAAAAGCATGGGAGGTGGACTATTTCTCATTATTTGCTTTTATTTCTTGATTCTTATCTGAAAAGTATGTCGACTTTAGTGATGCAATTTTTGTCTGAAAAGCACGACTGCTTTAGTGATGAATATAAATTTAAGTGAAGAAGTGGGTATGAGAAATAAGAGGCGGTTGCTGCTGGTGGGAGAAAGCATTAAATGGGAGCATAAAGGGGCAAAGTTGTCATTTCAGGGGAGAACACTATCTGGAACTAAGCCAAGGTTAAGACAATCTTATTTGAAGGAGTATTAAATATAGATCAGCTGAGGTTAAGGGGTTGGAGGCTTTAGGCTAGCCCTTATCAAGAAGTAACCACCCATTATAAGAACCCCATTTTGGGGTGGTTTCTATTACTAGGGTGTACTCATCCACCCCAATCATTTCTAACCTAAATCAACTCTCAAATCATTTGTGCCTGAAATTAAGAAAAATAGAGGCGCAACCACTGACACTGAAGTTGAGAGAATCAGTCGATTGAGGAGTAGAGAGGGAAGGTTTCTATGAAGATCAATGATTCTACATATAGGGTTTGTGGTGGATTTGATTCTGAAACATCTAGGAGGTGCTGCTATTGAATTCAGAAGAATAAAGAGTGTTGGTGTTCTTGGAGATGGAATAGAAAAGGGGGATCTGATATTCGAATCCAGATGGAAAGATTAGGAACTGAATGAGAAATTAAAGCAGGAAAATGAGGGTTTTAATCATCTAATCGTTTTGGCTGATGCTCAAGAGAAGAACATAGAGATAGGGGATCTGAAGCAGAGTTTGGGTTGCTAGTTTGCTGCTAAATATTTAAATCTCAGAAGATTTGTTGATGGGTGGAATTGGTTTATGGAACTGTAGTTGATATTGTGACTGCCAATCTCAGAGATGAAGGAGGTTCTGTTGCTGTGGTTGAGAATCATAAGCTAGGGCTTGTGATGAATTTCAGAGGATGGAGAAAAAGACCTAGGTGGTCTCTGTGTGTGTGTGCTGCGAGTATCGGGTTGAGCTTCTGAAGCTTTGCTTAAGGCTTAAATGAATGTTAGGATCATAGGAATGAAATACAGATGGCTGAAAGTGGCAGCGGTGGTATTGGACTGAAGTTGCAGCTGGTGAAGCATGAGAACTGTTGGAATTGCAAAAAGAGGTGGAACAATGGTGGTGTTGTTGTCTCAGAAGTGTTGGTTTGTGAAGCTGCATTGCAGGGAAGACAAGAAGCAGCTGCAGTTGAATGGTTGAGCTGCAGTTGGTGATTAGGAGTGGTGGTTGTTTCTACCTCAGTGCAGAACTGCCGTTGGAGTTGAGAGAGTTAAAATGGGTCTGTGGAGTTTGTTGGTGGTAGCTCAGAAGCTAGAATGAACAGTGAGTTCAGTTCAAGTTATGAAGCTGTAGAGTGGGAGCTATGAAAAACTGGAGTTTGTGAATGCAGATGAATGACATGTTAGGTTGTACTGTAAAGCTAGAGCAGGAGAGATTGATTGTTTATTCAAATTACAGGGTATGAAGAAGAACAACGGTGGATGATGTGTTATGGGATTGTCTCAGATGAGCTGCTGGCTAAAATGGTGCAACTAATGATGTTGATGCAGCTACAGATGCAATGAGTGGTTAGGTGGCCTGAGAATGGAGCTGTGAAGTGGGTGAAGTGTATTACAGGTGATGGTGACGGTTTGTGTTCAAGATAGGCTGCTGCAGGAATGAATAGCAGTTGGAGTGAGGCTTAGGTGGTGGATTTGAGCATGTGGTTCTGGTGGCAATGGAAATGGTGGTTGTAATGGACTGGAGTTTGGCTGTGGTGTTGGAGGCTTGCGAGGTTACAGGTGTAGCATTTGGGAATAAAGCAGCTGCAGATGGAGGTCAAGGAAGGAGCTGCTGTTATAGATTTGTGCTGCAACGGTGATGCATAGGAGTTTGAAGCCAGGGTTGCTACTGAGTTGCAGTTGCAGTTGCAAGTGTGATAGAGGCATTGGAATAGCCCTCATGGCTGGGAATGAAGTGCAGGGGAAGTGACAGAAGGTGCACAGACAGGGCCATCTTGGCCGTGAACAGTCCTGGTATGTGCAGTGGCATAGTCAGCTGAGTTAGCTGCTGACTCGATTCTAACTCAGTGATTCAGAACTTGACCCGGTCAACCATTAAAGACCGTTAGTCAACAGTCAAAGATAACGGAATCTGGCGGAATATTCCTTCGACGGTAGTGAATTTTCAAGCGACCGGCGGCGACTTTCCGGCGCCGAATTCCGACCAATTTCCAGCCAAAAACCCAGTTTTCCGCTGAGCGTTTTTGGGACAGAATTTCTACACGGGTTCTCTCTCTCTTGGGCCGGGTGAATTTCCAACTAATGGACTTTGAAGACAAAACCTATTTTTGGAAGGAGAAAAAGCTATAAAAAGGAAGTTTTCTATACAATTTTATATATCACGTTTTATTCTATTCTTGGAGCTTTTGCAGGGAACAACTTCTAGGGTTTGCTCTCTTTTATGTTTCATCTTATTTCTTTGAATATTATGATGATGAAATCCATGAATATGAGTAGCTAAATACAATAATTGGTTATGGGATAAAATTTGATTTCTTCAAGCATGTTATTTGATTCTATGAATTAGTTTTGTCTCAATTTTATCGTTTATGATTCATCGTTTATATTATCATATGATTTGAATGCTAGTTTGGTTGAGTCCGGAATCAATTGGATTTGTTTTCATCTCTATAGCTATATTAGGGTTTTCAATACGTAAAAGTTGTTATCTCTGATTTTTAGTAGCATCTTGTGGTTAATACTTGTAGTGATACATCTTTTTAATCGCTTATGAATCATAACCTTTGTTAAAACGAATTAGTGCTTTTACATGTTTGTTTGCATCGATTAGTCTTATTTCATAGAATTTATTGCTCTTATGGAGTTAAATATAATTGTGCTTTTACACTTTAGGTTTCTTTTTAAGAAGATTTCACGATAGCATCTTTTAATGTTGTTTGTGATAAAATCATGAAAAAAACGGGATACTCTTGCGATCAAGATATCCTAGGACTTTTGATAATTGAGAGATTAAATACCAATTCTAATCATAGATGAAAAATACATGTTTATGAATGATACTATCCCTTAACCAATATCTTCTCCTTATTGATTATTCCAACTATTTACTTTGCTTTATTTAGTATTATTACTTAGATAAAAACAAAAACACACCTTGGGTTATTTGGTTGCTTAAGAATCTGAAAATTGCATAACAACAATCGCCTCTCTGTGGATACGAACTCTTTCTTATCGAATACTATATTCATAATTAGTAAAGTGAGGAAGTGAATTATTTTTGACGCATACGACATGCTTCACCCTAGCTATTTGAGCTTGATGATCCCACTATTTGTAAGTAATTTTAGAGTTTTTATTACATAAGTCAAGTTGTTTGATCTTCCATTATAACAACATTAACAAAGTAAAAGGAAGAATAAGTTGGCTCCTTGGAAGAGAAAGTTCTTGAATAAAGAAGTTAGAGTAACCTTGATCAAAAGCTCTCTAGAAAGTGTTGCAATATACTTCTTGTTTGTTCACTACATGCCAGTTGCTATGGAAAAGAATCTAACTAGCATCATGAGAAAGTTTTTTTGGGGAGAAGATGAGAATGATAAGAAGATGAGTTGGGTGTCATGGAAAAAAAATCTAAATCGAGGAGAAAGGGAGGTTTAGGTATAAGAATTTTAAGACTTATAAATAAATCCTTATCGGAAAAGTGGCATGATAGATACTGTAATGAGAAATTTACTTTGTGGAGGAAGATTGTTTGTGAGAAATCAAAGTCTGATAAGGCTTGATTAGTTCCCTTGCAGAGCAATGATGCAATAAGAAGAAATATGTGGTTTGAAATTCTTAAAGCTAACAATATCTTATTTTTGGCTTGGTTACAATTCAGGTGAAAATGGAAGAAGTATTAGGTTTTGGCATGACTGGTGGAATGAGAGAAGATCCTTTAAGGAGAAATATCAAAGACTTATAAGCTCAGTGGACGAAAGTTTGAGGCTTTTGCAAATATGAAGAGTAATCAACAGAACTTTTTTTTCCAGAAATTTATACCCTACTAAACGTATTGACCGGCTGGATATTACATATGACTTACGAAATATGTCGTTGGTTCAGGATGAGGAAGATGGAATTGTTCAGCTAAGGCTATATAGAACAGATTAGCTGATGCAAACCCAGACTGGGATTTTTATAATGTCGTGCATAGTAAGTTTGCTCCTCGTATGGTGATTTTTCTTATATGGGCTACTATGCACAATTTAGTACCTACCAAGAATATGTTGCAGAGCAAAGGGGTGGAGGTTAATTCAAATCTATGTCTTCTTTGCAATAATGAAGTAGAGACACAATATCATCTTTTCAATTAGTGCAGTTGGTCTAAGCACATTTTGACTATTTTTATAGCTTTGGTTCATGTTTTGTGGGTCTTGCCAAACGAGTTTCAGAATGTGTTATTGAGCTGGAGACTGGAAATAATTTCTAAAAGAGTCAAAAATATTTGGCATCTACCTCCTTTTGCAATTTGCTAGGAATTATGGTTAGAGAGAAGTAGAAGGGTGCATGGAGGAAGGCCAAAGGATAAAGATGAACCAGTGCATGCAGTCAAGTTGGATATCTTCCTTTGGAGTTCTTCTACAGACATTTTAAAAAAGTTTACAACGAATCAAATCATTTACCATTGGGAAGACATCATTTATATGTAATTGAGGTTTTTTTTTTTTTGTTGGGTGGTCTTCTGACCTTGCTGTATATATCACTGTAATTACCATCTTTTATTTTTAGTATATCATTTTTTCCTCAAGAAAAAAAAACACTTACAAAGTAAGTTTGTGTTTATATTTTTGTAGGAGGAACTCACGAAAAGACACTAATTGGAGGAAAAATGAGAAGCATTCACATTTTGTGAAAACTAATTTCATGAATTCTAAACTTCTAGAGTTTGACCCCGACTCTATGTCGGGTTTTTCCGGATTGGATGATGATTCTTCCTATGAAGATTAAGACTTATAGTTGTAGATTTTGTGGGTAAATCTCTATATAAACCCTCACGATACTATAACTCGTTCACTAGGATCGCTTAGGGGTTAAAAGGCTTGGTGCACATGCTAAGTGCATCCGTGTTGCCTATAAAGGTGAGTTATATTTTATGTTTCAATCAATGTACTAAACAATATTGCAAGAATAAAATAGATAACATCTTTTGACATTCAGTTTTTCTTGGGTGTAAAATCAAAGTCGGCCATAGTTTAAGACTGCACAGCTTGCCGACTAGTTCAGGATCGTCATTTTGTTGTTTTGGCAGAATAACAATTGTAACAAAAATATATACAATGACGAAGGTCGTCATTTTCTAAAATTACAACCTTGATGACTACAGTTTAGTTGGCAGGTTATGAAATTAATACCTTGCCGACTAGTCATGCATTTACAACACCTTTATCTGTATGGCAAAAATTATTTGGTCGGTATTATGGTTTATTATCAACATGACAGATATATAGGGACATTATCTTCTAGTTTAGTCAAGCATGCGGGTTTTTCATACTATGAATTATGAAATTGTTAATTTCTTTTGTAATTTGGAGAATGAAACTATTAAACATCTGTGCAATCCCTTTTTAGAAGTGTCTGGATAGTGTGGTTTAACTTCCTTTACAAACAAAATTCTCAAAACAAAAAATTCTCGCCGAAAATCTTCCAACAAAATCCATAAGTTCAATCTAACGAAAACAAGATTTCATATCTTTTGATTCAACTAGTTAATCAAACCAAATTAATTAAACTAAACACTTCATTTAGTGCTAATTAAACAAGGGTAATTTATTCATTTTTAAAAATATATGACTAGGGGGCTTTGGGTTTTACTACCTAATGGCCCTATTCTGTTTTATTTGGTATACCCGATCTATATGGGTATAACCAATCCGGCGAGTTTTTAAATCCGTAATAATTAATTTTTTGAAAATGATTTAAAATAAATATAATTTTTACAAGATTTTCTGAATTCAAAAGAAATAAAAAAATCATATTTCTTTTAGTAAAGAAAATCACATTTTTATGATACTTAAAAAAAAGGAAAAAAAAGAAAGAGTTGGTGATTATTTTTATTTTTTTAAAATAAAGGTTACCAAGTCAACTCGGCTGAAATACACGACTCGCTGAGTCAACTCAACTAAACCGTGGGTTCATAACTGGGTCAATACAATACATGCAATATTTTGGGTGAAAATTCTCCATATGTTTATTGAATTTCTTAAAATTTGGTAGAGGTGAAACGAATTCTCTTAAATGAAAGAAATTTGAAGAAAAATTATAAAATTTGTGAAATTCGAACAACAAATATAAAAGATATAAAAGAAAAACTTAATTTTCCATGACATTTTTTCTAAGTGACATTACTAAAAGATTCTTTTTTCTCCTTTCAATTATGTATAATTTGTGATATATTCTTAGATAATGAATAGCTTTGATACTATAAAATATTACGAAATAGCTACATTGACCGCGTGTTATATCCCGTGGCTTGTCTCTCTCATCTCACATAAGTAGAGCCCAAAAAGCACACCCCTACCAAGTTATAAGTTTGGAGATCCCTCCTCTGTGAGTGACGGGACATACAATAAAATATAACATGCGATCGGTGATCAATTATCAGTGTAGTAACGTTGTAAATGTACCCATATAAATACATGTTGCCATTGAGTCACTCAATAAGTGCAAGTAGCATGGGCAACAACTCTATAGTTTCTCTTTCCTCCGATTTTTGCTCTGCAAACCGGAGGCCAACTCAGTATGTTTCATTGGTCTGTTCTTGCTTGAATGTCCTCAGCTTTGTTCCAGAATTTAACTCTCCACCTAGTAATCTTCCTCTTCAGCTGCATTAACTACAGATTCTTGCAATACCTAATCAATTTTACTACCAGAAAAGATCACCAGAAGAGTACTAATTCTATCAAAACCAAGCATAAATTCTACTCTTTTGCTTTTGAAAGTAACAACTATCTGTTTAGACTCAAACATAAATTCCATTCAGATAATTTAGAAAGCAACAACATTCAGTTCTACTACATTTCAACCATTAATTCTTCAAACCATAATTACAGTACTACTTTTAACCAAGAAAAAGAAACAAGTTTCATGGGCATAACTTCCAAAATCACCCATTCAAAGAACCACCAGAACACTTATAAACTTCATAACAACCACTGCAACAAAAACACCTGCGCTAGAACTAAGCAAAATACCAACAAAACCGACCGTTTTATCCAAAAGAAAAACAAGAATCTAACCACCATAAGAAGAAGCAGCAATTTCAAAAGGTTTGGCAAACAGGGAACATATCGGAGAAGCCTTTTCACAAAACATTTTCTAACCATTGTCAGGATTTACACCCAACACATGAATTTGGCTCCCCAGTAACCTATGTGGTTCTCACCACATATCATCTTGTCCACCATCTCCCTCCCTCTCGCTATCCTCACTATCTGAAGGAGCAGGTGAAGTTCCACTTGAATCTGCATCACCATTCTGATCTTCAGAACCATAATAAGCTCTTGCACTCACACTCAGGCGTATGGGTTCACCTTCGTTCATGGTGCGCGAGAATATCTTTAGATTGAAAAACTTATATGCAAATCGACTCTTCAAATGACTTTCATCATAAACCATTTCTTTATTCCCTTCTCCTTCAGTGTCTCCACCATCTCTTGAATCCAAATCACTGGTATCCATTTCACCATCACATTCATCATCTGACTCAAACCCTTCTGATTCATCTGTTTCATCATGTGTTGAACTTCCATATTTTGGGGCATTTGCATGCTTATCCTCTTGCTGCTCTTCTTATTCACTATCCTTCCTCTCTCGCCTCTCATAATACTTGGGTAGCCATGCCTCATAAACTCACTCACGTCTCCTTTCTTCTTGATTCCTCCTTTGGACAACAAGCTTTTCTTCTTCTCGCTGAATCTGCAACTGTCTCTTCTTCTCAATATCTGCATGAACATCATTGTCTAAATTTTGTAATTCTTCCAATCCTAATACTGATAGAAGGGATTTGGACAATTCATATTTTGCTAATTCAGCATTATCAACAGTGGCTGGTTTCTTACTCTGAGAAGATGTTCATGACATTGCCAAATTTTACTAAATTTTCTCCTAACCTTTCCTATTCTGGTGAAAGTGTTTTGATTTCTTTCTTTGTTTATGCTAATTACCTCCCCAAACCACCTTTTAAAGCCACCAACGTTTCCATTCATTACCATTTAAGTCTATTGGTCAAGAGTCATGTCGCTTTGTTTACTACGCCGAGTAAAATCTATGCGTCTGATTCCACCCTTTCTTATCATAATTACACAACCATTACCTATTTTCAACACCTAAATTCAATTATAACCGCTACACCATATTCTTATGATTTTAAGAGGAGCATTGGAAGGTTACCAAATTTTGATTATTATCTTTGGGGCCTAATTTATATTTTATGTTGCATGCATATTTGGATAAAGTAGCATCAGTTGGGAGGTACCATTGCAGTTAGGGGCATACCATCCGGGAACGTGTCTAGTCTGCTTATCAGAGATAACCTCCAAAACACTACCCAAACTTCATCACCCCCTCAACCTTCTATGAAGAAATACCCCTCTTGCCTTTCTACCATTATTACCTTTGGATGTTTGCATCATCATCTCAACGTCATCTTAAGAAACGACAAGCACAATAAATTATCAACAATCCAATCTATAAGTATCCACTCCCCTTTCATACCGTATAAAAAATATTATTACAATATCACTAATTCCACCCTGTTGTGCTTCTCTCCTTATAGCACTCACGTGAGCACTCCACAGAAAAATCATACCAAAAGTCTGTTACTGATAATGATGTTCCATATGTTAAACCTCTCACCCAAAGTACTACTTTCAACCTCCATCTTGTAACCTTACATCAAAACCTCCCTGAAACCTGCCTTGACTTTGGTCATCAATATTCCCATTCTATTTTTAAGGATCAACTACAAAAGACTACAAACTTTGCTACCTTTCTCATCTGGTACACTGCTTACATCATCTATCAGCACAATATTCAACATAACTTCATTTCTTTAACCATCTATTTTATAATAGCTTCTGGGTATCCCAAGTGTACAAAAATCTCTGAAATATATATCCTCATAACATTCTCTATGGAAAAACCATCTTCCTCAAGAAACTCTCATACTCTTAACCTTGAGATCCATGCTATCTCTACCCAAATGTCCGATAAGCTAAGTCTCCCTGCAACTCTCACTAAGCATGTTTTCATAGATAAGAAAGTTATCGTAGCTGAAGCTGACAGCAACTGGAAATGGTGTATGGCTGGTTACATTTGATGTGAAACCCTCATTCCAACTTCTTCTATCAGATACTACATCTGCAACAATTGGCCTCTGGCTCAAAATCCTACGGTTACTACATTCAATGGTCAAAGAAATAAAGTCCTCATACGTTTCCCCTCGGAGGAGGATTTTAACAGAATGAATTCCCAAAAACCTTGGTTCATTTGTGGTTACTTATCTATTCTGAAAGTGGTACCAAAGGAAGGCTAGCCTCCAAATCAGCAACTCGTTTTTGATGAAGAAATCATGTGGTTCATATTATGTAATATACCAAATGAATGTACTGAGTTTGACGATCTGAAGCTTCTCACTACAAGTATGGGTGATATCATTGAAGCCCAAAACCCATTTGGCAAGCACCCTCTTAAGAAGAATGTTAAAGTCTGCATCAAAATTCTAGTCCAGAAATCTTTACCAACTAGCATCCCTCTCTTTACTAATGGAAGAAACGAACCATTTCTTATTGAATGCAAACATATTATAGTTCCGAGATACTTCTGCACTTCTTGTCGCATACTTGATCACAAGGATCAGAATTGCCCTGCTTGGAAGCTTAAACAGAAGAAACTCAAAGAATTAGATTCTAGCGGTAACAACTACAATCTTCCAAGTGTGTCTAAGCTCATGATATCTTCATCTGTAAAGGAAAATTGCAACTCTTTCTCTGATACTGCTGATACTAATATGCAAACTCCTGAGGATGTTCAAGATACTCATATGAGTCCAACAATACAAGGAAAGTCCTTAGGCAAAACAATTACAGTTGAAAAGAGTCTAGCTGATCCAACAAATATTTTTCTATCAAATACTTTCCAGATGGGTCCTTTCGTCAATCGATCTCCAGCTTTGAAGATTTTGGATGTTGGCCATGTACAACAGCACACAACTCAACTGGAAAGAGATTTACCAGTAATTTGCAAGAAAACTACCATACAAACTAATATTGTTACTATTGTCGGGTCTGTGTCAACTCTGAGTGGTCTAATTCGGACTACCAACTCTTCAAGAAGAGTCAAAATAATTAATGTTTCAAATGTCAGCCCCATTGTCACTAGAGGAGCTGTTAACTCTGCTGAAAGAGAAGTCATTGCTAATCTTAAAAGAAAGATTAACCCAAGAGCGGATCTAAGGAAACGTACCAGAGCTACCCCTATTGTTGATTCTTTAGACACCATTTCTGAAGAATAATTCTCCAATGAACCGGATTATGCTCAACTATGTTCTCCCATCACCAAATTGGATGATTTAACTGATATTGATCTCTCCAACTGTTCTCTCAATACTCAAGCCATGTTCAACTCCATGGGTAACTTCACTGTTCCTGCTGGTAATGCCCCTACAAGTAATGATGTCCGCAAAAATTCCCCTTTCAATGCTGCTGATCCTAATCTGGTTTATCCCCAAAGTTCTACTCAGAATGGTGATATTCCATTCCAAATAACCCAATTCTTGATAATCTCAACCCTATTCTGAATCAATTCCCTGTCAATAATATCAATCTTATAGCCTGGAACATTAGAAGCCTAGGTAAAAAATATTCCAATAAAGAACTCAGCATGCTCTGTAGAAATGTGAATCCTGATATTATTTTCCTATCTGAGACCAAAATGGGGAAAGATATGGCTTCCAGGAAACTAAAAAACATAGGCTTTCCATGTACTTTCAATGTTCCTAGTGTTGGTAGAAGTGGCGGTTTGGTGCTGGCCTGGAAGAAGGAAATCCACTTGTCTGTTATATCTTCTAGCTTAAGGGGCATCCATGTGACTACTACTGATATAATCCACTCAAAAACTTGTCATATTCATTTTGTGTATGGGGAACCTAATAGTGCTCTTAGAGCCTCTTTTTGGGACCAATTTTCCCACCATACTATAGCTCCTATAAATGAAACCAGTTTTTGTCATTGGAGATTTTAACACTCTTTTAGGAAATGATGATAAGAATGGTGGCATAGAGTTAAAAGATTCTGATTTTGAATTTCTACAAAACTTCAGCTTAATTCATAATTTGCATGATCCTGGCTTCTCTGGTCCTAGGTTTACCTGGTCTAATATGCAACAGGTCCCTGATCTGATTCTTGAAAGACTTGACAGATGTTTCCTAAACCAATTGGCTGAGGAACTTTTTCCTAAATTCTGTGTTAATAACTTACCTAGAGACTCTTATGATCATTGTCCTATGCATGTAGGTTTTAACTATGAGGAAAATTATATGCCTAGACCTTTTCATTTTATGGCTATGTGGATAGAGGATCCTACCTGTAGGGATATAATTGCTAACTCTTGGTGTTTAAATGGCATAGGCTCACCAGCCTATAAAATTAAAGCCAAACTTCTTAATACTAAGAAGGGTCTTAGAAATTGGAACAAATCTTCCTTTGGTAATATTCAAACTGATATATCTACCATCAGGAAGGATTTGTTAAATCTGCAAATATCTAATCCCACTGATTCCATAACTACCTCTAGACTGAAAGCTAAACTAGAATACCTTTACACTCTTGAGGAACTCTATTGGAAAGATAAGTCTAGAGAATTTTGGCTCATTGAAAGAAATAGAAACACTCCTTATTTCCACAAAGTTACTCTTTTTAGAAGGAAAAGGAATGCCATCAGCTGGATCAAGGATTCTACTAATGCTACTCTAACTGATAGAGATAGCATTGGAAAAATCCTTTTTAGATTATTTCAAAAGTCTTTATTCTTCACAACCTCATCATTTTCAAGAGCAAATTCTAAGGGATCTCCCTGTCAAATTTTCTGCTGAGGACAATGACTTGCTGAATGTTCCTCTCACAGCTGAGGAGATAAAAAAAGATGTCTTTCAAATGGGAGGGGAAAAAGCTCCCGGACCTGATGGCTTCACTAGTCTTTTTTACCAAAAACATTGGGACATTGAGGGTGATGCTGTGGTTGATATGACCCAAACCTGTTTTAGAACTGGTCATATTGCAAAAGTTTTCAATCACACTAATATAGCCCTCATTCCCAAAGTTCCCTTAGCTGAGTTAGTCAACCATTACATACCTATTGGGATGTGCAATTTTATATACAAAATCCTTTCCAAAACTCTAGCTAACAGGCTTAAACCCTTTATGGATAAAATTATCTCCCAAAATCAAAGTGCCTTCATTCCCAAGAGGAGTATTTTTGATAATATTCTTCTAGCAAATGAAGCCATATATTCTGTCAATCATAATGATAAAGTGGAGGGTACTGCTGGCATAAAACTTGACATGTCCAAAGATTATGATAAACTGGAATGGAATTTTCTAGAAAAAGTCTTGAGGAAAATGGGCTTAGCTGAAAACTGGATCAAGCTTATAAACCAGTGTGTGTCTACTGTCTCTTATTCTGTTTTTCTTAATGGTAGTCCCACTGGTTTTTTCAACCTGAGAGAGGTCTTAGGAAAGGGGATCCCTTATCCCCTTACCTATACATTATCTGTGCTGAGGCCCTCTCTTCTTATATAGACAGTCTCCAAATAAATGGCTCTCTTAAAGGGATAAAAATTTGTAAAAATGCTCTTGGGATGACTCATCTCCTCTTTGCTGATGATTCCCTTCTATTTTCTTCTACCACTCCTGAAAACTTCAGTGTCATCAAGAATTACCTTCAAAGATACTGTCTTGCTTCTGGTCAGGAAATTAACTTTGAGAAGTCTGGTATCCTTTTTAGTAAAAAGGTACCTGAACATAGGAAAGCCATGTTAGCCAACATACTGAATATCCAAAGCAGAGATTTGGGGGAGAAATACCTGGGCACCCCAACTGTTTTTCAGTCTTCAAAAATTCAATCTCATATGAGTATTTTACAAGCTATTGATGCTAGGAATACTGTTTGGTTACATAAACTTCTTTCTCAGGCTGCTAGAACCACTCTGGTTAAACACATTGGCCAGGCTATCCCTCTCTACCAAATGGGTGCTTTTCTTATCCCTAAACACCTTTGTAGACTGATGGATGGCCATCTTTGCAAGTTTTGGAGGGGAGAATCCTTATACCCTAAAGATAAGAAACTACATATTTTGGGGTGGGATACTCTTTGCTCCCCTAAATCTGAAGGTGGTTTGGGGTTCAGAAAATCCGAGTTAAACAATTTGGCTATGCTTGCTAGAAATGCTTGGAAAATTATTGAAAATCCTGAATGTATGTTAGCAAAAATCTTAAAAGTCAGATATTTTCCTAGAACTGATTTTCTTAATGCCAAGTGTCCTTCTAATTGCTCTTGGACCTGGAAATTCCTTCATGCTATAAAAGAGTTGATAAAACCTTTTGTTTCTTAGATTGTTGGAGATGGGAAGTTTATCAACCCATGGTGTGATAAATGGATACCTTCCTTAGGGTCTTCCTCTCCTAACCCTACTACTCCTCCTAATCCCAGTTTGACTGTTGATTATTTCATTGACAATACCTCTAGAACTTGGATTGTTTCTAGACTTGTTACTCATTTTGATGATGCTTCTGTTAAGAAGATTATCACTATTCCCTTAAGCCAACTTTGCACTCCTGACAGGAGGGCTTGGGACCTTTCGAAGAATGGGAATTTTTATTCAAAATCTGCTTATTTGGGACTCAGAGGCTCCTACCCCTATCCCTATAAGACTCTTTGGTTACATGTTTGGAAAATTAGAGTTCCTTACAGAATTCAACTTTTTCTTTGGAAGGCTGTTAAAAATGCTCTACCAGCCAGAACTGTTATTCATACCAGAATGCCCATACATTATGTTGCTTGCACCAGGTGTAGTGAGCCCCTGGAAACCATTATGCATGCTTTGGTTCTTTGTCCCTTTGCCTCTAAAGTTTGGTTTCTATCTAAGTTCTGCATAAATACTGGTTTCTTTACTCAAAAAACTTTTCAACAATGGCTTGTTTTCTGGTTGTTGGATTCTAACTCCAGATTATCTGAAGATGATCAACAGTTCTTTGCTGCTATTTTATGGTCTATCTGGTCTAGTATAAATAACTTGGTCTTTCAAAACTTGTCTGTAACTCATAAGTATGTCTTAGAAAGAGCTAAAGCCATGCTTCTAACTAGAAAGAATACCGTTGTAACTCTTTGTTCTAGACCTATCAGTCTGAATCATAAATGGATTACCCCTTTGACTGGTTGGATCAAATGTAATACTGATGGTGCCTATGATGGCATATCTGGAGATAACGATGCAGGTTTCGTGATGAGAGATCACACTAGTAAAGATTCTCTCTGTGCTGCTATGGTCTTTGAAGTTTTATCAGCAGAAGAAGCCGAAGCTAGAGCAATCTGGGGAGCTCTCAAGAAAGCAGTGGAACAAAAGCTTACCCACCTCATTATTGAAAGTGATGCTCAATATATGGTGGAACAATTCTCTTCAGGAAATTTTGAGGGTGATTCTAGGACTAATGCCATCTTCAAAGACATTCAGTTTTTTGCTTCCTCTTTAATCTCTTGTATCTTTTCCTTTCAACCTAGGATTTGTAACTCTGTAGCCCATGAGTTGATTCATTGGGCAAAACTAAAAAAAACTTATATGTTTTGGTCTAAGCCTCCTGCTTGGCTAGCTCCAGCAGTTGAAGCTGACCGTTAGCCTTTCTTAGGCCTTTGCTTATAAAAAAAAATAAAAAAAAAATAAGTGCAAGTAGAAGATGTCACTGTAATATAATGCTCAAGTCCAGGGCCGTACCAAACTGTTAGGCGACATAGGCAGCCGCCTAGGGCCCCCGAATTAAAGGGGCCCCCAATTTTTTTTCTTCTGGTATATATATAAGTTACTGTGTACCGCCAGTTGAGTAAAAAAAAAGAAAAAGGAACAAAAAAATATGATGGACACACTACAATTTTGTATAGAGCCCAACAAAAAAAAAACTATTCGACTAAATCCCAATTAGACCATTACTTTAAAGGCATATTGTATCAAAATTCAAAATTATCTAAAGCCTGCCATGAGTTATGATATTGATTGGCATGATTTGTATAAGTTCTAAAAAGTTATTTGCCGCAAGAAACTGAAAGGGCCATTGAATTGTTGAATTTCTTGAAAGATATGGAAGGTTGCTACCCAAATGCATAAATCGCATATATGACTTTATTGACAATTCCGGTTACAGCTACCTCTGCAGAAAGAAGTTTTTCAAAGTTGAAGTTGATCAAAACTTATCTTCGCTCGACAGTATCACAAGAAGAAAGATTGAATGACTTAGTAATGTTATCTATCGAGGCCGATGCGGTGAACAACATTGATTACGATGCCATAATTAATGAGTTTGCATCAAGGAGGCGAGGAAGGTCAATTCTTAGTAGATTAGATATTTTTAAGTAGTTGTTTTCTTTTGCAAATTTTACGGTATTATAATTTTGTTTTAAATGATCGGCAAATTTATTTTTTAGGCCCCCATTTTTAGTTTCTGCCTAGGGCCCCTAAATAGTTTGGTACGGCCCTGCTCAAGTCATTGGATGCTAATGGTGATCTACGCTCACTAGTCACAACCACATATTTTATCGACCAAAATGAAATAGATAGACGATTAAACGGCAATTATAACTAACCCTGACGTCCCCGAGGCTTTGGTTGACAATTGCGGATCCAAAATTAATCGACGTTATTCAAAATGCATTTTCAAGATATTTTCAATAGGATAAGATTTGTGTGATGGATATGAAAAACTAAAATCTAATACTATATATACTTCTATGTTAATGTAGTATATTTTCTCCTTTAAATTATTCTCTTCTCTCTGTAGTCTGTACTCTGTAGGACTAGAAGCGAATATGAAGACAAAATAGATTGACAAGTACACCGAACTCATCGAGACAAAACTTTACAATTGAGATTAGCTCACACATGATAAGACCCTACCCATTTTTATCATTTAACTTTGGCTATCAATAAGAAAAAAAGCAATAAGGTCGTTGTTAAGGGTGATTCATTTTGAAAATGACTTTATTACGAAAGTGTTGTTTGGTTGGACACTAATGAAAGAAACATTGGTGTAAACATCATCAAATTTCATCTGGCCAAGTAATTGACCCATTTTTGTCAACAACAAAGAAAAAACTCAAACACTATTACATGATGAATTTGTCGCACTATTTCTCTATTACTCATTTCTCATTAGTATCCCGTGGGCCATTTATGTTTATGAGATGATGGCTAAACCCTTGTTCTTCTTCTATTAAAAGATGAAAGAATGTACAACAACTCTACCGGGGTAGAGGAAAAAGAGAGCAAAAACTTAAAGTTACATGAAGATTAAATTCCAATTGCTAATCACTGTATCCGTGAAATTCAGATGTACTCGATGACCTGTGGCAGCTGCCCATGTTAAGATAGATGTCCTAGCTTCGACTATTAGATCATCATCGGTTTTGTAGAGATAATATTCTACAATTCCGTTCCTTCCAAATGGTGTTAACAATTACCGCAGGTAGCAAATCCCAGATGTATTTACCAGATTGAGAGAAGTTATTATCATGCCAAATCTCTACCAAAGATCTTATGGAATTAGGAAGTGCCCAAACCCAGTCTGTACTTGGTAAAAGATTAGACCATATCTTATAAGCTATTTTGCTGTATAGGAAAAGATGGTCCTGCGACTCAGTACCATTCCCACACATAACACAAGAATTATATAGGTGGTGCAAACCCTTATTTTGCAGTATATATGGTATTTATCCTATCATGAAGTAAACACCACATTAAGATATTTAGTTTAGGTGGAACTGCGAGTCTCCATATGAATTGATATGGAAAGTAATCAACTCCAAAATCATCCACTAACCTTCCATACAATGATTTGACAGTGAACACCCCTTTAGAATCAAGTCTCCATCGTCTAGTATCTGCCAGGACGCCTCTATCTAGTGGATTGTCACCGATGATAGTAATTAGAGCTGCATATTCTTCACTTACTAGACCTGCAGATTCCGCAATAACATGCCAATAAGAGACTCCATATGTTTGAGTTATTTTTCCTGGTATCTAATATGAAAAATGTGAACCATATTTGTCTTCAATTATTTTGTATCATAGCATGTTCTTCTCAACACCGTATCTCCAACACCATTTAGCCAATAATGCTAACTTCATAAGTCTGAGATTACACACTCCAAGACCACCTCTTTCTTTAGTCGCACGAACCAAATCCCAATTAACCAAATGTGAAGTCTTCGTACCCTCTTTATACTCTCATAAAAAGTTGCGCATCTTCTTTTCAAGAATTTTAATGACTGAAATAGGGCCCTGAATAAAGAGAAATAATAAGTGGGATGGGAGGATAAAATGCATTTTAAAAGAGCAAGTTTACCTCCCCTTGATAAAGATATACGTCTCCAAACTGATAATCTAGCATCAAACTTCTCTATTATTGGATTCCAGATAACTTTAGAGCCGGGCGTAGCATCAAGTGGCATCCCCAAATACATCAAGTATCCCTTCTGTTACAAAAAAGAAAATTTGAATCCTTTGCTCATCTTCTTGATAGTTATAGAAACAGACTTCACATTTGGGACACCATTTTCTTATCTCCTCCAGGCAGAAATGTCACGAACCAAGTTGTTTTAGGAAGTTTAGGTAGCTACCATTTAGCTGTTTTCCCAATGCCTAAGGAACTAACTGATAAAATGGAGAGAATTCAAATGCAATTTTGGTGGGGAAAAAAGGAAAATGACAGAGGTTATTATCCTAAAGCTTGGTCTGATATTGCTCTTCCCAAGGAGATGGGAGGACTTAATATCAAAAGGACTGATATCTTAAACTTAGCTCTTCTTACTAAGTTAGCTTGGAGAATGATCACATCTCCTTATGAACCTTGGGCCATCATTTTGAAAGGTAAGTATTTTGATAATGTTAATCCTTTAACTGACAATTTCAATGAACAGGGTTCTTGGATATGGAAAGGTATTTGCACTGGTCTTGAGATAGTTAGAAAGCATTACATTATGGAAATTGGTGATGGTACTACTGTGTCTATTTGGAAAAACAACTGGATTCCAAATAGACACATCCCTCCACCATCAAACTTCTATTCTACTGGTATGTCGACAGTTAGTCAATTAATAGATCATGATAGTAAGTCCTGGAAAATTGATATTTTAAAAAATCTATTTGATGAAAACATTGTTAATGATATAACTAGAATCAGAATTCCTCTTACAGGAAAGGATAGAATCAGATGGGAAGCTACCAGTAATGGTCATTTTACTGCTAAGTGTGCCTATAATGTCATTCTCAATGAGAAGTTAGCTGCTAAACCAACTAAGAACAACCTTCAGATTTGCTGGAAATCTTTTTGGAAGTATAAATTACCACCAGAATCCAATTTTTTGCCTGGAAATTCATGCACAGCTGTTTACCTACAAATTCTAGACTGGCCAGACACACTAAACATCATGATGCTTCTTGTCCTTTTTGTGGAACCTCAACTGAAACACCACAACACCTATTTTTTGACTACACTGAAATAAGAAGTATTTGGAACTTGGTAAACCCTGGTCTAGCTATGCAACTTCAGAATCAAGAGCTCCACCAATGGTTCAGTAATTTCTTCATAACAAGCAACAATGCTAAAGATTTTAAACAGTATGATACTGTTTGTTTCATACTTTGGCTCATCTGGAAACCCAGATGTGCAAAAGTTTTTGACAATAAACCTCTTGTGCCTGCTGATGTAGCTAATAATGTGGTGTTGCAGATGGGTGACTGGATCAGGATAGGAGGAAGAACTTCAATGAAAAATCAGTCTAATATAAAGATTTCTCATACCTAGGGTTCCTCCAGCAAATGATGTTTTAAAAATAAATTTTGATGGCTCATTTATTGATAAAAACTGTTTATCTGGTTGGGGACTGATTTGTAGAAATGATGTAGGTGACAGCTATGGATTGCGAGGAGGTGCATCTCTTGCAATAGATCCAGAACAGGTGGAGGCACAAGCTTTACTGGAAGCGGTTATATGGGCAAAGAACAATGGATATAGGAAGGTTAATTTGGAAGGTGATTCTGCAAATGTGATTGATGCTCTTAATGGGAAACATTCAGCAGTCAAATGGACAACTTTTAATCTAATAAGTGATTCATTTAGGATTCTTCAAACTTTTGATTATTGGGTTTGCAACCATGTTCTTAGGGATGCAAATCATATCGCAGATGAGTTAGCTAAATTTGCGAGAACTCAATCTCTTTGTTTTAGTTGGTCTAATACTATCCCTAATTGGGTTCAAGTTTTGATCCAATAGGATAAAAACAATTTGTAACTGTTTTTTACATATAATGAATTTCTTTTCCTATTAAAAAAAAAGATATTTAAGTCAGGTACATCTCCCACAGCAATAAGTCTGGTTTTCGAACTGTTTACCTTTAGACCCTTGATGGCGGTGTTAATTGCATAACTTGATTATGAGTTCACTCATTACTGATTAACCTTAATGGATAATGTTCGTGAAAATTAGTCCCATGAACTTTTGTCTTTCGGATTGTACTGTTGGCTTCTAGTGTGTAATTCGCATCCGGTATTCCACGGTTTGGTGGTTCTAGAGCCTAGTTAACAATTCATCTATGACAAAAATTCAAATCGGTAAAAGTGTGCGTATTAATTGACGAGGTGAAACTTAGATATGGTCAACTATGCACAATGTGGCAAAAAATTGGGAATTCGTTAGTTCTCGTATAATACGCTTTAGAGATTTGAACGCGGCGGGACATAAAATCCGGAACGGTGGAATGAGATTATTTATGGTTTTTTTTTGATGGAAAAAGTAATATATTAATCAAGCAATAGTGTACATAAGATTTACAATATCTTTTTTTTCTTCAAAAATATTGGACGTCACACTAGATTGTGAAATCCTTAATTGTATTTGGTTTGAGGAATTCCTCATATTCTTTGCACGAGCTTCCATTGCTATGTGGTCTGCTGCAGAGTTATATCTTCTATTAATATAGTGCACCTGAGCTTGAGGGAGATTTTGTAGAGTTGTATGAGTCGCCTT
The DNA here is from genome assembly GCA_023529315.1 of Papaver bracteatum. Taxonomy (NCBI): domain Eukaryota; kingdom Viridiplantae; phylum Streptophyta; class Magnoliopsida; order Ranunculales; family Papaveraceae; genus Papaver; species Papaver bracteatum. The sequence continues at coordinate 251,439 of JAJJWX010002419.1, read as the reverse complement.
GATGGTAGACTCCGCCTTCCAATCTGGGATTTTGCATTCATTTCTGATTATTTCTGCTAACATTTTGCAATCTGTAACTAAGGAGACACTGGATAAAATGTTCTCACTTAACCAAGAAGCGGCCTTCAATAAAGCTTTTAATTCTGCATGGAAAGCCGAAGTAGCCCTATCTGATCCAGCTGTTATGTGCATAAAAGTATTGTTGTCCACTGAATAAAGAATAAACGCATATCCCATGGTGGAGTTTTACTTTTTAAAAGCCGCATCTATAAAAATAATCCAATCTGATGTTAAGCTTGTCCATTTTTCCTTGAAGTTCATACCCGGCTGTATCCTTTTACTTTTGTAGATATTCTCTTGAGGACATTGTTGTAAGAATTTTTTGATTTGCTCTATGAGAGAATTTGGGTTTGGGTTTATTTTGTCAAAAACTACTGAGCATCTATACTTCCAGATGAACCAGGAGATTTTTGCGATCTTATCTGAATAGATGGTGAAATCTGGTCCCGTGATCCACTCTTTAATCCAGGTTATTATTGAATCTAAACTGATTCTTGAATTTACTGCATCTAAAGAGATCCCAAACCAGATATATCTAGCAAATGGGCAAGATCTTATTAGGTGTTGCTCTGTTTCCTGGGTTTGAAAGATGCACATAGGACAATCCGTGATAAAATCTTTATTATGAGCTCCTAGTCTGGCATTGGTTGGGAGAGCTTTCTGGGCTAATTTCCAAATAAAAATTTTAATCCTAGGAATCACATTGATTTTCCATATTTTCTGCCAGGGGAAATCCATAGTGTTGTTATTGTCTTGGTCTTCTTTTATAAGGAAGTTGTAGACATTTTTCGCTGAGAAAGAACCGGATCAGTGGTGTTGCCATCTTATCCTATCTTGTTCTTGAATATTAGGAGAAATTGCAAGGATTTTTTCTTTAATGTCTGGAGTGAAGAGGTTATTTAGTTTATCTTGATCCCAATTTTCATCATGAGTAATCAGCTCACTTACTCTTTGAGGGACCGGATCCGGAGAAGCCATCGGTTGTTGAATGGTGTCTTCATTGGGTATCCATTTATCTTCCCAAATTTTTATCGAAGCTCCATTTTTTACTTGCCACACAAAGTTATCTTTAATAAGGCTTAGACATTTTTGTATGCTTGTCCAAATCCATGATAAATTTAATGTCCTAGAGGCTTCTAATGGGTGGTTATTGGGGAAGTATTTTGCTTTCAGAAGTTTAGCCCAGAGTTGATCATGTTCTGAGATAAGTCTACTTACTAACTTCGTTAGGAGTGCTATATTGAATTGATGTGGGTTTTTAATTCCTAGACCTCCTTGAGAGATTGGTTTGCATATGCTAACCCAAGCTTTAAAATAACCTCCTCTTTTTTTGGGATTATCTTTATTCCACCAGAAGTCCCTTTGAATTTTATCCATTTGATCTAGAGTTCCCTTAGGAAGATCCAACATTTGCATCTGATAAGTAGGATAACCTTGTAGAACTGATTTTATTAACACCGTTCTACCTGCTTGAGAGAGTAATTTTGATTTCCAACCTTGCAAAGTGGCATAGTATTTTTGTAGGAGGGGTTCAAAATTTTCTTTTCTTTTTTTATTAAAAAAGAGAGGAGTTCCTAAATATTTATCATTTTTTTTGTCATTAAGGGAACTTTTAGAATTTTGGCTAAGATTTTTCCGTGTTTCGGATGAATTCTATGGCTGAAATAAATTCCGGATTTTTGAAGGTTTATCATTTGACCCGTAATTTCTCCAAACCTGGATAAGATGTCAAGAAGGTTTTTTGCTTCCCCTAAATCTGCCTTTGTGAAAAGTAAGCAATCATCTGCGAAGAATAGGTGGGAAATATTGGGGGCATTTTTGTTTATTTTCAGACCAGATATTTTCCTTTCCGAAACCGATTTGTTTAGAAGCCTAGAAAGGATCTCCATGCAGATGAGGAAGAGATAAGGGGAGAGGGGGTCACCTTGTCTAAGCCCTATGGAGGTTTTGAAAGACGGTCCCGGTGAACCATTTAGAAGTATGGATAAGGAAGTGGTTGAAATACATTGTGCAATGAGGTTTACCCAGGAATCACTAAAACCTAGAGCAGTTAGTGCAGCTTTAATGAAATTCCATTCCACCCTGTCAAAAGCTTTCAAGAGATCTAATTTTAGAGCAAAATGTCCTTTTCTGGCTTTCGAAGTTTTCATTGTGTGGATAAGCTCATGGGCAATGATGATATTATCTATGATTTGTCTACCAGGGATAAAAGCTGATTGGTTAGGAGAAATAATCTTATTAAGGATTGGTTTGAGACGATTGGAAAGAATTTTTGATATGGTTTTGTAGATTGTATTACTCAGGCTAATTGGTCTAAAATCAGCTGGATTTTGAGGAGTGGATATTTTTGGGATAAGAGTTATGTAAGAATAATTTAAATTCGGGTCTAAAGATCCTTATTTAAAGAAATCTTGCACTGATTGAATTATATCTGGTCCTAAAATATCCCAATTAGCTTTAAAGAAGCCTGGTTGAAACCCATCTGGCCCTGGAGCTCCCCATTGGTTCATATTAGAGATAGTGTTCCAAATCTCTTGTTTTGAAGGAATTAAGATGAGAGCTAGATTTTCCTCTTCAGAAATACAGGGATCAATAATGTTGGATAAATCTTCCAAATAATTAGGGATCTGTGAGGTGCCTATTTGAGAGAAATGGTTTATCAGAAGTGAATTGATTTGATCTCTTTCTGAAATCCATAAGCCTGAAGGTTCTCTAAGGGTATGAATTGCATTTATTCTTTTCATATTGGAGGCGGTAGCGTGAAAGTATTCGGTGTTTTGGTCAAATTCCTTAAAGAATTTGTCCCTAGAGAGTTGGTGGTAGTAGTCATTTTTAATCTTATACCAATCTCCTAATTCGGTCTGCAGATTTTTAATTTTTTCTAGATTGGCAGAGAAATTTCCTGATTTGTGTAGGGAGTCAATTCTATTGTTTGAGGATTTGATATTTTTGTGGATATTTCCGAAAACATCAGAGTTCCATTTAGAGAGGTCTGAAGAGAGGATTTGGAGTTTTGAACAGATGTTATTATTTTGATCACTATTGGAATAGAGTGTCCAAGAATTGGTAATTAAGGCAGAAATGGATGGATGAGAGAGCCAAGATCTAATGCATCTAAATGGTTTTTGTAATAGTTGTTTATCAAGGTGAGAATCTAGTAAGAGCGGAGTATGATCAGACCCTACTCTCGGGATATGACTTACCTTGGTATTCGGGAAATTTTGTATCCACAGGTATGACGTAAGAGCTCTGTCAATTCTTTCACAAATATTCGCGTTACCTTGCCTGTTGTTTGACCAGGTGAAAGGAGATCCCTCGTAACCCGCATCTTGTAGCCCCAAATAATCAATTGTATGAATTATGAAAGATTTGCTGCTGGAGCTAGATTTGTTTCCTCCTTGCTTCTTGTCCGGATCTAATATCACATTTAAGTCACCAATTAGTAACCAAGGTTTGCTAAACCGCTGAGAAATGTTTTCTATATAAGACCATTGCTCTATTTTGTCTTCCGCTTCCACTGCACCATAAACAAATGTTAATATCACTTCCTTGTCTCCAATTTTTGTATCAAAATTGCGCACATTCAGGTTTGTTGAAATCAGATTCATTTCTATATTATTGTGCCAGGCAATAGCTAACCCTTTTGCAATTCCCACGGACGGGACTATAAACCAGTCAAAAAATTTATGTTTTTTAAAGAAAGGTTCCATCTTAGACAATTGAGCTTTGGTTTCAGCCAAAAAAACAATGTTAGGTTTGTAAAAAGAATTTAGATGGTTAAAATGGTCTTGGCTTAAAGGGGTTCCAATTCCTTGGACATTCCATGAGAGAATCCTCATGGATAAAATCAGAACAAGACCAAAGCAAGACTTAATACCATACACAGTAAAGAAGAAGATGAAATAAAAATTCAAAAGGAATGAAAGTCAGATAGTTTTAGGAACAAAAAAAGGATAAAACTCCTACTTTAACTAGAAGACAGGCCTGCTTAAACTGAGTATAAAAGCCCAAAGATCAAAGAAATAATCAGGTAGAGGAAAAAGGAGCACAGCAGGTAAAAAGCAGAATTAGAGAAACCTAACTAGGAAGGAGAACAACCGTTCCTGAGCATCAATGACACAGTATTCTTAACAAGGATACTAACAAGATTCACAGTAGTACCTGAGCCTAGTCAGTTAAGATTAAAATAAAAAACTTAAAAGAGCATAAAAATCTACCCTCAGAGCTCACAAAGGGTCTGTTAACAGATACAGGATCTAAAGGTCAGATAAAAGAAGAATCTGTAAGGCTAAAGATTAAGGAGTTAATGAAATCTGAGGTGCAGGTAATCAGGATAAAGGAAAATCTAAAACTCAACACCAGATTTACAGATGAATGGAGCAAAACACTATCCTAACCACTCCACAAGGAATTCAGGTCAAGGGAGATAAAAATGAAAAGTTGGTCTATGTAGATAAACATAAAAAACAACACTACTTATCAGGAGAAAAAACAAGTAATTGCTAGACAGCAAGAGGAAAAAACTATACACTATGTAGTACTAAAATACAAGGAGAAAAGCTAACAAAACCAAATCTAAGAATTAAAACTAATGCAGAAAATTAAAAAAAAGACATGAATTACAGCAATATACAAACAGAAGGAAAAATAAGCCCTAATGGTATCCTGAGGCTGTGTTTCAAGAAATGGATTGTCATTCCGTTTAAGGATTATGGGGGATATTATTTTCTTTGGCTGCATATGTGATGGATTGGCATTTGAACCACCTGTGTGTATGGTCCCTTTCATTAAGAGAAGGTTCAATAATAATGACATCAACTGCATCATATTTTCTTCCATATTCATAAATTCTCATTCTTTTTGCAGCTGGTACCTTGTTGTCTTCATTGAAGTACTTCTCCATTGTGTTCCAATTATTCCAGTAATCTTGTTCAGCTTGTGATAGTTGATAATGTGCTGAGGTTGATCCACTATGAATATTTGGTTGTTCAATACTAGTTACAGGGGAATTGTCTAGGAAGTCAACCATGCTAAGGGCTTGATGAAAGGCTGCATGGTCAGAACTTTTACCTTCTTGACTTGTTATCTCTTCATTTAGCTCTCTTTGAAAGTCAGTGTAAGTTACTTCTGTGGCTGGATAGCTAGTTGAAGAGGATGATAATGAGTCTTCATTCTATTCCATGCCTACCTGCTCCATGGCTGGCTGGGCCTCCTCCAAGTTGTCATAAGCAAATGGATCATGATTTTGAACTTCATTCTCCTGTTGTTGTTGCATGGATGTACAGTGAGCTTCCATTTCATCTTGTTGTTGCTGAAGTTCTTCATGCTATTGTGCAATCTCAAATCTTGCGCAGTTACTGATTTTATGTCCTATCAGATCACAGTAACCACAAAATAGTGCTGGGAAATTGTGGAATTCAAAGCTCACCCCATTATAGAATCCTAGGGCATTTTCTGCATTAACTGAGAAGTAAATTGGATCCCTAATATTGACTAAGGTCTTGACATTGATTGAAAATCTTCTATTAGGGTGGCGATATGGAAATCCAAATGAAGAAACATGACCATTTACTGAAAAATACCTCATAATATTTTCACTAGTGACTTGTTCAGGGTAAAGGTTGTGTAAAGTGACAAAAAACATCTCTAGGGTTGGAAACCAATGTCTAATATCATCTGTGATTTCAAGCTTTTTAAGACAAAAAAGGTCCCCAAAAACTCTCCTAGTTTCGAGAGAAAGAACTCTATTAATCTCATGCTCATTTTCAAACCTAATAATAAGAACAACAAAACTACTTTGGCTAGTTCTTTTAACAGAAATCCTACCTCTAATTTTCCAGAGGAAGGAGAGTGCTTTTGAGATATCAAAAGTTGATCTATTAGCTGGGATTGGAGCAAAAAACCTTCCCAGTAGTGTACTAGTCCACAACCTTGTATTATTTTGAAAACGAAAAGGGATAATTTGGCTAAGGATAAAGTCATTACCATTATTTAAAACCAGAGAGTTGTGCAGTTGATCAGAAAGTTGAGAAACATCACCATGCCAAACACACATAGTGAAACGGTTGAAGAAACTAGACGGCTTAAAACCACACACAAGAAATCACAGAAATTTAGAGATATAAATTAACAGAAGAATAAAAACATTTATGTCAAAGAAAATAAAGCAGGAGAAACAAACCTATGGGAATAAAAGATACCAACTTACAGAGTTTAAATAGGGCAAAATTTGTTTGAGGCGCAAGAAAAACGAATAGAAAATTATACGATTTTGTTCCCAAAGAAGGCATGATTACTGGTCAGAATTAAAAACCCTAGAGCACGTAATTGGATGGAGATAAAAACCATAAACTTCAACAGATGTAAAAATCAGAGGTAGAAGATCGCCAAATGTCTAATTAAGATTAAGAAAATCCATTTAAAAATCAATCAGATCCTAATCAAATCTATAAAGGGTGAGCTTTATACTATTAATCCCAACACTAGGTTAATGATTACCTCGATTAGCCATGAAAAGAATCCCTTTTGCTGCCAGACAAAGCGTGTTGAATATGATTTGGGATATGAGCGATTTCGATGCAAGCCTTCAATATCTCCGCCCTCATAAACAATTGAGTTAATCCATATCTATAAAGAAAACATACCTCAGTAGACAGTAGGGATTATACTAAACAAATTAGCTGCTCATAATCATTAAAATAAATCAAATCTAAGATGAAATTTCAGAAAAATCGAAAGGAAGTGGAGAAGAAATTTGAAGAAACGAGTTATTTTTTGGGTTTTCCGTGGGAAAGCGCAGAACGGGTTTTCCGTAGGGATTGCATTCTCCGATTATTTATGGTTCAAATAGAGTATAAATGAGATATGTGTTTATTTATCACAAAAGAAGTGATGGCTCAGTTAGTTAGGTGGCTTGAATGTAAGCTAGCGGTCATGGGATCGATCCCTCCAACTGTTTGAATCTTAAAATAAAACTATCCTGAAAAATATTACTTTAAAAACATATTCTAAAAAATTGTTTGAATCTTAAATTAAAAGAACCCGTAATTGGGGGATATGATATACTTCCCCCAACCCATGGTATGTGTTAAGGGGTTATTTTTTGTTATGAAAATACTAAAATACCCTTCCCACAAAATAAAAATCAAAAACTTAAAATTAAAAAAACAAAATCATATCCCCATTTCCATCTACACTTCTTATTAATCTTGTTTAGGGGTAGAGCTTTGAAACCCAAATATTCCCAATTCCCTTTCAAATTCTAAACTCTCCCCACTCTATATCAAATTCTCTTCTCCTCACTTTGGAAATAATTTTTTTTTTATTCGGAAGCGATGAAGATCATGCTGAAAGTAATGAAGACCATGCCGGAATTGATGAAGACCATGCCGGAATGGTCTTCATCAATTCCGGCATGGTCTTTATCACTTCCGTTTTGAATTTTTCTAGTTTTAATCAGTCCACTGCCGGCATGGTCAGTTGATATGAAGACCATGCCGGTATTGTTTTCTGGCATAGAAAATAAAGCAACATGCTATGCCGGAAAACAATACCGGCATGGTCTTCATATCAACTGACCATGCCGGCAGTGGACTAATTAATACCAGAAAAAATTCAAAACGGAAGTAATGAAGACCATGCCGGTAATCAAGTGAAAAAAAAAATCAACATTCTGGATATTTTTCATCCTGTTCCGGCATAGAAATTTAAGCAAAATACTATGCCGAAATAGGTACCGGCATGCTCGAAAACTAGATTACCATGCCGGTACCTGTTCAAAACCAGAAAAAAATCAACATTCTGAAGATCAAAACCAGAAAAAATTCGTCCCCCCCGAACCCCACCCGGATAGTGGCAAACAATTTATGAAAATTTCCAACAATTGCCGGCATAGGTTTTTGGTTGAATATCATGCCGGCACCAAGCTTTTTCAGCTGCAACAATGGTGGATTCAAAGAAAAAAAATCAATTTTTCAACCTCTTATTAGCAGTAATTCTCTCATCACAATCATCTTCCAATTTCAAAAAAAAAAAATTCTTCTCAAATATTTTTTTCCCTCCTTCTACTCTCACCCAAACACAAATAAAAATACACACTAATCTATCACCCAAATACTTAAGATTTTTACTAATTATTATTAACCACGAAACCTAATTAGTGAGGGGTAGATTAGGAATTTTAAAAAAAAAATTACATAAGGGGTGGCCCAGAATTGCTATTGGGATTCCTATTTTGTCTTGTAGCTATATCCCCCAATTAGTTTTCATATCCCCCAATTACGCGTTCAAATAAAACTATCCTGAAAAATATTACTTTAAAAACATATTCTAAAAAATTTCTGAATCTGTTCTGAAAATATTAATTTAATTTGCGAATCTTAAAACTGTTCTGAAAAATATTAATTTAATTTGCGAATCTTAAAATAAAAACTATTCTTTTTAAATAAATTCCGAACATTACATACTTTTGGTTGGTAACCTAGCAACAAGCTGGGCAAAATATTAATTTAATTTGTGAATCTTAAAATAAACATGGTTAAGGAGTTCTGAAAATTATTAGGAGGCCACCAACTATCTCGTTACATGAGACGCCCTTACTTGCTGAAGAGGGGATTGTTCTAAGCTGCATTAAGTCGTTCTCTAAAGGAACTTCTTGAGGAAAGGATGGTCTTCGGGCACAACATTTGTTGGATGCATTTTGTGGAGACGGTTCCACAGTTGTTGCTGACTTGGTCACGACAATAACAAGGTTAGTAAAACCATCCCTTGTGGAGTTCATTGCATCGGCACCCTTAACACTTCTCCTTAAACCGGATAAAAGCATCCGTCATATTGTTGTTGGGACGATTTGGAGGCGTCTTGTGTCCAAAGTAGAAATGAAGGTGGTTGGCAAAGACATGACATCTTATTTACATGACTTTCAGTTTGGAGTGGGGATTTCAGGAGGTGCTGAGGCAATCCTACATGCTGTGAACAGGTATGTCAGTAAACATCATACATATGATAGCCTTACTATGTTAACTGTGGACTTTACCAATGCCTTTAATTTATTCGACCGCACAACTATGCTTCTTGAGGTGCGTAAGTTATGTCCATCTATATCTCCACGGGTGGAATACGTTTATGTCCAACCTGCAAGATTGTATGTGGGAGACTATCATATTTATTCGTCTACATGGGTGCAACAAGGGGATCCTTTAGGGCCGTTGTTATTTGCCTTGGTGCTTCATCAACTTATAGCAAAGATAAATGAAAAATGCACACTATCCTTACAGGCTTGGTATCTTGATGATGGTACTATCATTGGGGACACTGAAGAAATAGCAAAAGCACTCACAGTTGTCCAGACGGAAAGGCCTGATTTCGGGCTTATATTGAATATTAAGAAAATAAAAGTATTTTGGCCCTCTTGTGATGGATGGAGGATAAGAGATGGGATTTTTCTTGCTGAAATTTCGAGGCCAGATAATGGGGTCAATTTATTGGGTGGTGCGGTCAGCCTTGATAATGGGTTTGTGAAGGGACTTGCCATTCAGAAAGAAAAGAAGGCAGTAGATTTAATGGAGGTTTTATCCAAGCTCCGTGATCCTCAGAGTGAACTTTTACTCTTATGTGCATGCATGGGAATCTCCAAGCTGCTTTTTGGGCTCCGAATTTGTTTCCCAGACTACACCATAGAAGCAGCAGATATTTTTTATAAAGGCTTGAGAGAGGTGGTAGAGGGTATTGTGGTTTGTGGGGGGTCATTCTTTGGGGATTGGCCATTCTTTTGTAAGACAGTCCATAGATTAAGTAATAGTATTACTCATGCTCTTGCAAGGAAAGCAAGGCTTGAAGCAAACGATTTTCTATTTATAAACAATTATCCTGCTGATATCATCAAAATGACAGAGGATGACTATGTAAGCCTTCAATTTCATTAATAAATAATCCTTTAGTATCAAAAGAAAAAAGTTAGCAACTCGACGAATTATTGTCGAATAATTCGTGAGTTGACCGTTTCTCAGATAATCACGGATCGAATTCGCGTTTTTTTAAATTCTGTCAGAATAATCCATGTTTAAGATTCATGAAATAAGTTGTTTTTCAAAAACTTCAATGGGAGGGTTCTTTCCGAAAGATCCATGTTTCATATTCCTTATTTTCTATATTTCTCTTAATATATTTCAGGGTTTAGAAATTTACAAGAAAATAAACTACATAGCAGGCAAGCGAGCAACAAGCTGCGCCGCAAGCCCCTTTTACCTAAGAAAATTTATTCTTAATAGCTGAAAGTAAATGTCGGTTATGCCAGTGAATATGTGATTCCTCACTAAGAAGAGAGTTCACCACATTAGCACAATCTATTTCAAAAACCACATTAATGTAATCTAGATGTTCCATCCAATCTACTGCCAACAATAAAGATTTGTGCTCAAAGTATTCAGCTCCAAATTCTACAACAACTTCCTCATCTAGGTTAACATCTTTGACCCCTATGATGAAACCTGCACAATCACGAATAATCAGTCCAACACTTCCCTTTTTAGTATCATACATATAGGAAGCATCAATATTGATTTTCACATATCCTGTTTCAGGTGGTAACCAAGGCTTTATAATTTCATGATGACTTCTATTTATACTAGCAGTAGTAGAAGAAAGATTACATTGTTGGAACATATTTTTAATTATAATTATTGTACTATTAGCATTTGGTTTAGCATTCAGATAGTACACATTAGTTTACAAGTAAAGCCTTCAGCCTCAAATCCAGCAACCTGTTCATTAGTATCATGTTCTGTAAACCAACTTACCAACCATTCATGGAAAGAACTGAAATCCTACAAAACAGTTGAGATATTAATATTCACACCTAGCCAGATTTACTTCACAGCTTTGCACTTCTTCAGTTATTGTGCAACTGGTAAGCACTCTTACCGCCTGAAAAACCATCTGGATACTCTGAATATTGCGCTTCTGAAGTTCAGCAATAACTAAATAATTCGAGCCACTCAGAAATTGGAACATCTGATTTTCTTCACTCATGCCACGCACTTCTTGCAACAATGCAAGGAAGCTTTCAGCATATACCTATGGTGTACCCGTCATTTTTAGCCTACGCAAACTCTCTCTTGCGTACCAAGCACAACTCCTTGAAAAGAAATGACATCTTAGTCCCTCTTTCATATCATTCCATGATATATGATTGGCATAACCAACAGCTTCGTATTCTTGTTGCATAATTCTCCACCAAACCTTTAAATCACCACCAATGTAATTGCCCGTGAAAGTTACCTTTTGTCCTTCCCCAGTTTTCGCCTCAAAGTATGCCTCAACATCATACAATAAATTCTCAATTTCTCTAGCGAATCTGGAACCAGCGTAAACTCTTGGCTCGGGGACTTGATTAGAATCAATTCATTGATTAAATTGCGAATGCTTGTCATCTCCTCGGAAATTTGATTCGCATGATCTATTAGTATGGTCTTCGTGTCATTGAATTTCCCTTTCAATTTAGTCACTTCAGTATTGGTTTCGCAATTCAACAAGGTTGCATCAGACACCTTGTCCTCGACTGCACCTACCATTTCGTCAAAATCTTTAAACCAATCTGATGTTCTTCCTTCAAGTAAATCTAGCCTGCAATTTTCTTCAGAAACAAGAAGAATATCTAGGCCATCACAACCCATGTCAATGGTCATACTTCCATATTCCCCTAGTTGATCAAACGTACCCAATAGTTATTCGTCGATCATCATGCCATTAGAACCCATTTCTAATGCAAACTTTCTGAACACAATACACCACTTAATTTATCACAAGAAAATAGCTTAAGAGAGAAAGAAATACCAGCATATTATCCAACAAATACACTTGAACTATGTACCAAACACAACTCTGATACCCGAAGTGTCACACCTTTAAATTCCACAGACAAATTTTTGTGAAAGTGTAACCTAGCGGCATAGTGGTTCTGTGAATCAAGCTTTACCCACCTGCAATTCATCCTTATAAGTTTGCACCAATGTAAACAACCAACTCATCAGTTCTACAGCGGAAGTCTTTAGCCTTCTTTATCTTCACTTAGCTTCTCAAATGCATCCCATAATACATTCAAACATTGCCAACAACAATCAGCCAACCAAGAACACTTAGAATCATGACACAATTAAATCTTTTTATTGCATCAAAGGGAAGAAATACAAAACTTGCCCACTTAGGGACTTACACAGACTTGTTCACCTTGAACCAAGCCTTAGCCTTACAAAAACTCTCATAATTTGAGTCTCGCACTCTCCTATGTAAGCCTGCCAAATTTCCCATACCTTGGGACTATTTATACAACATCTTTACTTGGCCAAAACCGTGCACAACCCTAGCACATGCATGGGACAGCCATCTGTCTCATGAAGCAGTTCCATAACCGCCTGTAACTGTGCTAACGGGCCAGTTTCTCTCTAAACTGACGCCATTATCCAACACATGTTCTTTAGCAGTTAAGAACCTTTTCTCACACTTATGAACGCCATTTATAACCATTATACTTCATCTTGCATCATTGGAATGCTTGTGAAGCTCGTAACCAACTCCTAACCGTCACTTGAGCAGTATTGCACAAATGTTGTGCTTTACCGAATTCTGCCTTGATCCAATGCTCAACCATCTTGGCCCAACATGCTTATTGCTCTAAGATAATGCACGGAAAATCCTTATGCTTCAATCATCGAGGCCAACTACTTAAGCTCATTCTGGTTGTTTATGCGTCATATGCTTCACTTAGCCAATTTGCTTGACAATAAAAATACCACTCTTGCATTGCTAGATTGTATGCACTGTTCAAGCTCTGGACCTGCCTTGAACTAATACATAGACCAACTCTTGGCCTGTTTCACCTTATTGCATCATCTTTGAGTTTGGGCCAACTCAATCCCATAGATATGCCTTAATACCAACATCGCATGTTGTATATTGTCACTTTGGCTTTGCCTTGACTTTCCCTCAATGAAGCTTCATTGTATCGGACAATAAAATTCATTACTTAGGGAAATGTATTTATAGTATAGCACTACCTTTGCGCTTCACTGGCCCTGCATGGTTATGCCATTCTTAACACTTGACAATCTATGCAGTGTTGCGCAATCATTGTCGGACACTGACTTGGCCTGTAATACTGTAACGCATAATCATTATGCACCACTTTCCTGGCACGTCATAGTAGGGGACATGTGGATATGGTAAAAAAAAATATTAATACTTTGAAAATATTTTATGCAATGCTTTTGAAAAGTAGGGGTGCCACTACCAAGTACACCGCCAACTTTTTCGTCCAGCAACCTGTATGGACAAAACCTAAAATAATTGCAACTAGTTTAAATTAAAGATCACTAAACAATATATGTATATAGAGTTTTTCTCTTTCTCTTCCACAATCAACATGTCTAGTTTGATATAGCCATGAACCTGATTGTGTAGAAGAGTTCTTGGATGATCGATCTTATAAATTAATATACAAGATCAATCTAGTTGTATCCAAATCAAGAGGATATGAACTCCGCCAAGTATCAAACTTGTTATCTATCTTACATGATATGAATTCAACAAGAACAAGTCACATTATCGATGACAATTAATAAAGACTTAAACTACTAACTTGTATTTTTACAGTTATGATATGACATTAATAAAACCTTTTGTTTCAATCTCATTGCAGTTGTCAAATTTGCAACTCATCACCTCATTTAGTCGTGTCTTGCAATGTCCATACCTGTATTCAAAGTGCAGAAAATATAATGGGACACGTAGGGTTTGGGTAGCAAACACTGATACTAACAATGGAAGAAGGTTTATAAGGTGTTTAAATTGACCAAAATGTGATGAGTTTTAATGGTTAGACAAAGTTGTTGCAGAATCACAAATAAGAGAAAAACAAAAGTACCAATACAAACCTATTGATGGGTGTGATGAGTGTTTTATGAAGGGGTGATGAGTATTTTATGAAGGGGAATTTTTTTGTTGAAATAACAGATGAACCAGTGAAAATGATCCTTGATTCAAATATATCAAACTCTTTCTTTATAGAAACATGTGACATGTTCAAAGGTACTGCAACTGTAGAAAAAGTAGGAAAAAAAAATCATTTTAACCAACATGTATCTCATTCACATGATTTCAAGTATAATTTCCAATGTCAAGTCGAATGTAATAGAATATCTAGGATTGAAATAAAAATAAATAAAATCATATATGATATGTAATCACAAAAAAGCTCCAAAAGCGGAGTAGAAAACAGAATACCATAGCATAGTTTTCTATGAACAACAAAAAAAAAAAAAAAAAAAAAACTAATACTTCAAGTTAATCAAGGCCTACATCTTAGTGGTTTGAAGACTTCAGATTGTGGTCTTTTAGGCTCTCTCATTCCATCAGTCATGGATCCATACATATTCTGGTAGTTACCAATAGTAGCATACCTTGTAGATGACATTGATGGTGCAGACCTCCCTTCCCCCATTCATTGTCTTGTTGTTGTTGTCGTACCAAACAACAAATATTCAAAGCCTATGCCTCTGCCTGTTGGTGGTGGTGGTGGAGCAGCAATTATTCCTCTCCCTCATCCTGGTTGTTGTTGTTGTGGTGGTGGTGCAGCAGCAGTATCTCTACCACTTCCTTGTGGTAGTGATGGTTGTGCACTATCACCTCTGTCTTATGGTGGTGTGTCATTTTTCCTGGTTGGGCAAGTCCTCACATTGCGGCTTAAAGACCCACATTGGACGCAAGCTCTTTTTTCCTTCTTGTCCTTCAAGATTAAACCTAATTCTCTTAGTTCTTGGCCTACCTATCTTTGCCTTGAACTTGGATTTATTCACTTCTATTTGATATTGTCGAATTGAATACAAATGTACAATATTTCAGCAACTCAACTAACCTACAAAACAAACTTTATTAAATTGGATGAGTTGGTACAACTTACATCCTTCCAGTTATCTTTACTATCACATGGATTCAATTGTCCTGAATAAGCTTTTTTTACAGTATGAAACTTTGTGATATTCATGCACCGAGATGCCAATAACAAGTGGAAATGCATTAAACATGACAATAAAATTTGGAACAAGTACATTACTATAAAATTCAAAATAAGTACATTAAACAAAAAGAATACTAGTTACCTATCGATGGCAAGTTACTGCAACGACATGCACACATAAAAGTCTAGTTATTTCACATACGCAACAAGTATAAGTTTTCTCTGTCACGTTTACATCCCACCTAGCCAATGTGTCATGGTTCTGCACAAACCAACAGAATTCATTTGCACCAAATAAATTGTATCTCCTCTTCTTACCAACTATGTTCTTGATAATCTCATCCGCTTTAGGACCAAAATTAACCCTTCAGGTTCCCATTTCCTGCCAATCATCTTTCTATCAAACATCAAACATATCATCTTCAACTTAAATCCTTCTAGAATCCCATGTAATGGTTTAGACCTTACATCCAATAAACAACTGTTGAAACTTTCAGAAAAGTTGTTGATTACATGTTCACGTTTTGAAGTATGATCAATGCATATCTAGCCCAAAAGTGTGCTGCAACATCATCAAACCACTGATGTGCCTTTTTTTTATATGATTCCATATACCTATGGTGATTATTATTCCTATATGACTTTGATGCTAGTGTTTTTATACGAGTTACCATGTGTTTCATCTTGAAGTTCTCAAAACATATGTCTAATACAAAATCTGGACATATTAATAGGAAATATTTCTTGAAGTGCTGGAACTAACCCCTTTTTCTTTATCACTAATGAATGCCAACTGAGAAGGATGCTCTAATTGCCTTTCTTTTATCAGGTTTCAAAATGGTAGCCAATTTATTTATTTTTCATTATCACATACAAAAATAGCAAGAGGATACATAACATTGTTTCCATCAAGTTTCACGGCAGAAAGCAACACTCTACCATATTTCTCTTAAGAAAACTACCATCTAGACCTACAAATGGCATGCATCCATTTTTAAACCCCTCAACTTAGTATTGAATGCAAGACAATAATAACTGAAATCTTTATTGGTATCTATTGTAACAACACTTATGGAGCCACTGTTCTTCTTTGTTATTTGATTCATAGCTTCAGCAGACCACTTGTAACCATATTTATAAGAACCATACAACTTAGTTAAGCATTTGGATTTACCTTTCCAACAACCCCAATGACTTAGTATAACATCAAACATGACCTGCAATCTACTCTTGATCTTGTTACGCAGTTGAGAATATGGATATATCTTCTTTTATATCTCTGCTCAATAACAGTAGCAACCTATGTAGAGTTAGACATTTTATTCAGACATGTTCCAGTTCTGTTGACACAACTGTGCTTAGTAACATACTTGGTAATCTTAATTGAAAAAGCGGGGGTCTAACAACCACACCCAATATTCCGTTCGAAAATCTGTATGGACTAACTCCAATATAATTCCAAGAGAATCAACTATATAGTCAAAATCAATCAAGGAAAGATGTCCAAGAGTTATATGTCTTTCTCAAATAAATCAGCAAATCAACATAATGGAATCCGTGAACTGATTTGTATGAGAATAAATTAAACGGTACCAAAGACCAATATTCAAGTGTCAATCAATTTCTATCAACAATTGATTTACCAATTGATTGTAAAGAAATTTACCAATTGATTGAACTATGCATAACCTGTGATATTTCAATTATATAAACAAATATAATGCAGAAAATAAATAACACAGACACCAAAAATTTTGTTAACGAGGAAACCCAAAATGCAGAAAATCCCCGGGACCTAGTCAAGATTCGAACACCACACTGTATTAAGCCGCTACATACACTAGCCTACTACAAGTTAACTTCAAACTGGAATGTAGTTGATCCCTAGCCAAGTCTCAAACCGATTAAGGTACAATCACATTCCTTAGGTCTCTGAATCCTAGCAGAACTCTACGCACTTGATTCCCTTAGCTGATATCACCCATAACTAAGAGTTTCTACGACCCAAAGTCGAAGACTTATAAAAAAATCTGTCCCACACAGATAAGACTATTCTGAGAGATAAATATTCTCCCACGGATATACCTATGAATTATTGTTCCGTATTTTGATAAGTCAAGGTGAACAGGAACCAATTGATAATCTGGTCGTATATTCCCGAAGAATGGCCTAGAAATATTAATCACCTCAAAATAACTTATCTATATGGTAGTAGAAGAAGTTATTGCGGAATCACAAAGAATGAGACGAAGAGCTTTGTGATTACTTTTTATATCTTACCTATCGGAGATAAATCTCGAGCAAATCTTAGAGAATATGGTACTAAATATGATAGAACAAGTAAGATCAGAACATGCAACTACGGATAAAATAGGTGGGCTGGTTTCATAATGCCAATGAAGTATTTAAGTCGTTCACCTATAATGATTTTAGGAAAAACCTTAGGTTAAAGGAGAATCGACTCTAGTCGCAACTAGTATCACACAGAAGTGTGTGGGATTAGGTTTTCCAGTTGCTAGAGTTCTCCCTTATATAGTATTCAAATTAGGGTTTCATAGCTTAGAAACAAAGCAATCAATATTCACCGTTAGATGAAAACTTGATTTAAGATTCAAGCTAAGTTTGCTTAAAACCAAAGAAATATCTCTCCACCGTTAGATGGTCTTATCTTGTTACACAAAAATGAAATATACCTTCATTTAGATATGGGTAGCCGTACCTAAATGTGTATATTGTGTTGGCTCAATAATAGTTAACCGAAGTTAGCCATATGAACACTTTTGTATCACCTCATTCATCTGACACTTCTAGATCAAATGATAATCAAATAAATATAATTGTGTTTCTCATAGAGTTGTTCAATTGTTTATGTTCTCATAGAAGTATATAAGACACAATTGAAACAAAATCGTTTTTGATTCATGATTGCAAAAAGTACTTATTCAAGAATCAATTCATGAACATTAAGCCACGGCTTGAAAAGATTGCATTCCTTAATTTATAAATTTATTTTTTCATGAGTATGAAATCATACTAAACTGATTTTAGAACTTTGACCACTTAATTTTCAAATGGGTACTTATGTTTCAGACTTTGGTCTTGTCCAACAGTTTGCAAACCGATATGCATACTATTAGAGCACTGCTCGGTCGACCTCGCATGCGTTGCTATCTCAAGCATGTTTGTCAATTTTGGTGATCAAAACTATAAAGTATTTGATTTCCAGTCTATTATAGCTAAGGTCTCGGACTAGGATAGAAAGTGTAGTTGAGCTCAAGAACCATGGCGATCATCATACAAGACAAAGGACTACTCAAGGAACCAGTGGATCTTCATCGACTAAAAGGTATGTGGAGACTTGAACTTATCTATAACTCAAAAGTATATCTATTCTATCTCTTATCTTAAGACAAAAGTCATATTACTATATAGACTAAGAACATTATTTATGGTGAAAACTATTCCTGCCAGATTTGGTAATTTGGGGTGTGTGGATGAGGAATGAATCTAAACCCTAAACAAATGCACTGCGCGGTGAGTGCTTGTATATTTGAGAAATCAATATGTGCAAATCCGGCCTAAACCAAGAAATGGTCGTTCCAGACTTGTTTCGGTCACAAAGTGAAGAAGATGGGGTTGATCTTAGGGAGGGAAGCGAAGAAGGTGTTGAGAAATTGAAGGTGTTGGCTATGTATGACTTATATCAGAAAGCTGAACTGGCTTGCAGGATGTAAGCTATCAGTTCCGGTGTTTGAATACGATTGCATCAACACTTGCCTCTGTTGTCTTGTTCTTGTTTGAAAAATAGGATGGAGAACCTATTTATACAAGTCTTTTAGCCTAACCCTCGTATCTCGTGGGAAGTGGAGAAAGTGGAGTGATAGAGTAGTGAAGTAATGTGTTAGTGTCACACGACCAATCTTGCTCACTTCTCCCATCATCACTAACCGTCCATGACTTCCTGACACGTTCTTGTGATGGCGCGTTGTGCGCTGCACGCTGTACGCTGTAAACCGCCAGACCAATACCCCAGTATGTATCCCCCAGTTTGTGACATGATTGATTTATCGAGCGTGTGGATCGTGGGACCCATAGAAAGTAGCATGTAATGCTAGATTAAATAACTACGTTATTTAGGAAGTTGATACTTGTGAAGTATCATGTGCATTCTATGCAGGTACTGCATTGAGTGTATCCATCATGTATGAAACATCGTTGTATGAGCATCTCAAAGTAGCCTCATATCCAGACTACTTCATGTGATGGTTCGGAGGTTGAGCAAGCAAGTCCTTCCTTGACCGACCACATGGTATGGTAGAGTGGTGGATGGTGATCACCATGACACCGCACTGACCAATTAACTCCTGACCAGGGCTATATAACCAAGCCGGTGAAGTTGGACGGACAAGATGATCTTTGAGACACTCATCTGCGACCATTGGCGAAATTAAGGTTTTGGAGGAAGTACGCAAGCACCACTCTTCAGCCTGATCGAATCCAAGCTTGGGATACGATTTTGGCTGGTCGATCATACATGTGTGTATATGGCATGACGGTGTAGGCGCCCATACCCATTGTCTCTCGAAAGTGTGATCTCGGGCCACTAAATTTGTCTGGCAAAGTTGAGTGGTCGAGATCAATTTGCGACAGAAAACTGGTACCACAAAAGCCGCACATCGTGCCAACTTTGGGAACGCGTTCCAAGACGATTAATCTTGGTCGGTCTTGGACGATTAGTCTGGCGTGTAGGTGGTAGGCTGGTGTTCACGCCTATACCTGACAGTCATATGAAAACGTGATCTAAGTCACTCAAATTGTCCGGCGAAGTTGAGTGGTCGAGATTAGTTTGCAATTGGGAAGTGTGACCACGCTAGTTTGGGCGTGCGAATTGGGATAACCAGGCATGGTATGCCTTGGCCGATCTGGTGAGGGGATAGATGGGTCCACGGTGGTCATGTTGGTATGACCGGACCTGCTTAATCTAATCTTGGACCCTTCATTCGTTCCGGAGAAAATGGACGCTCGTGATGTTCAAAACCCTAATTTTGGGGTTCACGGTCGTGTGTCATGCTCTGTTCGGGCGCACGAATTGGGATGACCAACCATGGTTGGTCCTGACTGATCGGTCAGGTATGTAGTTGAGCCCACGGTGATTGTGTTGACATGCTCTGGGCCCTTTGAATCTACATATACACCCTCCATCTATACCTGTGAATATGGATGGTTGAGACTGTTTTGCGACACATGTAATGTGCCGCAAACCCTAGTTTAGGGTTTTCCGTCCATAATGCTCTGGCCTGGACGTTTTGGCAAGCTATGCCAATCTTTTGGGGAGGCCAACCATGCGGGGCCCGCGTTGGTTCGGTAGTGAATATTCCAATACCTGCTTGGGGTCATGGATATGATCTGAGCTATCCAATTCATGCTGGTGAAGTTGGATGGTGGTGATCGTTTCTGAGACTGACATGGTCAGTCCATATTTGAATATGCTCAATCGGGCGAGTATAGCACACCGAGAGTAATATGCTCAATCAGGCTAGTATAGCACACCGAGAGTTGCAGCCTGTATGGGTATTTCGTACATGATTCATTATAATGCTTGGAGGTTCGTGTTGCTCTGATGAGAACAACACTCAGTCGTCATGCCACACTGATAATGAGTACAGGAAATACAAGGCTGGTTATGCATTAATTAATAATGTTGCATTTAATTCACAGACTGGGATTGTTGCCACATACTCCATTCTAGGTGAATTAGTAAAGTGAAGAAGTATTCATCACTTATTAATGGCTTTATATTTTACAAGATGTTAGCGCATAATTTTTTGGCTTTTACAATTTCATCCTTAAATGAAAATCCACCATCAACATTAAGTCCCCTGCCTAGCACATAATGGTCACACTATTGTGGGGTAGGCATGAGATGGTGACAAATTTGTACACTGAAATGGCCAAGCTAAAGTGAATACATATTTACCGGATAGGTCGGCATCTTGCCCTGGAACTGGTTAGTCCTGATTAAGGTTGTGAAGGAAGCCGGACTTGATCCGATGAGTCGCTTTGGTTTCCTTTGTACATATCTGGACAGAGCTTGGCCCCTTCCTTGGGTCAGGTGTACTCCCTTTCGTCATACGGCAGCTTTCCTCAGATGTATCTGATAAGCATCGTTGATTGTTATCCCAAATTAGTAGCCCTTATATGTGGAATGTAAAGACTTATTTTCTCCTGGGATTCTGTCGACTTGCGATATTATAAAGAATCATCTCACGTAGTCGTTTCTTCTATATCTCAGGTACTGCTCCACACTTATCTGATCTTATGATTGATTGATTTTTTTTTGTGCTCATAACTTCTTCTTCTTTGAAGTTTATCATGGAAGCGGTGGACGACCATTCTGTCACTTCTCCAGAAAGAAGCTTCGAAGTTGACAAGCCCGAAACCCATGCACACGAAGAAGTAATGGCTAAGATCGATCTTCCACTTCGCGAAGTCGGCCGTGCTATACAGGGGATGACTATTTTGCACCTGCATATTTCCAGGGGACACATATGTGCCCTTTCAGCTGCGATTGACATGGAGGAGCGGTGGAGGCGTGAGGAAGCATTTCAAGCACCAGTAAGCGCAAGGGCAGAGAGATTTACAGCGCGGTTGAAGTGGTGGAGGGTTGATAATAAATGACCTCTAAATAAAGATAAGTGTGATTACCCAATCTAGGACGGCGTGATAATTCTTGATTCCGACACAGACGAACCTGAGCGTTTGAAAGCAGTCAGCAGGACTCCTAATGTTGTTATGGCCTTTGATTCTCCTGCTGATGATGTTGGGACGGAGTGCGTTGTTGCAGAAACGTCTGATGCGGAAGCTGAGATAGATCCGAAGGGAGGAGCATCAACAGGTGATGGAATTGAAGCAGAACCCAACGGTGGTGCATGCGTGGTCGACCCTCTTGATGACTAAAACCTCTTTTCTTCTTTTTCCTATTTCCAAGTATATTCTGTAATTTGTGAACATCTTCCTTGTACTTAGTGGCAGCCGAGTTCAAGATTTTATTCTATTATTTAATTATTTTAATAAAGGTTTTTACTTTATAATCCTTTGTCAAGACTGCAACTGAACCTTCTCAGGCGCAAGGGTGCACCTTCACATGTAATTTTTTGTGATAAAAGAAATAATGCCATAATGGAATACCTACAGACCCGTGTTCCTGATGCAAGATCTTCCCGGCCTTGTTGGGGTAAGTGGCTCAAAGCTTCTTCCCTTTCCGCGCATATCTTCTCCCTCGACTCTTTTCAGGATGTTTTTTTCTTAGGGTTTCTTTCCTGACCTTCTTTAGTGGGTTGATTTAGGCTGGACTTTGTGTCTTAGGGGTAAAGAGGTTTTCAGATGGAAATAATACTTCAATTAATTTGAGAATTGAAACCATAATTATGAATGCAAGTATTGCAATCATTTTCTAGAGGAATTAAAAATATGATATGAAATTGTAAAGGGAAACATGCTGGAGGAAGTAGCACAGCGTATTAAAGCGTGTAGGATGCTGGAAAGTGATAGCACAGCGTCTTAAGTACGGTAGGATTTGAGCCACCGCGAGCGAATTTTTACTTCTTCTAGCTTGTCAGGGTTGATGAATTTGCAGTATCCGCCTAGGATGACATATGCTACCAGGTATGGTTCATACTCCTTCTCGGTGGGTGAATTAGGTGGGGTAGCCATTTTCACCGTAATGCTTCCAACCTTGAATGCGGTTATCTTCGTTACTAGATATCCAATTCCAAATGGGTTTGGGTGTGTAGACATCGGGGTCTTGGTCTTGTCGTATTTTATCTAGACAACTTCTAGACTCTTGATGAACTGTTTAAAGGGGACGGCCTCCCATTCGCATCTCTTAGCCAGGATTAGTTTTTCGGCTAGAGCCAGTCCCCGGGACTTATCGGAGTGAGGGGCGGCTGGTTGTAAAGAGAGTTATGTGATGAGACTTACTTGAGCTCGGAACCTTTCAATGTATGCTGACAGGCTCTCTCCGGGAAGTTTTGTCATATTGGCAAGTTGCTGGTGCGGCAACAGACAGTCATCAGGTCCAGAAGGCGTGTTGGAGATTCTTTCAGGTATCGAAACCGGTAGAGGACAGACTCCTAGTATTGCCTTGTTGTCGTGTATCCAGGAGCGTCCTAGGATCATGTCATAGTTGGGATGATTTTTAACTATGTAAAACTTTGCTTGTGTCGAGGCATCACCCAATTTTACTTCAAGATCAATGTATCCATATACATCTCTGAGTTCTCCTTCTGGATCCTTAACCACAGTTAGGTGACGAGTAGCTTCCCTCTTCGAAATCTTTGTTGTTCTCAAGGTCTTGACAGTAATGATGTTAAATTCGGAGGCCGTATCAATCAATGCGCTATCGAACTCAACGTCTCTCAAACGAGTGACGGTTAGGAGTCCCCAGTTTCCCTTGCTCGCATCTTCCAGGAAAGACTGGGGTTTCTGGACTGCTTCTGGATACAAACGCCGGCCTGATACAACGCGGTTGAGGGCCTTAAATATGTCTTGACGCTGTCCCTTGGATAAATACAAGATTTCACACAAGTGTTCCATCATAGATTGTACAGTTTTGCGAACAGAATCCCCAGAAATCATGCAGTTCCTGATAGGAAGAGGATCTCTATGAACACCTTCGTTTCCAATATGGAGTTCTCCTGTCTCTATATTTTTCTTGAAGATTTGTTTCATCCTATTACAGTCTTTGGTTGGATGGTGAACGAACATATGGTAGCGACAGTACTTGGGATCCGCCATGTCTTTATCAGTTGGTGGACATTTGATAGGAAGCAGCTTGATGGCATCGTCTTGGATCCATGCTTCCAAGAGTTTTATTACTTCATTCATGGGGAAAGGAAAGCCTGTATCTTCGGTGTCTTGTGAAGGAGTTTTGTCCGTTCCCTTTCGAGACTAAGTTGTGTGTGCCGGGAACGCCTGCTTGGTTTGTTGTTCTGTTGCCGAAGCCTTCCTTTTTTCTCCTCCGCCAACTACACTCACAGAGGGACCAGTGTTGTATATCTTATTCGTGAGACGCCTGCTTCCTCAACTTTCACATGAATCTTCACTTCGAACAACTATGGTTCTTTTTAGCAATGCTGGTGCAGTTGTAGCTGAACGTTTGGCAGCTTCATGGAGTTCAGAGAACGTTTGAAATCCCAGATTCTCTAATAGAGCGTGGTATATGGGTATCATCCCATTAATGCATAACTCCACCAATTGTCGTTCGGTGACGTTCGGTTCGTGACAACGAAGTCGTTGGGATGCTCATTGTTCCGCTGAAGAATTCTCCCCAGATCTGAAAAAGGTGATCTGTTCAGACACGAAGAAATACTTTCTGTATAAGGTACTGACCATCTCGTTCCAATTGGATATGTTGTTAGGCGCGATGTTGTTGTACCAGGTGTACGCCCTTCCCGTAAGTGACTTTGAGAATTCTTTTAGGAGGAGAACATGATTGTAATCATGTTCCCCAAGGATTCCAAGAATCGAGAGACGTGTTCACGAGTATTACTAGTACCATCGTATAGGGAGAACTGGGGAGAGGTGTAACCTCTTGGAAGAGGAATTCGTTGCACATCTTGAGGGTACGACGGCTGATGCTGGTGTACATCCGTTCGGTCCCCTTTGCTTCGATTTTGGAGAAGTCGTTTCAGGTCCTCACGTGTGATGAAGTTGGACGGTTGGTTCCTATCTCTTAGGTGTTCAGGAGCAACGCGAATTTCTTCATATGTGTGGGCCAGGATGGAAACGTTTCCCCCGGGTTGTCGTGAATCTTGTGGTAATCGTTCATTCAAAGTTTTAAGGAAAGTGAGTACCTCTTTCTGAGTTGCGTCCATATCCGTTTTAGTTTTATCCAAGACTTCCTGCTTCTCCATCAAGTCTACAATGGTAATGGGCGGTGGTCCTCCTCTCGTCCCTCCAGCTCCTCTCCATGATGAAGGAGTGAAAGTTGTTGCTCTGGTGACCACCGGAGGCATTACACTTGAGGAGATGTCGGGATTCGCGGCTGCTCTGGCTCTGGTGATGGGAGGCGTTATACCTACTGGAATATCTCTTGTTTCGCTAGCGTTGGTAATAGAAGTGACGGCTCCAAGAGATGTATTGACCACGACAGCTCCACTGATAGGTACATAGACACCAGGAGTGTTATCCACGCTAGCTCCATCAGAATTGATTGTTGATCCAGACCTGAGTTCCACCATCTTGAAATGAATTGCTGATTGAATTGGTACTAAGATCTACCCTTTTTGAAATTGATGAAACTGAATCGGATTTCGAAGAAATTGACTTTATAACCGAGAGATCAACCTCCCACTGTGGTCGCCAATTGTTTATGGTGAAAACTATTCCTACTGGATTTGGTAATTTAGGGTGTGTGGATGAGGAATGAATCTAAACCCTAAACAAATGCACTGCGCGGTGAGTGCTTGTAGATTCGAGAAATCAATCTGTGCAAATCCGTCCTAAACCAAGAAATGGACGTTCCAAACTTGTTCCGGCCACAAAGTGAAGAAGATGGGGTTGATCTTAGGGAGGAAAGCGAAGAAGGTGTTGAGAATATGAAGGTGTTGGATATGTATGACTTGTATCAGAAAGATGAACTGGCTTGCAGGATGTAAGCTATCAGTTCCGGTGTTTGAATACGATTGAATCAACACTTGTCTCTGTTGTCTTGTTCTTGTTTGAAAATAGGATGGAGAACCTATTTATACAAGTCTTTTAGCCTAACCCTCGTATCTCGTGGGAAGTGGAGAAAGTGGAGTGATGGAGTAGTGGAGTAATGTGTTAGTATCAAACGACCAATCTTGCCCACTTCTCCCATCATCACTAACCGTCCATGACTTCCTGACACGTTCTTGTGATGGCGCGTTGTGCGCTGCACGCTGTAAACCGCCAGACCAATACCCCAGTATGTATCCCCCAGTTTGTGACATGATTGATGTCTCGAGTGTGTGGATCATGGGACCCACAGAAAATAGCATGTAATGCTAGATTAAATAACTACGTTACTTAGGAATTTGATACTTGTGAAGTATCGTGCGCATTCTATGCTGGTACTTGTTGATGGTGGAATTCTATTCAGGGATAAAATTGTAAAAGCCAAATTCTAAGCTGATGTCCTGCAAGGGATAAAGCCTTCATGCGGTAAATATTCTCACCATATTAATTCATTGGAGCATGTGAAACCATCCCTGAGAATTAAAACCTACCCAGAGCGGAGCATGTAGCAACCATCCCGATTTTCTGTAGGTTTGCATCATTACAATTAATGCCCTGCTCAAAGCCTCGTGTTCGACATGCAAACACCCGTAGGCTACCTGACGGCGGGTTATATTAGCCCCGTTGAACGCATGCAAGACTACCCATGTTAGTCTCACCTGCTGAAAACAAACTCAAAAATAGATCTCATCCGTCCAACTTCGCAGGCATGGTTGGACGGCCTAGATCACGCGCGGGACCGAGTATCTCACACGCACGTGCTCACTGTCATCCCAACATTCCCTTCGCACCATCGACCTCACCAAAAGAGGTCGGCAAATGCCGGATTCGGTCGGATGTAGGTAACCGGTAGGAAACCCTAAATTAGGGTTTGCATCAAGTGGTCGCAGGCATCCACTTTGAGACAACCGAACGGAAGCCAAAGGAAGGCGGGATTAGCTGGCCGACCATACCAGCATGTCCACTGTGGGCCCAGATAGACGGCCAACCAATCGACAGTGAACGGTTTAAGCTAGACGTCTCGATTTGCGCTCCCAAAGGTAGCATGCACGGCCCCCTTCTAATCTCGGCTTTCCATTATCGCAGGCTGAAACAAGCGACTTAGATTGATCTGGTTGACTTCCAACAAGCATGGGCATGTAGAGCGGCGTCCCGCCTACCTGCTGGACCGATCGGACACTCCATGCACGCCTCCCAAGGCTAAAAACTGTTAGGGTGAAAAGGGAGGCTTGCAAGCCTTCTAAACCCTAATCCAACGGTTATTCCTCCATCAATCTCATCCGTCCAAGTTCGCATGCTTGGGTGAATAGCCTAGGAAGGGAGTTAGGTGGCAAACAAGGTATCACCGTGATCACCATCCTCCACACTTTCCCATGGCATAACTGGACAAGGTGGGTCCCGCTCATGCGACCTCCGAACAACGCCTGAACATAGCTAGTTGAGTCACTTCAACTTGCAATCTTTTCATCAAGGTTGTGTAGGCTTCAAGCATGTTAAGCATATTTAATGCACCGCATGCATATAATATGCGCCTACAAACAACTTGATTATTTTACCTAGCACCGTTTGCTACCTTATGTGGGTCCCACGACTCACTCGAGACGTTAATCATGTCACAACTGGGGGATACAAACTGGGGTATTGGTCTGGCGGTTTACAGCGTGCAGCGTACAACACGCCATCACAAGATCGTGTCAGGGAAACATGGGCGGTTAGCGATGATAGGAGAAGTGGGCAAGCAACCGTGTGACACTAACACACAACTCAATTTCCTCCATCACTCCACTTCCCCCACTTTCCCACGAGAGACATGATGAAGGCTTATCGACTTTTATAAATAGGTTCTCCTCCCTATTTCCAAGAACACAGAAAAACCAAGTGTTAATACCATCGTATTCAACACCCAGAGCCTGCCTGCAACATTTGCTAGCCTGCTCAACCTTCTGTTAACAAGTCATCAAATATCCTTCACCTTCATACTCTCAACACCTTATTCGCTTCCCTCCCTAAGATCAACCTCACATCCTTCACCTGTGACCGAAACAAATCTGGAACGGCCGTTTCTTCGGTTTAGGCCAGAATTGTACAGATTATCTCTCGAATCAAAAGTGCTCATCGTGAAGCACATTTGTTGAAGGTTTAAATTCACTTCTCATCCACACACACCTAAAATTACCTAAACCTGCAGAAGTAGTTTTCTCCCACAAACAGTACTGCATCGAGTGTATCCAGCATGTATGAAACATCGCTGTTTGAGCATCTCAAAGTAGTATCATATTCAGACTACTTCATGTGATGGTTCGGTGGTTTAGCAAGCAAGTTCTTCCTTGACCGACCACATGGTGTGGTAGAAGGACGGATGTTGATCACTATGACGCCTCAGTTACCAATTAACTCCTGACCAGGGCTGTATAACCAAGCCGGTGAAGTTGGACGGACGAGATGATCTTTGAGACACTCATCTGCGACCGTTGGTGAAATTAGGGTTTTCGAGGAGGTGCGCAATCACCACTCTTCAGCATGATCGAATCCAAGCTTGGGATACGATTTTTGCTGGCCGATCATACATGTGTGTAGATGGCATGACGGTGTAGGCGCCCATACCCATTGTCTCGCGAAAGTGTGATCTGGGCCACTAAATTCGTCTGGCGAAGTTGAGTGGTCGAGCTCAATTTGCGACAGAAAACTAGTGCAGCAAAAGACGCACATCGTGCCAACTTCAGGAACGCGTTCCAAGACGACCAATCTTGGTCGGTCTTGGACGATTGGTCTGGCGTGTAGGTGATAGGCTGGTGTTCACGTCTATACCTGACTATCCCATGAAAACGTGATCTAAGCCACTCAAATTTTCCGGCGAAGTTGAGTGGTCGAGATTAGTTTGCAATTGGGAAGTGTGACCACGCTAGTTTGGGCGTGCGATTTGGGATAAGCAGGAATGGTATTCCTTGTCCGATCAGGTGTGGGGATAGATGTGTCCACGGTGGTCATGTTGGTATGACCGGACCTGCTTAATCTAATCTTGGACCCGAAAACCGGAACATGAGCTGTCAACTCAATCCGCGAACTGGCGTAGTTCTCGACCCGGGAATTTCTGCTGAAGTTGTAGCTCGGTTTTAGTTCGCGAACTCAGTCCGCGAACCGACGGAAGTTCTCGAGCCCGAGAATTTCTACTGTAGTTTGTGAACTCCAACCGGTTAACTTAAGTTCGCGAACTTAGTCTGCGAACTTGAGTAGGTTATGTCTAAAAACGATGTTTGTCAACTTATCTTAATAAACAAAGGAATGATATTGCAAACCGTGGCTTTATAGTCCATGAATTTATTCGAGTGAATCATATCGTTTTTGCTTCAATTGTGTCTTATGTAGCACATGGGATCTCATAGAAATTGATCAACTCTCTAACTAGTTCATTTGAGCCATTTGGACTAGTTATGGTGAAGAAAAATATGGTTGATATGAAAGTTATCATTTGGCTAACCATTTGGTTCACTATGTTGAACCAACTAGTTGTACACATTTGGGTACGGTTACACAAACCCAAAATCATCAAGTACATGTGTGTATGGCAAGCTAAGTTTTCGATCTAACGGTTGATAAATATTATCTTGTATCTAATCAAGTTTTCATCTAACAGTGAATATTGAATGCTTTGTTACTAAGCTAACATTGATTGCAAACCCTGATTTGAAAGACTATATAAGGGAGAACTATAGCAACTGGGAAACCTAATCCCCACATATTCTGTGTGATACTAGTTTGCTAAGATAGAGTCGATTCTCCTTTAACCTTTGGTTTTTTTCTTCTAAAACCAGGTTAACGACTTAAAGACTTTATTGGGATTATGAAGCCAGAACGATACTGCTTTTATCGTAGTTATGTGATCTAATCTTGTTGTTTCTATCGTATGAGTACAATTGTAATAATTGGCTTAAGATTAATTTCCCCGATAGGCAATATATAAAAGTAATCACAAACATCTTCGTCTCATCGTTTGTGATTCGACAATATTTTTTTTCGCTGCGTCGATTAAGACTATTATGAGGTGATTGATAAAACTGAGCTGTTCTTCGGGAATATAAGTCTGGTTTTATTAATTGGTTACTGTTCACCTTGATTTATCAAAATACGGAATAATACTCATAGTTTTATTCGTGGGAAACGAATTTATCTATTTTGTAGACTTTTCTGTGTGAGACAGATTTGTTTATTAAAGTTTTCGACTTTGGGTCGTAGCAACTCTTGGTTGTGGGTGAGATCAACTAAGGGAATCAAGTGCGCAATATCCTGCTGGGATCAGAGGCGTAGGAACATAACTATACCTTGGATCAGTGTGAGATTGATTGGGGTTCAACTACAGTCCAGGCCGAAGTTAATTTGGAGTAGGCTAGTGTTTGTAGCAGCTTAATACAGTGTATGTTTAATCTGGACTAGGTCCCAGGGTTTTTCTGCATTTGCGGTTTCCTCGTTAACAAAATTCTAGTGTCTGTGTTATTTCTTTTCCGCATTATATTTTGTTATATAATTGAAATAATACAGGTTGTGCGTTGTTCAATCAATTAGAATATTGACCTTATTGGTTGTTGACTTAAAATTGATTGACACTTGGATATTGGTCCTTGGTACCATCCTGATTGAGTCTAGTTGATTCTCTAGAAATTAACTCGGAGTTGTCCATACAGATTGCTAATCGAAATATTGGGTGTGCTTTTTCAATTGGTATCAGAGCAGGGAAACACGTTCAAGACCTCACAAGTCTGTGTTTGTGGCAATCTGAATCTGAGGACAAGATCTCTATTGCGCATACCAAAATGTCTCCTAAAGCTTTTGATTATGTCAAGTATCTTGGAAACTCCTCAAAGGATTATTCCTTAGTCGATTCTTCTGAATCCAGGGGTAGAAAAAATATTCAATTTGATAATGACATTTCTTCCTCTCATGAGGCATGTGACACTCTTGCAAAAGCTAAAAAGGAGCTCACCAGAATTTCAAAAAATACAGTTGAGACTATTTATTTTAATAATCATGATCAGCTTATTGATGAATTAAAAAAGTCTCTAGATCGAGAACGTGATCTCTATAACATTGTTGTCTCATTCTCTAAGAATATTGACAAACTTATCCAAGAAACTATTGTACATCTTGAAAAGATTAGTGCTCTTGATGAGATTGTTAAGGAAGACTCAATGAGAGAAAGACATTTGCTCGAGACTCATTCATCAGATCTCAACAGACTTCGTGTTGAAAAACATAAACTAAGTGCATCTCTTACTCTAGACCATGAACAGTGTAAGTCCTTGGAAAAGGAAAACTCTGTCTTAAGGAGAAGATCTTCTGTACAAATTAATTCTCATGAATTACTGCACACGAAGAAATGTTCTCCAAAAATATTGTGTCAAGAAAGGTTTACATAACTTGCAATCTTCTCATATGGCTATGAAGCAAAGACAGGTGCCAATTATTGCTTCTTCTCCACGAACCTGCACCTTTTGTGGGAAAAAGAATCACTATGCTATTCATTGCTTTGCAAGAAGGAAACAAATTTCTAAGCTTCGTAATTTGGTTCTCTTCACTGTCAATGGAACACATAGTCAGTTGACTAATGCAGTGAATCGTATGCCTACAAGAAACCAGAAACCTTATAAGTATGATCACTATTCTATAAATCATCACATGGCTCAAGTGAATTCTGACATAAATTCTTGCGTTGCTGAAGAAAGCATCCTGTGTACTTATAAGAATGTTTCTGGTAAATCTAAGTATAGAAAATGGATGCCTATTGTTAGGCAAGGAAAGATGCCTGCAAATACTAACTTCAAGTGCACAGTGTTGATATGAAAACACAGGTCAAGCACAGGTCGATCTACAGGGACTTGGAGAGTGTAAAATGAAGCTAAGTTCTAACTGACTAATTCAAACAAGGATAACCAAAAGGAGGTTTGTTCTGTTGTTGAAACAACTAGATGGTTTATAGTAAATGAAGTAGTTTAAACAGAAAGTAAAGCAAGATGTTGTCAAACAAATGATGAAGAAGATACTAGGGCATTTGAGTCCACCACTAACTTACACTAGTTATCCTTCAATGACACTAACCTTGTCCTTATAACTGATCACAAAAGGGATGTCAATCCTCTGTGTATCTAAGGTTACTTTGATATGAGTGATTCAATCACAACTAAAGCATTTCTCCTAAGCATTAACTGTCTTCTAAGGGGCACAGCTAATCAAAAGATCAATGTATAAGGTTAAGCATGTGTTGCAGTTCACAACACATGATTATTCTAACTACAATGGATGCATGACATACATTGTGAAAGTAAAGTGATGAGCTCTAAGATTGAATTTCATTATGAATATTTAAGCACAACAGGGTTACTGCCAATTAAAACAAATAACGAGTAGTAAATTAAAGCTTCATCTAAAACCTAGCAGGCAAATTTAGAACATGATGAAAATGGTTAAAACACAAATTGTATTAAACTAGAAAATTGATCCAACTAACTCAGATCATTTTCTTACACAACATATGTTTCTATTTATACAAAAATTCTCCTCTAACATTCAAATTTCGAAATTAAATGCAAACCCATTCACCAAAGAGTCTAAATTAGTTGTCCCCTCTCCCCTTTCTTCTCTGCAACTCCATTAATTCCATGTTGGGAGAAACCCTAACTCCATCTATTTCGAACTCAGCTTCTAGGGGTTTGGGAGAAGCTGTGATGGAGATAGATAGAACTAGGAGATGTCGCGAAGATGGATGTGAGGTTCTTGTCGGGGGAAGAATATATTGGCTCTAAAAAATGGTCAGGGGTACTGGCTCTGTGAAAGAGAGGAGAAGAAGAAGATCGAACTGGGTTTGTCTTATGGTCGATTTGGGGGAGAAAAATAGAGCATGCTCAGGTGTGAGGCAGGAGCAGCGAACTCTGATGTACCGTGTGGAGATGCTATTGGATGAAGCTGCTAGATCAAATCCAATGGCTCAGGATGGAAGAGGGCTTGGGTTCGGATTCGGGTCTTGGATAGCTGAAGCTCATGTATTTACAAACAGGTTGCAACTGATGCGCAAGCGGGTTGCAACTTCTCTTCTATAGTCGCTAGTCTCCAATTTTCTGCTTCTTTTGGCTTCTCAAATCGTCCAAGCTTTATTTAGTACCTAAAAACACAAAATTAATTAATACAAGTATTTATTCTTGAAAGCAAAGAAAATACAGAATTCGGGATAATATATGATTTTAAAGCGCAAAAGATGAGTTAATTGCCAATAAAAAGGTATAGAAATATGTACTATTTGGCACTCATCAAATACCCCCGAACCTGAATTTTACTTGTCCTCAAGTGAAACAGAAATTAAGAAATCCTAACTATATCACTGTCGCTGGTCTCTCGAATGCATTTAGCGTATGCACTAAGCCTTTAAACCCATATGTGTCCCTAGTGGACGAGTTGTAGTCTCGTGATGGCCTACCAGAGTTATACCCACAAAACCTTCTCCAACTTCAGAGCGTAATAGAGTCTCAAGCATCCAAGGAGCTATGAGGACATAGAGTTTCTGCATGCTAGTAACACGAAGTTAGAACTACCAAAGAACGCATTCTCACCCTTAAGAATTGAGCGAGAAATAACCATACCATATGAAAGAATTCGGGTTCGAGAGTGATCACAAGCCTCGACTTCTGCCTCAGCAATAATATTTTATGATAATTGCACTCAAAAAGACCGCTTTTAGTCTCTCATGTGTGCATACATGAATAAAGAGAGAAATCCTTCACACGTTGAATGGTGGTAAGGGGTAGCTTCCGAAATAATTTCTGGAGACTCCACAGAATTGTGGACAGAAAGAATATTTTTCTGATGATCTCTAAGAAAGGAAATAAACCATTAGCAAGGCAACTTAACATTCTGACGTTGCTCAATTTTTCACAACTTGTATTGTCTTGATCTCATAAAGCTTCACTAATTCTCATCTTATTTCCCTTTCTTTGCTCTTGTAAAATACCTCTTTAAATGTGTATAGAATTCTGCTCTTTGTAATGTGTCTTCACTTTGAATATGAACTTTTTCTTTTCCTTTAATTGTTGCATGTAAACCTTGGACTATTTTAACTTTTCTTCAAATATTCTGACGTTGCTCTGCTCGCTGATGATGATGCATTTCTATGGATCTGTTGATGTTGTCGATAGAGAGAATGGTGTTAATTTCTAATCAAACTACAAGAAGGAGATTTCATCTTTAGACGTCATCCTTATGATTGAAAACATTAGCACTCAAGAGATCAAATATAGTGCTGAAGGTGGTGCGAAGTTGGGTATCTCACCATTCCTACCCAGAATTGACGTACGGTGACACACACTCTAAAAGGACTTTTTAGAAAGTCACAAAAATTAAAGGTCGGTGCCTCGCTTGATGTAAAAATGGGTAGTCTCCACTAAGGGTGGTCACAACTCTACTACCAAATATCTTTGCAGCACCTAATTCGCCCACCGACATGGTTAAATCTAACTTTAATGCTCTAATCAACTAAGAAACCCGATTGTGTTCTCTAGTACTTATAATTTCAGTTATTTCGGTCAGACTCTCTATGTAAACATAGCTAGAAGCATGCTAGTGACTCTAAGATCTCTAAAAGTTGGAGGTTTTTATGCACATATTTACAAAGAGTTTTTTTTTTTTTTTTTTTGTGGTTAAAATTATATATGAAAAGTGAAAAGACTAAAAACTCTATATGCAAAATACTCCCCCACACCTAAATCTAACATTGTCCTCAATGTTTCAACAGATGATAAGAATTTAAACAGCCACATACCATGAGAACTATGTTGAGTAGAGAAAAGGGAAGAGATTACCGGATGCAAAAGGATGTTGCTAAACCACAGGAGGATGAATGCTTTGAAAGCAAAAAACAAGAGTGATAAGACAAAAAATTTGGTTAGCACACATAAAAACTATGCAAAAAGAAAAGGAAAAGGGAAAGAGAATGGATTTTTAGTCCATATGTATGTACACAGGTGAACTAGTTTAGTCCACATAGACGGGGTCTTCCAAGTCTACGGTCTTAACTTCTGGTGGGAGATGCTCTAGAAATGGTTTCAATCTCTGACCATTGACCTTGAAGATGTTCTTGTTTGCTGGATTTTCGATTTCAACGGCTCCATGGGGGAAAATAGTACATACCAAGAATGGACCTGACCATCGAGAACATAACTTTCCTGGAAAAAGATACAAACGAGTGTTGTACAATAAAACTTTTTGACCAGGTGTGAAAGACTTGCGCAAAATGCGCTTGTCATGAAACACTTTCATTCTTTGTTTGTACATTTTGGCACTATCATATGCATCATTTCTTAACTCTTCTAACTCATTGAGTTGAAGCTTCCTTTGGGTGCCAGCCTTATCAAGATCAAAGTTCAGTTTCTTTACAGCCCAATATGCACGATGTTCTAACTCTACAGGTAGATGAAAAGCTTTACCGTACACAAGTCTATAAGGGGGTATGCAAATGGGAGTTTTGTATGCAGTTATATAGGCCCACAAAGCATCATTTAAACGTAAAGACCAATCTTTCCTAGAAGGATTAACAGTCTTTTCAAGAATATGCTTAATTAACATTATAACATTTTTGATTTACAGACTTATATCCATTGATGAATTTAATTATGTTGTTTGCAGTAATGGCACTGTTTTGGCTTTTCTTTTGAAAGGTAATATCGCACCTAGCCTTCCATATATGCCAAATGATAACACTGCACAAGACCTGCCAATGTATATCATACCCTCCTCTATCAGGATTTTCAAAACAGTTGTTTAACCAATCATGAAAATTTTACACACTTTAGACACCCCTTATTTCTCTATCGGAGAAATTTATAGCCCCAACCTAGGAAGGTTAATTAGACCCGTTAAATGTTTAGATACACTAATCTTCACCGTTAAATGTTTCCTGACCGTCAGATCAGCTAAAGAAAAACTAGGGCCCACCACTCCAGAGAAGTGGAGTACTCCTTAGGTTATTCTATTGGGAGAAATATCGTTTGGTCCTTTTTTAGGTGGGCCCATGTCTGTTTTGTCCTTTGGTCAAACGCCTTTACTGTTTGGTCCATAATTATTTAAAAATATTTAAATGGACAAAAATACCCTTCCATTTTTTTTGTAGCAGTTTATTCTTCAAAATGAACTCCTGTTAATTTCTACTTATTTTTTCAAAAATCACCTAAAAAAACAGAGTTCATTCCAGAAAATGAACTCCATATAAAAACAGAGTTCATTCCTAGAAATGAACTCCATATAAAAACCTAAAAAAACAGAGTTCATTCCGAGAAATGAACTCCGTATAAAAACCTAAAAAAACAGAGTTCATTCCGAAAATGAACTCCATATAAAAACCTAAAAAAAACAGAGTTCATTCCGAAAATAAACTCCATATAAAAACCTAAAAAAACAGAGTTCATTCCGAAAATGAACTCCATATAAAAACCTAAAAAAACAGAGTTCATTCCGAGAAATGAACTCCATATAAAAACCTAAAAAAACAAAGTTCATTCCGAGAAATGAACTCCATATAAAAACCTAAAAAAAAAACAGAGTTCATTTATGGAATGAACTGCAACATCATCATCTTTGTCGTCTTCAACAACAAAACACGAGTTCATCTTTACCAACAACATCTTCAAAACAGATCGTCGTCGTCGTCTTCAAAATAGATCGTCGCCGTCATCATCAAATAGATCAGGTTCATCGTTGTCTTCATCGTCAACAACAACAACAAACAACAGATCTTTATCTTCTTCATCGTCAACAACAACAACAGATTTTGGTCGTTTTTTTGATGAACTTCATCGTCAACAGCAACAACAGATCTTCATCATCTTCTTCTTCTTCTTCATCATCATCATCATCATCATCATCATCAGCAGCAGAGACAAAAATTTCAAAAACAAGATCGTAATCAAACAAAAAGCAGAAATAATTCCTCAAAATCAAGATCGTAATCAAGAACATCATCAGCAGAATGAACTCTGTAAATCAACAGCAACATCGATTCGTTATTCTCTCGTCTTCATCATAATTGCAGCAGCAGAAAGAAAAAAAAAACCTAGAAATCGTTGGAGCAGGAAAAGAAAATGAGAAAAATCTAGAGGAGAGAGAAAGTAGATCTGAGAAATTATTTTTCTCTTACCTTTTGACTATATATATGGTCCTTATCCAAAAGGGTATTTCTGACACTACAAGGTGACATTTACATCATCCAATGCATCAGCCTAGACCAAACAATAATTTTTAGGACCAAACTATAATTTATATTAACAAATAGGACCAAACAGATATTAGATCGGATCAAATGAACTAGACTCTCTCTAATATATTATTACTAGGACCTAATGGTATTTCCTACTATTTTATTACCAGGCTGCAATTGAGTACCAGCGCTTGCTAAAACAGTAAAACAAAGAAGAGAAGGAGAGAAACAAATCAACAATGGCAATGGCAATGGATTCAAACACTGGAGGAGAAGAATTTGGAATTGGATGGTTCCTCTCCATCAAAACAACACTGGGAGATGAATTTGAAGGTCAAATCATCACCTTCGATAAAGCCTCCAACATTCTTGTTCTACAAGAAGGTTCTAAAACTGGACCTAGAAGAAATATAAGATTATTGAAAGCAAATCATATCAAGGAATTTACTTTGTTAGGTCAAGGTGAAGATCCACTTGATATTAATAACTGTTATGTTGATCTCAATAGTGTTCAAGCTAAGGAAGAATCTGCTATCAGGTATACTCAGATTTGAACCCAATTTATTCGATATATTTTTAAAAGAAATTTACGATTCAATTTTTGATATGTTCTGTGGATTTTTTCAGGCAAGCGGAGGTCGAAGCGGAGAGGATTGGTGTTGGAGTTAGTAATGAAGCACAGATCATATTCGACGCGTTGTCTAAGACGTAAGGGATATAACGTAGTTTTCATCTTTCTTGTTTATTTGTCTGTGTATTCATTATAGTATTGTTATAGGATTCCTTGTTGTGAGTGATAATTAGGGAGATTAAGGGGGAGTTGGAAGTTGATGAAACTAAGGAGATGAATTAGTGGTTGATTAGGGGAAGTGTGAAGAGGAATCAAATGGGTAGGAAGAGAATGCAAGAGGAAGTCATAAAATATACTAGATTTTTGGTATGTGAGTATAAATTAGGGTATTGATAAGAGTGGAAAACTCTTTTCTGAGTAATGTGATTGTTGTGTCAATGTACGAGGAAGATACATTCAAATGGTAGTGGAAATCAAGGTAACAAATGATCGGCCCACCTCTTTGATCTCGGATGGATGCACAGTGTTTAGTTGAGGCAGCCACAGGAAATCGTGACGTAGAAAGATATTTAATGAGATGGTTTGCAGAATTCTATAACTACTGTAGAAATGTTTATTATGATTGACGAATTAGATTTCTAGTTGTTCTGCTCGAGGAAATTGGGTGGAAGAGTTGGCAGTGAA
This sequence comes from Papaver bracteatum, assembly GCA_023529315.1. Taxonomy (NCBI): domain Eukaryota; kingdom Viridiplantae; phylum Streptophyta; class Magnoliopsida; order Ranunculales; family Papaveraceae; genus Papaver; species Papaver bracteatum. Next base: position 213,126 of record JAJJWX010002419.1, on the reverse strand, counting down.
GAATAAGGTGGTGCCGTTCACAGAGGAATATTTTGAGGCACATGTTTTCTAGTATAGTTGAGCAACTGATGGTATTTCCTCTTCTGCGGGGACAAAAGCCAGCACAGGTTTTCGTGGAGAAAAGAATGAAGCCTCGTATAAGTAATAACTCAGGCAACAAATTGCTGGTTAGCAGGGCCCAAATATTGAGCCTATTACACGCAGACACTGCCATTTGTACATCGGTGTAAATTTTAAAACAAAGCTGCCGTGTATAAGTGAAGCCTACTACACAAGTTACGTCTTTGGATGCCTACCAATTTGGCAATAGGATTTCTGTTTTGGTAGCAAGGAATAACTTGACCCAGAAGATGGGCTGAGCTAAACGTTATCCTTTTACTCCCAGACACCATTTATATCTTTAAAGTGTTGGGATCCAAAAGCCTTTTTTTGCTGTATCAGTAATGACATTGAAAGCGAAGGCGATATGGATTGTCCGTGAGATGCATCTAAGGTAATGGGTTATTGTCCTGGTGGTCGAAGAGAAATAAGAATTTGGTTTCAATTGGTGTAGCATGGGATGGTGGTGGTTGAGTAGGTACAGTGAGGAGGTAGGTAAGATGTTGAAGTTAAAGGAAGTTTTGATGGGTTCAATCATTATGGTCTCCTTACCAAAATGCCAATTTTATTGGTGGAAACTCACTCATAGTTCAACACCAGACTTTTAGCCAAAGCTTGTTGGTGGGGTGTAAGGCTATGTCACCGAATTGTTGTTTCCAAATTGCTAGTGACAAGAGTGCAGAGTTGGGAGAAAACATCTGTCACAACTCAAAACCAACTAGTACGATTTTTCATTTCATCTCATAGCTATCCTAGATCATATCCTAAAGATATGAACCAGCTTCATAACCACCTTTGATCGTTGCATGTAAAATCATGAAGCAACTATCCTCGTGTACCATATAATCATACCAACAACCATGGTAACTAATTGCCACTGTAACTACAGCATGCTCAACTGCAAATTCAGTGTGGATAGCTCTGTTCTCAAATAATCAATTGATGCATGATGATTAATGTGTAGTCATGGATGTGAGAGAAGAATCTTAATTTTTAATCTCCATGATACAGATATTAGATTTCTCTTTTCCAATTCCATGTGATTTCTCTTGTTAACATAGGATAGTATTTACCATCTAATAAATGCCTTACTATGTGCAACTCTTGCTCCATTATCAGGCTGCCAGTTCGTTGGGATAAAACTGCCATAGTTGTAATGAATGAAGTTCGAGTGAGCAGTCCGTATCTCCCAGAAAATGTTAGTGGAGGAACCCCCGCTGCCAATGAGCGGGTGAAGAAAGTGGTAAGTTATGTCGATTATGCATATCAAACTTTAATGAACTTTGCATCTTATTAGCCTTTATGGTGAAAACTTCTCTTACTTGCATCTTTCCTAAATCTATAGCTCGAGCTTCAGAGGAAGAAGTTGCACACTCCTGGACACTGAAGAGATCTTTGCTCATGTAGGTGCATGGAAGATGTTGGTTACGCTAAATCCACCGAGTAGGACCAGTCATAAGTGGTGTCTTCTTTTTTCCTTTCAAGAGGATCAATATAGTTGGCATCTCTCACTGGTTCAGTAAATGCATGTATTCTTGTATTGCTGTTTGCTTTATGTTGCGTTTCTTGGGGTTAGATTCTTGTTCTCTTTAGCCTTAGTGATATCAAATTACTTATGATATTCCCGAGGACAACCAATTTAGAAACTGTATTTGAAATATTGAAAATTTGTGGCAGCGCATCATATGCTGCTGCTAAGATTTGGAATTCCCCAAATTTGGACTATCTTACCCAAGGTTGCGATCCATAAAAGTTTCGGCCACCATTCGCGTACATTAGTTGCTCCAGTGATCTTCCGAGGTTATCCGAGACTCCAATATTTCGTGTGCATATGGATCTGAAACATGTTCAAAGCAAAATTACTACTCCCTCCGTTTGTTTTTAATTAGGCTGGTTTCCTAATTGAGAAAGTCAAATGTTACTTTAATTTTTTTTGATCACTTCTCTTAATTTTTTTTTGACGACAAGTGTCATGTGGACCATTTTACTTTACTTCTTTTGCTGACAAGTGTCATGTGGACCATTTCACTTCACTTTTTTATTGACAAGTGTCATGATGACCACTTTCAATGATTAGTTTTCTTAATTTCCTTAAATTTCTCTATAAACAAAACAAGCCTATTAAGAGCAAGTTTTATGGTGGAATCCATCCATCTTCCATGCCACCTCAGCACTGGATGGAAGCGCAAGTGTAATGGTGGAATAGTAGAAACGCCATTCTTAATAGCGCTAAAAAAACGCTATTTTTAATAGCGTTTTATGCCATTAAGAATAGAGCTTTTTTCTCAGCCGTTAGATTCTCAACAACTCAATTTAAATCTACGGATTAAAAAAAAATGTTATTCTTAATAGCGTTTTCATAGATTCCCCGGACCCTTCCACCAAACCATGGAATCTTGCTTGAATTTTCTGTGGAAAACTCCAACTTGGAAACCACTAAACTTGACATTCCATGAATTTTCCATACTTGGAATAGGTTGGATTCCACACTTGAAAGGCACGGAGGGAGTACAAACTCTCTCAGAAGTGATTTTTTAATGGTTTTTATCAGCACTGGCCGTGTAACTGCGCTGGGGAAGTTGTAGAGACTGGTTCCTTTACAGAAAAAGGGAAATATCTAAGCTATAATAATGATCTTTGGTGCAGAGGGGGCTATATCCGACCAATAACAGTGGTGAAGCCACAGAGGATGGGGCTAACCAATTCATCTCAGATATCAAGTTCCCCAGCTAATTGTGTGTGATCCATTGTCCATAGGTGGTAGAAAATGCAAATAACATTTTTTACAGCCCAAATGAGCAAATTCAAGAGAATCACAACTTCCTAGTAACAATACAATTCATTAATTATTCGTGTCGTTTTGTAACATCAAATTATTATTTGACAGGTATACCAAAAATGATTTTATTATTTTCTTGATAGAAAAAATGAGTTTCAAGTACAATGAATAACTTGAGTACAAAACTTTATAATTCTAATGCTTCTATAAGCATCCAGGATCAGTCAATCGGATGCAAGGGACAGTAGTCTCTGGCTACAATTCCCCCCAAGTCCGCAACAAGATCTCACCACAAAGGGACGGTATTGATTTATCGCTGCTTTTTCTTTAATAAGTTTTGGCATCGTCTTCATCCTCTAGCAACTGTTGCAATAAATCATTCTTGGAAGGATCATATGCAACTACCTTGCGGAGATACTCCTCAGCTTCAACTTTTCGACCTTCATTAAACAAAGCACTAGAAAAACAAAACAATTTAAACCTAAAATCAAACAGTTCAACTGAACAGTTTAAAAAGTCGAATAACTGTCAACTTCATGATGAAATTTTGTTTTGGTTTACCTAGAAAGCAATACCAATCCATCAAAGTAGTGAGCCTTTCCCTTTGGATCCACAGGCTCCTCTATCTGAGTTATTCTTTCCAAGTGCTCCAGTCCTTCTTTATTTTTTCCCTGCCAAATGGAAAAGAAATGGAATTACAACGACAATCCAACAGATAAAAATAATGGAGATTGGCAACATAACAAAGGACCATTCAGCTTAGGACCAGCTTCCTTAAGTAGGAGTAACACCACGCACCGCCTTTTCTAATCACGTGTGGATATCTAGACTCTAGAGCTCGAGTAAATACTATGGCCCTCATCTTGGGATAGGTAAATGAATCAGAGTAACAACTACTTGCTTTTTCGTTATGGAAGAATGAAGAGAGAAGTAAACAGATAATAGTCCTGAAAGTAGATATAACCTGCTTAATATTTGTAACACCAGCCCACGTAGATGCTAGAATCAAGAGATCAACCTCTTCCTCTTTTGCTGGTTGACCACCATCCAATAACTGATCAGACCACCAGTAAAAGTTTTGATTAGCAAAGAACAATAACTAAAACCCAATATAGTTTTGACTCCTGCCAAAACGAATAAGAAAGCCAACCTAGAAATACTAGAACTAAAAGCATATTAGATAACATCAAACCTTGCGAACAGCATGTTCAAGAACACCTATAGACTCAGGTAGCCATTGTTTTTGCATAAGACTTTGTCCCAGAACAACCATAGATCTTACGTGATCAGGGTCTTTCTCAATTGCCAACCTGTAGGCAAACACTTCCGAACTGAAGAAAAACAAGAGATAGGAAAAATACAACAGCCAAATCACTGAAGGAACTAGCGCAAATAAATTTTTGTTACCGTAGTAATGGAAGTGCTCTATCATGATGTCCTTTTGACAAGAGTTGGACTGAGAGCTGTAGATAACCCAAATCGTTTAAATAAGACAAGCTATAAGGACTACCTATATTGCATAACCAGAATCCATATTTGAACACTCACAGAAAGAAGTTCATCTGGCGAGAGGTTCTGCACAGTAACTCTTTGCTCAGGTTTACCCAAATAACTAATTTCAAGATTATCTGTACTTGAAGAGGTTACACGCTTTACAGAAGCATTTTTGTCAGGGAGCCCTAACTTCTCCCGAAGAGTAGGATGCTGAAGAGATAAACTCTGCAAATTGATAAAGATGGTCAGATACATCCTACAATAAATTTTCATGCAAAAAGAAGATTATGGGTACAAGAAATGGAACAGATATTAACAAGAGAACTGTAGGTCCATCTTGGGTACCACCCGGTGCATTTATTTTTAAAAATGAACAAAGATAATAAAGTGATAGAAACCTGGATGACAGTTATGGAACTGTTAGTGACCCAGTAGACTAGACTCCCCTGCAGAACATAGAAGAAAAACAAAAAACTTCATAAACCCTCCTAATGAAAAAGAAATAGAAGTATATTGGTATTCTTTTTTTCATTGGCAACAAAAAGGGGACTATTCAAAAGGCCAGGAACAGACAAGTAACAGAATAGGCAAGTAGAAATCAAAGCAATTAGTATCCGTGATTCCGTACAATTCGAAATACAGACATTATGCTCTAAAGTTGGGCTAGTAATGAGTCCTTCATGCTACTCCCGTTTTGGTATAGCAGTGGGAAGGATTAAAAATGAGTTCATAGTATGGGTGTGAATGGTGATCACTTCTAAACTTGATGACCCTTTTCAATTGCTTGAGATCTTATATCCCTCCACAAGTCAACAATCAGGAACACTATCATTCCAACACCAAATATGGTATCTAGAAGAACCATATACGCTATCCCCAAACGTATTACTGGTGACAACATAAAATACCTCAAGGGCATTCGTAATTGTGTACACAAGTTCTCAGGCTTTGTACACCTCATAGATTTGAGACATGGTCCTGGAGTGTATTTTTTTTCTATGCGATTTTAATGATTTAGAACAGATATAGTTCATTTCTGTGTGGCAGTTTAATAAAGATAAATGGAAACTAATGAGAAATTGGTAATATTTATCAATGTCGATAAGTATACTTGCCTGAGGAAGAAAAAACCCTATGACGAAAATAGGTATTGTGAGAACATCCAGGTATAGCTTGTAAAACTGCATCAAGTAATAGGAATTTTCAATTGAGATTAGCAACATAGTACTATAAGTGAAGAATAAGCAGGATAGCTTTAGTCAATACAAAAAGAGTAAACACTTATATCTCTGTGGAAATTTCAGCTGTAAATCAACATGTGGTAAAGCCTAAAAGTCTATAACCTTGTTACTCGTCTATTTCTTGAGAAATAACCAGTCACGAACCCCAAACAAATGTTAGGTTGGAATTTATCTACTCACCTCAAACAATTTACCCATTACGCCAGTCACCCTGCCAACACTCGATCCCCGGAAAGAAAGCTGGCAACACAGAGTACACCCAAATTCAGTTTGGAGCTGATAATAACCCATTTGGATATGCTAATACTATCTCTCACACTTGCCAAAACAAAATGGTATATGGATTTCTACAGCTTATAAATTCATGATTAAATTTTAACAAAAATGTTGACATGAGGTTTCATAGAGAACAACTGTACAAACTTCTCCTAATTGTAACAAAGAAAAAGTAATTTTTTTAAATATCACTAAGGTAGCCTCTTACTAAGGCCCTAATCTGGAGCGACATATATGAGCCATTGGAGGCATGGAATGGTTACTTATACTATGACAACATAAGCATTCTGCAGCTCTTTTATTCAATCATATGCTAGCAGGTCTTTAAATACCAAACGTCAAAACGGACGAAAAATTCGTAGTTTTATTCTACGATATACCTGAATATTGACATAATGAAGCCCAGCAATCAGTATAGGGAATGTAACGGCAAAGGAACCATGAGGAATTTGAGTCAAATTCTGGAACCATAATGCTCCACCCTAGAATGAAATCGAGAAACACAACAACAGGTTACTATCAGATGATATGTTACAAGGCAAGGGAAAAGGAAACCACAAAAAACAGTAACTATGAAAAGCACAACCATGTATCTTCCTGTCCATACTCAAAATGGTGTCAGAATAAAGGGATAGCTTCAGATTCGGACATTCAAATTAATAAGAGATCAAGGTAAATAACTAAGCAAAGATCTTAACGTGTAAGTGTCTTACACAATCAAACCCGGGGTGTTGCTCCAGTGACATTCTACGGATTGTATGCATCCACAAGAGAAAGCATGGGATCTGTAAGCAGCTTATGAGAAAGAGTTCTGAAGAATATAATCCAAGCCACCATCGCAGACCACAGAAAATAATAATCAAAAGTGAATATTCATAGTGAGAAAAAACATAGAAAGAGGTCTCAGTGTGACACTGTATATCTGCTGGATGATAATGAGTAAGGAACAAAGGAAAAACAATAAAAGAAGGAACAACTTTGCCATTTAAGAAAAAGAATATAAAGATCCTTCCACATCTTGACACCGTAGTAAATTTGACATAATTTGATCATGCTGTGTGTAGGCAAGTACCATACAACGATTCAAAAGTTACTACGGGATTTTCCATTCCTTTCGATAAAAGTACAAAACAAATCAAACGTGTATTTCTTCATTATTTTTAAATCGAACAAGGATATTACCTGAACAGAAATATATGCAAAATTCCATAGATAAGAGGGACAGCCAATAGCTTTCCTTTCCTTCCGAAAGAGCAAAAATTGTTCTCTAATACTCTTTCCTGAGAAAGGTGGTGGCATCGGAGGAGGCACTTTAAAAAAAACATATGAAAGTCAGGATATAAGTTCAATATCATAATAAAGAAAGATGAAATTATAAAAATTGAGTACTTACATTTTGGGAATAACTCGGAAATCTGCTTTGCTTTACTAAATTGCAATACCAGTACAGGTAGTATTGTCAATCGAAGTGCCAAAGTAGACGAAGCAATTACAATCCACCTATGTATCATTAAAATTAGTGGATATTTGTACAAAATCACATAAACAATAAAATAAACATTTGATAGGCAATACTAACCAAGGGAGATTAGTCAAACCATGGAACCCATCTAGCAGAGAAACGACTGTTTGAACAGCGGGATCATACCATGATACATTATCAACAACACTAATCACTTCCTTTACAACTTCATCGGGACTGTGATCAAACCCCGAATTCAGTAGATCTGATTCTTTATTAAACTCCAGGTCATTGAAATTGAATCCCTCATTCTCATCATCGGAAGAAGTATGAATTGCTAATGACTGAAAAGACGGAAACCCAAGATTCAGTTTATATTGAGATTGAAAATTGAAGTTGGGGATCAAATATGTGGGAGTTAATAGTGAATTAGGGATTTGAGAATAAATTGAACGAGTTGGAACGAGTGAAGACGAATATGTATACGATGAAATAGGTCTAATTCTACGGATTAGGGTTATTAATTTTGGAACTCCCATCAAGATTTTCGATCCCTATAATTGGCGGGAAATGAAGGGAACTTTTGTTTCTGTGTATTTGTTGATTACGCCTAAAACCCTAAATTCTGTTACCTCCTGTACGATGGTTTTTGGCGTGTGGGTGCTATTAGGGGCACTTGATTTGGGTGCCGGTTTCGTATAGGGAAGAGCATATTTCCCATTTGCACCATTATGGAGAAAACTTTTAGTTACCAAGTCTTAATCGAGCAGTTGAGACAGTACCACCGGTGTAGAGAGTTCACTGTTGGCGGTTGAGTCTATGCCTCTCAGTGGGAACTTTGTTATTATTCCTTTTTTATCGTATCGATTATATGAACAAACGAATTAAGATACAAGGTACAAGATTAACATGATTCGAAACTTAAAGAAACGAAGAATATAAAAATGAATATCCACAATTCGAAAAGGAATTTGATGTCTTGATGGTATGAAACCACTGCAGAAGACGTTCACCGTAGAACTTAAATGCTTCCATGAAAAAGTGATATGCCCGAATCGATTCGATCGATTTCGAATTCTGTTGATCTTGTCAGGTTTGATCAATACGCTGTCGAAAATTGATCGTCCTTGTAATGTGCTCGATGATGAAGCACCACCAAAAAAACCTAATTAAAAACCACTGGAAGAGTGCATAAGAAACGATAATGGCAATGATATACCATATTTATCAGAAAATAAAAATACAGGAGAAAACCTGCCATCAATTGCTAATAATGCAATTTTGTTTTATTTAAATATATATACATAACCTATGTTACTCAACCCGGATTTTAAATTCAATTAAAATCCGGGCAGACAATCAATAGATCTTGAGGCAACAATGGAGAAGATGAATGCAATAGTTGGAAATAATCGTTTATGGATGAAGATAACTGCTTGTTTTAAGATAGAGTTGCAGAGCAAAAAAGGGATTATTCCCTAATTTCACTCTATATGTTTGTCCCATATGTTATCTACCTATTTCACTCTATATTGCCTCATCTTGAATGAGGATTAATTCAATGAAATTCTGTAAAAAAATTAAAAAAAAAAAGTCTGTTTACTTACTTTTAATTTCATTATCAATGGGTTCTTGTGGTTAAAAAGATGCATATTCATATGGATCGATTTGAATCACAACAACAGATGTTTATTTAGATGTTGCTAAAACTGGATGATGAGTCAGATGAAGATAGAGAACTAACCAACACTATATTGTTGTTATATTCAGGGCAGATACCTAGAAATCAAGAGCCAAAAGAAGTATTCACAAGATATACGTATCAAATGGGGGATCAGTTACACGAGAAGCTGATGCATGATTATATTCTTCCAGATTATGTTTACTCTGACTAATATTTCCAACGTCGATTCTGCATATCTCATCACTTAGTGCTAAATATTATTAATGAGTTTTCTTAAGTCGAACCTCAATTTAATTATCGGTTTGATGCACTAAATATTAAAGGTCGTAGTCATACATTAAAGGATACTTCGGCCCTAAGGGTTTTAGGTTATGGGTTTCCAACGGAGTCTAACGATGAATACATTTGTATGGGAAAAAAAACTTCATTCAAATATCCTGTGTTGTTTTGCGAAGCAATGATTAATCATTTTGGTCAAATCTATTTACGAAACCCCACCGAGGAAGATATTAGAGAAATATTAAAGCAAAACCGTGCTAGGTAGTCTTGACTGCATGCATTGGGTATGAACGGGATGCCATACATATTCTGTCGGTCAATATAAGGGTCATTACTCAGAACCAACTGCTATATTCTGATTTTTGGATATGGCTCGCTTTACTGGTCTTCCAGGTTCACAAAACGACATAAATGTTTAGCACAAATCGCCTATGTTTGAAGATCTAAAGTACGGATGTGTTCCCAAGTACATTTGATAATCAACGATCATCAATACACTTATGGAAGTTGTCTTGCAGTTGGAATACATCAAATGATCAACCCTAGTTAAAGCTTATTGTGACCCCCCTAGTGGCGAATTGGGTCGTTTACACCGGTTTTTTAACAGTAGATATATGGATTTGAGGAAGGATGTGGAACAAGCTTTTGGAATTTTGAAGCGAAAGTTCGCCATCATTTGTGGGCTATATCATGTTTTAATTGCTCGTGAATTGCATAAAACTACATTTACTTGCATAATTATGCATAACATGGTAATTTAGGAAACCCGTCGTCATATGGATTGGAATAACCATGATATTATTGTTTTGAGGCCTGAGATCCAACTAGAAAGAGGGGTACCTGCTTGGAATTATGCGCAAATGACTAGTCACATTCAGAACGAGAATATGTATGACAGGTTAAGAGAAGACCTGAAAGTGAATCTGTGGGCCGAGTATGGATGGTCAGAAGGGCGTCCTTAGTTTCCGGCTTTCACTTTAATGTTAAATCTATGTGCCCAGAGTATGAAAGTAAATAGTTATAATTTTTCCATTAAGCATTTGAATGTTAAATTGCTTTAATCGTTAATTCGTTTGAAGTTTATTTAATATTTAAACTTTAGTTTGCAGTTTTCACTGGACCAGGCGGCCAAGACTCTGTCGGCAATTGATAAGCATGTAAATGCTACATTTTATACCCATATTTATATTAGCTAGGATACAATATTTTAGTTACTAATACTATTTTAGTGCTTTTGTAGAAAGTACAAGTGAATTCGATCATCCAACGAATAAACAGCAAAATGTGAGACTTATTAGTGTTTGCGACGAATATGACAAAATGTGGTTGGCATGGTATCTCCATGTATCATCAACCAAAATGATCAAATATGCTGGCCTGGTATTTTTAATATATCAGCAGCATTTATTAAGCTGGCCTGGTATCTCCATATATCAGCAGCAATGAAACGGGTTGGCCTGGTATCTCCATGTATCAGCAACCACAATGATGAAACGGGGTTGGCCTGGTATCTCCATGTATCAGCAACCCCAATATAGCTGGCCTGGTATTTCTGTATACCAGCAGCTGAAGTTATTTCACTGCCAGAGGCTAAAGGTATTATTCAAGGGGGCTTACCAGGCACATGGAGCCCAGCCAGAAGTTACGGATGAGTGACGTCGTGACTAATGTCCCACCCATTTCGTTGTGGCATCTTATAAGCAGTGACAACGCATCTTGTTCTTATATATCAAAATGGGAAGAGAAATCTTGGTGGACAAAGGTGTTGAATATTCAACACCAACTTAGTCAAGAGTTCACACCTATCTAGACTAACCTAGAAATATCTAGGATGTCTAGAGTCAATATTAGAAAATTAACATGTGTAAAATGAGTGTTCTAGGGTTAGACAAATCAAACAAGAATACTAGATTGTCTAGTAGTTGGTTTGGTAAGCCTCCATAGGCATAGTTGTTAGCCTCCAAAGGCATAGTTGTTAGCCTCCATAGGCATAGTTCTCTTCTTCTTTTGTAGCCTATAAATAGGCATGTTGTATTCATTTGTAAGTAAGTAAGAAAGAAAGAATCATCATCAAAAATATAAAATAGATTGTATTCCACCAAGATTAATATCAATGTAGTCTTTACGCTTCCGAGTTTATGCTCTCTTCTCTCTTGTTTGATCTTTAACATGGTATCAGAGCGAGGTTAGAAGAAGAGAGAGGAGAGGAAGAGAGTTAGAGAAACTCAGAAAAATTATGGTTGTTAGTGTTTAAATTCTCGTTGTGGTGTTGAGTACAGAAGGTTTAAAATAAATTGTGCACAGTTCTGATGATGATTGTGAAGGAGGTGGTCTACTTCGGTAAGATTAATCGTTACATATCAAGTTTTTTGTTCGTGTGGGTCTGCAGAATCTAGAGATGCAGAAAAAGAAAAGAAAAGAAGGTGCGAGTGTTGCTGCGGCTATGTGTGTCGGATTTCACCACCCAAGTAAGTACACGTGTGGAACTAGATTTCTTTAGAGACACAAAAACGTGGTGTTGGAAGCTGTTTACCAAGGATCAAAACATCTGCTGGAAATCAATACAGAAACATGGAAGGAACTCTCGCTCGATTTGGATATGTTTTGGAAGCGTTACGATGCAAAAAAAAAAAAAAAAGTTTGAAATGGATGTAGCATAGAAGAAGCATTGACAAATATTTGAGAAATGGAGATGTCGACGATGTAAATCAGTGATGCATGGAGGTCAGTGAAGGTGTTGCTGCTTTAGAGCTCGAGAAGTAAGAAACATGGAAGATACGGTGGTTGTTGTTTCCGGTGTTTCGGTGGGACAGTGATGATTATACTTCTTAATGAATTCTTGAAATCCAAGCACACCACTCGGTCATTAGGAGTGGTAGGAGACATGGGTACTATCTTGATTGAAACAAATCAATGAAACCAAGATATCAACGATGATCAACCGGTTATGCTGCTGAATGGTGATGATGTTGTTTGGTCATTCACCGGTGTTGGGAATTCATGTGTGGTTCTGTGATGATGACGGATCGAGCAAGAACAGGGAAGACGTGGTGCTTTGCTGTTGCTGTTGGTTGTTGGCAAAGATGAAGACGAATTCTGTTGGTTGTATCAAGCTTAACAGAGAAGATGGCAGTATTGCCGAGGAGATGAATGAAGTCTTGAAACAATGGAATGTCGGAGATGATGATGGTCAGCGACGGATAAAGGCTGTCAAGAGAGCTCAAGATCGAGTGAGGAGCTGGCTAGTTCATGCAGTGATGAGTTCGACGGTGATGTGAGTTCATGGCAGTTGACGTTGCTACCATTAATGGAGCTCGGGTAGAGAGCATGGAAGTGGTTGAAGCTCCGGCTATTTGGAGTGACGTTGATGGCCATGAATTTGCTGATGCATGGCTCGGTGATGGTTGCTGATCGGGTTGCTCGGAGAGAAGTCAGGGACGACAAAACGATGAAGTTAGGGGTGTGAAACAAAACAGGGATAGTCCCTGATGCCATGGACGACGAGATGGTGATGAAGATTCGGTCATAAAGGTGGTGATGGTGCTCGGGTTTGCTGCTAGCAGAAAACTGTGGAACTTGGTAATATGTCAAGATTTAATAATTGGCTTGCGCCATTATTGACCGAAGCTCGAGATGGTAGAGAAAACGTGTGACCGACACACCGCCAAAATCCATCTCACCGGGCGCAGACAAGAAAAAAAAAGTGACAACTTCCCACCGAGACAGCACATGGGATGTAAAAAAAAAAAAAAAAAAAAAAATGTTGGGCTGGCGAATGCCGTGGAACCTGAAGAAAAAATTCGAAACAAAGAAGAAGTTGAAGGTGATTTGTAGATGGGCTGAAAGCCTCAAAGAAAATAGAGAAGATGCAGACAAGATGTTTGTTTAAATGCAAGGATGATCATGGAAACATAAGTGTGACAATAATTGTCACATCGTTGCAAATCTGTTACGAATTCAGAGATGTGGCAAATCTGGATAGCGTGACAAAATTGTAACAACAATATAACAAGAAGAATAATAGTCAGAGCTTGTGGCAGAAGCTTGACGAAATGAAAGATTGTGAGAGAATCTTAAAAATCAAAGAAGTGTGATGGTTTTTTGCAACAAAAGCATGACCGGAACAAAAGAATAAGAGAAGAAGAAACAACAAAAAGATTGTGAAGAAACGGAAGCAATCACCAAGTGGTGATGAGATAGAGAACAACAAAAGTGGGTGAAAATCCTATGAGTTGTCTAAAGAGTACAAGAAGTATTGTACTGAAACTACAAAGAGGACCGCAATGTCCCTAAACTACGATGGAACCCGCATGTTCTAAAACTACGAAGAGGACCGTAATGTCCTTAAACTTCCGAAGAGGACCATAATGTCCTTAAACTTCCGAAGAGGACCGAAACGTCCTTAAACTATGAAGAGGACCGAAACATCCTTAAACTATGAAGGGGACCGAAACGTCTAAGATAAAGAGAAGTTGGAAAGTAGGTGTTGAGGGGGAGTGTTGAATATTCAACACCAACTTAGTCAAGAGTTCACACCTATCTAGACTAACCTAGAAATATCTAGGATGTCTAGAGTCAATATTAGACAATTAACATGTGTAAAATGAGTGTTCTAGGGTTAGACAAATCAAACAAGAATACTAGATTGTCTAGTAGTTGGTTTGGTAAGCCTCCATAGGCATAGTTGTTAGCCTCCATAGGCATAGTTCTCTTCTTCTTTTGTAGCCTATAAATAGGCATGTTGTATTCATTTGTAAGTAAGTAAGAAAGAAAGAATCATCATCAAAAATATAAAATAGATTGTATTCCACCAAGATTAATATCAATGTAGTCTTTACGCTTCCGCGTTTATGCTCTCTTCTCTCTTGTTTGATCTTTAACAAAAGGATCGATTCAAGCACGTCGCTTTCACTATGGGTTAAAGTATGAGAGGACGTGTCCATTTGCATCTGTGGCCTACATATGACGAACACTTGTAGAGCAATGTTTAATATCTTTAGGTTTGATTTCCTAACTATTGGGGACTGAGCTTTGAATAAGACGTAAATGGAGATGGAGCTGAACGATGGGTTTGTTGAATGGAGTTGGTGTTGCTGGAAAGATGTACTAGGGTGTGGATATGTTCAAGGTACCTGTTGTTCTTGAGGAAGAGATGCATGAAAGGGGATTCAGCGAGATGTTTTTGGAAGGCTCAGATAATTGCAGCTAATTGGCAGCTCTGTGTTCTTTTTAACCGTGAGCAGCAACGCAAGCACTTGAGGCAGATGTGAAGCTCGGCTCTGTAGTTGCATGCAACGGAGAATTCGCAGAGTGGTTTGTAGAACTCTTGGTCCCGTATGTGAAGCAATTTGGCAGCATCAAAGAAGTTGGAAGAACATCAATGAGGTTGAGATGGGTGCCGAGATTTGATTGGATGGGGTCTGGAATTAGGCATGTTTTCTCATGGATGTAGATCATGGTTATCTGCAGCTTGGCAGTACGGCTGTGAATGGGGATTTCTGAGATGGTTGCAGTCGATAAAGTGACGCCTAGACGAATGAAATCAACTTCCAATAAACTGTTGGTATTTTGACAGTTCTTGAGAGAGTAAAAGAAGGCAGTGGTGATGGTTTGACTGCAACGTCATGGGGATTAACGTGGCCTGAAGTTAGAGCAACAGACGGACAGAGTTGGTGTTGTGGTTTGCCAAAATTGGCCTGAAGTTTGGTCGTATATGGAGATTAAGTACACGGGGAGAAGTGCTAGCTTTGGCCAAGATTCAAGATGGGTCTGGGAATGAGTTCACTTCCATGGCTTTTTGCTGCTTACGAGAGGGTGAAGATCGGTTTTCGAAGGAAAGATGCAGGCGATGCCGCGATGGTGTTTGCGTCTCTTCATGAATTGTTGTGGGTGGTATTGATGCCGAGAATTGGATGTATGTGGTATTTCTGGACGAACTGATTCTCGATATGAAATGATTGTTGCAGCTGGTAGAAAGAGAATGGACGGACAAAATAAGTTGCTGGTGGCATAATTCAATTGGAGATGTGGAATCGATGGAATAAAGAAGGTGTTAAGTGGCCAGTAAATATAAGTTGATAAGTTGGAGATGGCATGGAACTTCTACTCGAACAGAAGCTAGTTGTTCGGAAGTATGATAGCTGGAGACAATTATTATCGCAGTGGGTCTAAATTTGGAGCTACTAGTGGGCTGGGCCTGAGAAAATGTTGCTAGGTCTTATACTCGCAGCAGCAGACATATATAAATAGAACAGAGATGAACAAATGAGTTGGGAGGCTGCGGCTACGGCCGAACAGTGAATAACTAGGGTTTGAATTTATTTCTCCATTTTGATTAGCTAGGATTTATTTTAGATTTATTTATGGCTTTTGAGAGAGCCATGTCTAGCTAATCCATGTTAAGGTTTATATGGAAGCCAATTTGATTAAAAAATAAACTCTACGATGATATTTTTAATAATGATTCATTGATTAGTAATTTCTCTTCATATTGCTTGCGTTGAATTGATTATGTGATTTTCTTGATTATTTATGCTTTTGAATTGATATTTCGTGCTTCGGTTAAATCCCTAGACGTGGTATGCAAGGATAGATAGGTAATGCTTTAGGATCGCTACATACGAAGCGAAGGAAGTTACATCGGAGAAACTATATTTCAGAATTTAATATAACATCTTCCGGGACATGAGATTGATTTCGATATTTGTCTTGAGTAATAAGTAGAAATTAGTAGAGTTTTATATGATTGAATTGGTGGAAATCATAAACCTTAATAACCCATTACCTATTTTGTTACGATTATTTATTATTTCATTTTGTTTCGAAATCTGAAAAATTGTTAAGCATCATCTTATTTGATTACTTTGTTTTTTTGGTATTAGTTAGTAGGGTATTTGACACTCCTCGTGGAACGACCTGTACTTGTCATTGTCTACTAGTTAGACGTTGTGCACTTGCAGTAATATTATTGTGGGTTTCCTAACCTATCAAGTTTTTGGTGCCGCTGCCGGGGAGTGGTTACATAATACACTCTGGATGATATCAATTTTTGTATATAACTTATTTTTATTTTATTTTGTATATAATTTATTTTCTCTCATTCTTTTAGATTTCTTTTAGTTCTTTTTACCCAATTCGTTTGAATATTTTCCAGGTACCTTAGTCTGAAGTGCTATAGGCGAAAAAATGCACTCGCAAAGCTTTTGCAAGGACCACTTGGAAGATCTACTAGAGGTTTGCTTAGCACATTTTGGGTATGATTTTGATGATGATAGAGTTATTTATGAAGTCAATGCCTTATTAGACTCCACACCACTGCTAGACACTAACAAATGGAAGCCCAAACTAGAACCTCTAGTTGTGTTTGAGTCTCGACTAGTTCCATCAGTCAAGAATGGTCCGACCTTGGCCCATAATCCATTAAGTTTTGATTCTTTTTGTCATGATGATATTGATAATGAAACCGTTTTACATAATAATGGGTCTATGAGTCGTGAAACTATTGCTCCAATGAGGCCTTGTTCGGCAAGTGAATTTGAACCAACATATGTTTGTGTGCCCGACTTAGATGAAGTTGAACCAATATCAGTCGTGGAAGTTATTTCCGCTGACTTAGAACTTGATTTAGGGAGTACAAAAACTGTTCAATTCTTTAAACAATCTTTACTAATTATCTGCGAACCTGATTTACTTCATATTCAAGGTTCGAATTATGTTTTAAATAAGATTGAATTCAGTTTTATCTCTCGAGGTACTAATATTTCTTACTGCAGGTTCATGTTTATGACTAATAATATTAGTTGGGTTGATCCCCAACTCTTCAGGCTTTATATATATGACTCACAGCTTACCTTGGGGTACCAACCCCACATTGTTTGAGAACGTGCTACTGGCAAGTAGGGAAACTGATAACTTTCGCTTCATGGGAGTCAACCCATCAGATTTGTTCCCTCTACTCTATCTCTTATTTTCTTTTTGTTTATTTTTTTCATTTCCCATCTTAATTTCTACGTTGGATGACTCAATTACATTGAGAACAATGTAACGTTTAAGTGTGGGGGAGTGGATAATTTTCCATAATTTTGCAGATTTTCACTTTTCTTAGGAATTTATATATATATATATATAAAATTGATTGCATAATCTCTATTTTGCTCGAGGACTAGCAAAATATAAGTGTGGGGGTGTTGATAAGTATGTAAATGCTACATTTTATACCCATATTTATTTTAGCTAGGATACAATATTTTAGTTACTAATACTATTTTAGTGCTTTTGTAGAAAGTACAAGTGAATTCGATCATCCAACGAATAAACAGCAAAATGTGAGACTTATTAGTGTTTGCGACGAAAATGGAAAAATGTGGTTGGCCTGGTATCTCCATGTATCAGTAACCACAATGATCAAATATGCTGGCCTGGTATTTTTAATATATCAGCAACACTTATTAAGCTGGCCTGATATCTCCATATATCAGCAGCAATGAAACGGGTTAGCCTGGTATCTCCATGTATCAGCAACCAGAATAATAAAATGAGGTTGGCCTGGTATCTCCATGTATCACCAACCACAATGATGAAACGGGGTTGGCCTGGTATCTCCATGTATCAGCAACCCCAATATAGCTGGCCTGGTATTTCTGTATACCAGCAGCTGAAGTTATTTCACTGCCAGAGGCTAAAGGTGTTATTCAAGGGGGCTTACCAGGCACATGGAGCCCAGCCAGAAGTTATGGATGAGTGACGTCGTGACTAATGTCCAACCCATTTCGTTGTGGCATCTTATAAACAGTGACAACACATCTTGTTCTTATATATCAAAATGGGAAGATAAAGCTTCGTGGACAAAGGATAGATTCAAGCACGTCGCTTGCACTATGGGTTAAAGTATGAGAGGACATGTCCATTTGCATCTGTGGCCTACATATGACGAACACTTGTAGAGGAATGTTTAATTTCTTTAGGTTTGATTTCCTAACTATTGGGGACTGAGCTTTGAATAATACGTAAATGGAGATGGAGCTGAACGATGGGTTTGTTGAATGGAGTTGGTGTTGCTGGCAAGATGTACTAGGGTGTGGATATGTTCAAGGTACCTGTTGTTCTTGAGGAAGAGATGCATGAAAGGGGATTCGGCGAGATGTTTTTGGAAGGCTCAGATAATTGCAGCTAATTGGCAGCTCCGTGTTCTTTCTAACCATGAGCAGCAACGCAAGCACTTGAGGCAGATGTGAATCTCGGCTCTGTAGTTGCATGCAACGGAGAATTCGCAGAGTGGTTTGTAGAACTCTTGGTCCCGTCTGCGAAGCAATTTGGCAGCATCAAATAAGTTGGAAGAACATCAATGAGGTTGAGATGGATGCTGATATTTGATTGGATGGGGTCTGGAATTAGGCATGTTTTCTCATGGTTGTAGATCATGGTCATCTGCAGCTTGGCAGTACGGCTGTGAATGGGGATTTCTGAGATGCTTGCAGTCGATAAAGTGACGCCTAGATGAATGGAATCAACTTGCAATAAATTATTGGTATTTTGACAGTTCTTGAGAGAGTAAAAGAAGGCAGTGGTGATGGTTTGACTGCAACATCATGGGGATTAACGTGGCCTGAAGTTAGAGCAACAGACGGACAGAATTGGTGTTGTGGTTTGCCAAAATTGGCCTGAAGTTTGGTCGTATATGGATATTAAGTACACAGGGAGAAGTGCTAGCTTTGGCCAAGATTCAAGATGGGTCTGGGAATGAGTTCACTTTCATGGCTTTTTGCTGTTTACGAGAGGGTGAAGATCGATTTTCGAAGGCAATATGCAGGCGATGCCGCGATGGTGTTTGCGTCTCTTCATGAATTGTTGTGGGTGGTATTGATGCCGAGAATTGGATGTATGTGGGATTTCTGGACGAACTGATTCTCGATATGAAATGATTGTTGCAGCTGGTAGAAAGAGAATGGACGGACAAAATAAGTTGTTGGTGGCATAATTCAATTGGAGCTATGGAATCGATGGAATAAAGAAGGTGTTAAGTGGCCAGTAAATGTAAGTTGATAAGTTGGAGATGGCATGGAACTTCTACTCGAACTGAAGCTAGTCGTTCGGAAATATGATAGCTGGAGACAATTATTATCGCAGTGGGTCTGAATTTGGAGCTACTAGTGGGCTGGGGCTGGGAAAATGTTGCTAGGTCTTATACTCGCAGCAGCAGACATATATAAAGAGAACAGAGACGAACAAAGGAGTTGGGAGGCTGCGGCTACGGCCGAACAGTGAATAGCTAGGGTTTGAATTTATTTCTCCATTTTGATTAGCTAGGATTGATTTTAGTTTTATTTATGGCTTTTGAGAGAGCCATGTCTAGCTAATCCATGTTAAGGTTTAAATAGAAGCCAATTGGATTATATAATAAACTATACGATGATATTTTTAAATAATGATTCATTGATTAGTAATTTCTCTTCATATTGCTTGGCGTTGAGTTGATAATGTGATTTTCTTGATTATTTATACTTTTGAATTGATATTTCGTGCTTCGGTTAAATCCCTAGACGTGGTATGCAAGGATAGATAGGTAATGCTTTAGGATCGCTACATACGAAGCGAATGAAGTTACATCGGAGAAACTATATTTTAGAATTTAATATAACATCTTCCGGGACATGAGATTGATTTCGATATTTGTCTTGAGTAATAAATAAAAATTAGTAGAGTTTTATATGATTGAATTGGTGGAAATCGAAAACCTTAATAACCCATTACCTATTTTGTTACGATTATTTATTATTTCATTTTGTTTCGAAATCTGAAAAATTGTTAAGCATCATCTTATTTGATTACTTTGTTTTTTGGTATTAGTTAGTAGGGTATTTGACACTCCTCGTGGGAACGACTTGTACTTGTCATTGTCTACTAGTTAGACGTTGT
This sequence comes from Papaver bracteatum, assembly GCA_023529315.1. Lineage (NCBI taxonomy): Eukaryota > Viridiplantae > Streptophyta > Magnoliopsida > Ranunculales > Papaveraceae > Papaver > Papaver bracteatum. The sequence goes on along the minus strand of JAJJWX010002419.1, from coordinate 192,898 downwards.
GCACTTGCAGTAATATTATTGTGGGTTTCCTAACCTATCAGCAATTGCTCTCATCCAATTCCCTATTGATACCAACCCATACCTATTTCAAAATCACACCTCCCGTAGATTTTTTCTTCTTTTTTCATAACATATGGTTGATCCTAGATTTAGTGAAGACGAAGATTTATCTCTTTGTAGAAATTATGTAATATACTATCCAAAGAGGGGTGAAGAACAACGTAAAATGGTTTAGTCGATATGAGCTATTGGATTAAGATTCATGAAACCTTCTGCATTGACACATGTAATCATCACAACCGGGATCGTACAACGTTGTTCTATGGATTTGTAATAATAAGAAAACAAGTTGAAAATATTTTAGTTTTATAGTTTTAAGTCTGATTGTCAATCGACATCGACTTCGGAATGAATTAAATGTTGAAGTTAGCGTGTGATCTTGAGAGGAATAGTGAAGATAAAAAGGAAATAAAATGGAATACAAAAATCATTTCCAAATTCTTAAGGAGTTTCTCATAACCCGAATGGGATGTTAGTTTTGTTTGTATGTGGGCTAATTATGTTGTTATGTGTTTTTAAGTTTTTTTTTTTTGTAATTCAAAATTCAAATAATGAAAACTACCACTTCATTGAAAATGACATAAGTTCAAAAATATTAAACTTATTACATTTTAAAATTTAGTAAAAATTAAAAATACTAAACTTATTACATTTAAAATTTAATAAAATAAAGTTAATGTATTAATTATTAAGTAATTCTACTTCAACATCTTCATCTTGTTCATCATCTCCAAATTGTTCTTGAAAATTTTACTTGTTAAGTTTGTTTTCCAATTCCTATGTTAACCGTTTAAATTTTATTTCGAGATGTGTAATTTAATTTTGGGCATGTGCATATAAGCACAATCCCGTAGGACCATTAATGAACAACCGAGAAACAAAGAGCATTTGACCAGAAAAACATGATCAGGGAGATAAAAAAACATCGCCAAACTCAGGTCCTGTGACTATGACAAGCATAAGATTTTTGTGGACACCTCAAAAATGAACGAACTACAAAAATATGTATGGGTTTGGTGTGGTATCTGGTGAAGAAAATGGATGGTATTTTGGGAGGGATGGGGGTTGAGATAGTTGTAAACTTGGTGTTAAAGGAGAAGAAGTTTATGGTGATCTTTCAGGTACATGTTGTATAAAAAAGGCTCCGAGAGAGGAAAGTTTATATTTAAAGTTGATGGTATGTTGTTATGTTTAGAATAACTGATTTCTAGTCTGTTTATAGCCTCAAAACCCTAATCTCAAATTATGGGATAAGTATGAGGATACGATAATCACGTCATCAGTTTACATGTATTGAAAGATAAAGATAATATTGAGTATGCACGTCCAAGTCACAACAATAACTACACCTTTTCTTAGAATAGTAAGAGAGGGAGTCTGCTTTCCATTGTACTACATTCCTCCTTTTATGGGCATTTCCCAAAATTCGTTCTTTATGTGACATCATGCCACATGTCACTGAAACCCTCTTATTATTTACTATTGTTATCGCTCCTCCTAATATAGCTCCTAACTTCTCATTAATGCCTTCCATATCCTTTCTATTCCATGGACATACCCTATTGGACATGGGCCTTAGTCCCCAAGTCCCCATTTCCCTAATGGTCTTACCCTTTCTTTTGGGAACTACCTAATCCTATTAAGGGGTAATATTTTTAGGAAAATTTGCTGGTTGGTCCAAAACCCATTAAGTTAGTTATATTAGGGTCCAACCGGATTTTAGACTTATCACTAGGTCCATAATTATTTGAAACAAGAAAAATGACCAGATTACCCCAGCAATACTCACGTGTGAACTCCACCACCTTCTTACGGTTTCTCTTTCCCGTATCAAAAACACTGAAAACCCAAATTCATTTTGCAGAGAATCATTCAGAGAGAAAATTTTCTCTCGACAGAGAGAATTCAGAGAATCAAAACCCAAATTCATTCACAGTTTTTCGATAGTTTGATTCAGAGAAAAACCCTAAAACCTAGACCTAGATTCTATTCTGATAATGGTTACAAAAAGAAAAATCACAAGAAAAATCCAAGAAGAAGAAACAATAATGGATGATAGCACTGCTCCTAGAACATCAGAAGACGATTCAAGAAATTCAAGACGAAAATCAAAGAGGAAAAAGAGTAAAAAGGTTGAAACACCAAAGAAAAAAGCTTCTAAAGGTTCATCGGACGAAGAATCTCCTGATGTAATAACTCGAAAAGGAAGAAAACAGATTAAAAAGGCACCAAATCAGAGAAAAGGTACTATTTCTAGCACTTTTAGTATGTTTTTTCTGTTTCTGGGACATAGATCGACCAGTACATATGTGAGGTACTGATGAAAAAATGATGAATACCTATCATAGTTTACATGCAACTTCGACTTTGTGTTTCTAGCACTTAGATTTCGCAGTACATAACTAACCTAATCAAAAGTGATTTCCGATGTTATTTGCTTGTTTCTAATACATAGATCCACCAGTACATATGTGAAGTACTGATGAAAAAATGATGAATACCTATCATAGTTTCCATCCAACTTCGAATTTGTGTTTCTAGCTCTTAGATTTCGCAGTACATAACTAAAAAACTGTATAATATTAATCAAAAGTGATTTCCGATGTTATTTGCTTGTTTCTAATACATAGATCCACCAGTACATATGTGAAGTAATCGAGGTTTTTCCCAATGATTTAGGGTCTTTTTTACCAGTACATAAGTCCAATAGTGAATGGGTAACATTTTTTATGTGTCTATTTATCATTGTCGTGAGATAACTCAGACAACTGTTGAGGCAATAATCTTGGATTGTCAGTACATAATACAAAAACTGTTGAAAAAAAGTTTGTGGCATGCCTATATTTGCAAATACTGAGACATTGTAGTGTTTATGTTCTCTAAATTCATAAGTTTCTTTGTTTATGTGTCTATTTTTCCATTATGTGGTGATAATGATCTTTTGATATGCAGTCCTTAATTGCTATACTGAAATAAAACCAATTAAATTTTGCAGGAAAGGTTGTGCCAAAATCAGTTAGGAAATTGTATAGATCTGGTTTCACAGCATTACATAGCCTGGTTGCAAAAATGAAGGCGAGTAACTATACTTTAAGTGAAGCAGCATTGCAAAAGATAGGCGAATCTTCTTATGGACATATTTTCTTGATGTTCTGGCACACTAAGTATACAGAAAGTCATTGGGAAAAGTTGGAAGGTGCTGTGAAGAAGTACTTGAAGTGTTACAAAAGGGGTCGGGTCAAGAATGAGCTCACATTTGAGTTTGTTAGAAGAGGTGAAACGCACATTATCACGTCAACACCAGAAAAAATGGGAGTAATGTTTGGAATTCCAAGAATGGCAGGAAGAAGAACTGATGACACCTTTCTGATGGGAGGTGGTGGATGGAGGCAGAAACCATTCTACATTATACACTTTGGTGATAGCAATTCGGTTACAAGACCAATGCTACAAGATGCAATCATGAACCTGCTCAAGCGTACTGGAATTAAGAAGAAGAATTCTGAATCTGACAGTAATTATGATAGTGATGAAGAAGCACCATATAGTGAAGATGATGAGGAAATGGAGTACAGGATACCAAGAGTAGAAAGTGAACTAACAAATGAAGATATGGTCAAGCTATTGTGCCTGTTTATGTGTATTACTTTGTTTTTTACAACAAAATATGCTCATAAACTCAAAGAAAAGTACTTTGGTTTAGTTGATGATCTTAAGAAGTCAAAGAATGTATCTTGGCATGACCTGATATATAGTTTCTTAGAAAATAAAATCAATCAGAACTACAACACTCCTGAGGACATCACTGGTTGTGTCGTCTATTTGCTGGTATCAATCATATAGTACAAGCTACTGTTTTTTACCAAGTACATATTTACTCTACTGTCATTTAATATTCTGTGTTTGATTATATTGATGTTATTTTGTCACAGTTGTTGTATGCGGAGCATACTCACTTGGTTCAACCACTGGAGTTACCAGATGATCAATACCTTCCAAGAGCGGCAAGGTGGAACATCAAAGAAATATTTTTTGAGTTTCTAAAGGATATGGAGGCTTCAAAATACACAGTAAGTACCTAAAAAAAGAATACATATTGTAAGATGAGTTTTATTTCATTGTACTTCTTGTAGTTTTGGTTTAGGAAACAATGATGCACCAGTACATATCTCAAAAACTGGTCAAATTTGGTGAACTAAAGTATAATTATTTATGTTTTCATACATGAAATGATTTGTTGTTTTGAAAGTATCATAAAAGCAGTTTTATGTTAGACCAAATGATTGTGCGTGTGTGTTATGTACTATTGATTTGAGTACATAAATGTTATACTGATAAAAATACTGATGAATTTTCATTTTCTTTTCCAGTTTTCTAAGGAATTTAAGGAACCATATACTCTGGACGAGAAGGAAATGTTGAATAAAATTGCTGAAAGACTTCCAGTTGAAGACATACCAGTGGAAGATGATTGGAAGAAGAAGTTCGAAGATTTGGAAGAAACGCATGAAGATTTGAGGCTTAAAATTGCTTCAAAATGGGGAGAGTTACAGAGCAGCAAAGAGGACGGCCTCCCCATTGATGAGATTAAACTAGAGGATCTTTTGAGTGATATATATTACAGGGCTTACCCACCTCCAGAATCGAACTTTGAAGATGAAGAATTTAGCAGTGGTTCAGAGGACCATGTTCATCTGAGTGGTAATACCGACGACAACATTCCGTCAGCAACGACTCCCTTAGTAACAGAGGTTGAAAAGGAAATACAAGTTGATGCAGAAGAAACACCAAATACACAAAATGCTACTCCAACTATGCCTGTTATGGGGAGCTTTGAAGAAAATCCCTCACAATTTGATTTTGAGGTTTCACAGTTTAAAATTTGGGCTCGAACTGATTTGGAGCGAAAGGTGAAAGAGCTGCACGAGTAAAAGAGCATGCCAGAACCGTCACAGGTAAGTTATATTCCTTCTAGTATTAGTTTTGTTTTATCAAAAACAAAAATTTGTCAGTACGTATCTGCTATATTGTAAAAACATACAAGTACGTATCTACATTACTGATTAAAAACATATCATTTTATGTTGAATAACAGACTGAAAAGGCTGAACTCCAACAAACAGCAGCAACACAAGTTCTTGGTAATATTGAAGCGGAAATTGGTTCTCTTAGAGATAGACAGGTGAGCAAATTGAATGTTACACTTCTTATGGTTCATTTTATCCTTTGTCATACTGTAAGGTGACTTGATTTGGCACTTCATATATGTAGGGCGCATCTATTAAAGAAATGTTGCCGAATATGCACTTTGTGACCTTGGTTTGTGAGATACCGAGTCTCAAATAACTGCATACTGTGCTGATGGAGAAACTGATTAACCTGGCCATCCATGGCAAGGGTATTTATACCGACGATTATGCAAAGATACTAGAAGCTGATATTATGGAAGATTCTTATCCATCCTTAGGAAGACTTTCTCTGGAGTACCCGTCGACGGGTAGTTTACCAAGCTTGGAAAAAATGGAATCTTCTCAAATCTTTGATAAGTATTACGTTAAAGATTTGGATCCTCCATCACAAGCTTCAAGACCAACTTTTGACTTGGGTTTAGGACTAAATGAAGAAGAAGTGCAGCATCCTGCAATTGATCTAGGTGCAGCTGATCCAACTCAAATCCATCTTGCAGCTACGCCTGCGCACAATGAAGCTGCAGTTGTTAGAGGAGCATCAGATCAAGCTCAAATGGATCCCTCGACTGAGCAACCTCAAATCAAGACTGCACATACTCTTAAAGAAGCCTCTGAAATTATTTTAGCCGCAGCCTCCCAAGCTCGTATGAAAGATGATCTTCCGCAACCTCAACAAGAAGTATGAACATGTTATAAAACCTAGTACATATATGATTCAGATGCATATAACCAGCAATACGTATATGTTTCTTTCATCAAATAGTTTTTTATCTGATTTGTTTCAAATGCAGGAAACAAGGAAGCCTTGGGATCCAATACCGTTCAATGAAGTGGAAAGGAAGAAGAAAATGAAGAATGACAGAAAGCAACAGGCCGCTGAAGGATTAGAGAGTCTTGTACGTACCTAAATCTACTTCTTTATGTTTTGTTTTTAATGATGCTTTTAACTTTTGTACTAATGTTGCCAATTTTGAAACAGAACTCTCTAGTTTTAGATGCTGAAAAGGCAGAGGAAGCTCAACTAAAGAAGAATAGGAGCGCCGAAAAAGCTAATGTATATGCTGAGACTCTACAAATTCTTGCTGAACTACATAAGGTAGTTATAATTTTTAAAAAGTGAAATGAAACATCAAATATGTTCTATAAAATGGGGAAACTTAACAGTACATATGTACTGTACTCAATGAAAATACCAGTACATAAGTTCTGTACCCAATGAAACTTAACAGTACATATGTACTGTACTCAATGAAAATACCAGTACATAATTTCTGTACTGAAAAGAATCCTACAATACTTATGTTTTATTCTATATTAGTTTTTTTAGTCTATCATTTTTTTTTTTTTTACATTTATGCTATATTGAAGGATAAAGAAGCTAGGGTAAGTCCAACATCAGAGGAAGACAACTTACCACTCGCCAAGAGACTCCAAGATAGGCTGGCTACCAAGGGTAATGAAGTCAAAACAATAGAGAAGGCGACTACATCAGTCATGGACAAGGAGAAGAAAAAGCCGAAAGTCCCAGCTAAGGAGAAGAAAGATATTCCAACAAAGAAATTTACTCCTAAGAAGCCAGTAACTCGGAGCCACCCGCAGAAAAAAAATGATCCTGAGTTTGCGAGTGGCAAAGGATTATCTGGAATTCAAAGGCGGAAAACAAGGTCCAGAACTGAAACCTCGGTAGTACAAGATTTCCCAACAGAGAAACTTCAGAAAAAGGATGACGCGAATGTGAGAAAGAGAAAAGGAAAAGGTGTTCCAAATATTCAAGAAGTACCTAAAAAACCGAAGGCCGCACGCAAGTTGTTGAAGATCAAGAAATATCCATTGTATAAGGATATGAGTCAACAACAAAGAGCACTTCTTTTTTATTTTTTTGACAAAGCAACCTCAATGTGAGTCTCTCTTGGATAGGTGCCTTGCATTTTAACAAACATTATGTACTTTGTTTGTAATCTAGCTTGTAAATGATTTGGATTAATTGAATTTGCAGCTCGATTAGTGCTTGAAAGCTCTAACGTGATTGGTCATCACATATTATCTGCAGAGACATTTGAAGATCTGGTACATGGAAGGTCTTTAGAGGCAGATCTTATAAATTACTGGCAATACCAATTGAGAAAGGCATATCACAATGAGCAACCGGTGAATGGACAGACAAAGTACATTCCAGTACTCCACATTGATCCAACTGGCTGGGTATGTTTTTCAATTTATATCGATAAACAACATGTCTTAAAGTGCAGTGCATATCTGTCGTACTGTTTTACATTGAATCCAAATTCATGCTTATTTTGTTTTATATATTGAGAATTTGAATAACATATCTCTGAAACTAGACGAAACAAAAAAATAAAATAATTCTAGAACAAAAAATTATGCTTTCATATATGTGTTTGACACTATTATAATCAGTACATATTTAGTACACTGATATATGGTAACATTTTTATTTATTTTACTTTTTCAGTTTTATTTAAGTGACCAAGTGCATCAAGTAGAAACAAATACTGTTGTGTTCTTACCCATCAGGAATATGGAGGAAGGAACCAGGAAGATCATTATTCCAATGTCACATCAAAACGTGCATTGGACGCTTCTTGTGTATGAATGTGATAAAGGCGAATTCTTCCACTACAACACTTGGGAAGCCGAATCCAGACATCAGTGTCTCGAAGATGCTAACGTTATGGCATATTACTGCTTGTTAGCAATTAATTCCCGCTTGTCGAGCCTCGGCCATCAACTTGTAAGAAGAGTAAAGATGATCAGTTAGCCAACACCGCAACAGGGAGAACATCCAGATTGTGCAATATATATCATGCACATCATGAAGAAAGTTGCAAAGGAGGAAGTAATTGATGGAGTGCGAATGAGTTTGGGAGACCCAGAAGAACTGAAGGACAAAATGCGTAAGAAGAGGATCTCTTTAGCATGCAAAATTCTCTCAGCAACATATCCTCCTGAGGAGAGATGGAATACTCATGCTCCAAAAGGTTTTTAAGACAGTACTTACATGAATTAGGACTGCATAGTGGAAGTTATCCTAGAGAATATATTCAAAGTTTACTAGTTTGTTTTAGACAATTTCGAAGTTTAGTAATTATTCTTATTGATTTTGATAACAATTGTTCTCGGAACTATGGTGTTTGTCTTATTGATTTTGATAACAATTGTTCTCGGAACTATGCTGTTTGTCTTTAGTACTTATATGACATTTCCTGTCACCTCGAAGAACACAGAGTACATAATAGTTTGTACTACAAAAATATTGAACAGCCATAATGACCAGGAAGAATAGAGAGTACATAATACATGTACTCATAAAAACATGAACATGCCTATTGACCTGGAAGAATATAGAGTACATACTGACTGTAATGTTTATGTAGTGTAACATATTGTAACATTTTCCAGTGTGCAGCTAAATTTATCCAGATAGTTGTTCATAACAACTAAGAGTACATAAGTCCTGCACTCTTAAAACAAATTTAGAAAGCAAAAAAAAAAAGGAAACTGAAAATCCAATAATACTGAAAATTGGATTATATGGTCTTAAATGAGCACAAAGTACCCTGTCCCAGAAAGATACCAAACAGTACATAATTTTAGTACTGTTAAAAAAAGCTAACAAAAGTGTTCAAAATAATGCGTAAACAGAATCTGCATTGTGACCAATAAAACTAATCAGGGATGAATGAAAATCTAAAACTCAAGGGTAGGAAGGAATGACAGTGCAAGTTGCCTTGTTGTGGTGACTTTTCTTCTTGCAGTTTGAACAACGGACGGACTTCCTAGCTTTCTCCCATGTATTCTTGATACGATTCCCCTTTGGCCTAACTAGTGGAACTCGTGGATGGGGAGGAAAAATAGTATCCTCTGGAAGATACTGCTCGGACCTGTTGTAGTTAGGTATTGGTATGATAGCAATAGAATACAGCTGCTGAAAATTGGTAACTTTGAAGTAGTCTTCGATATAATCTATATATCTATCACCCTTGGCAGAAATATCTGCTGTAGCATGAGAGCATGGAAAACCATAAACACGCCATCTTTGGCAGGTGCAAGTATTGTTCAATAGATCAACAGTGTGAGACCTGCAGATGCGCAAAAAGCTTCTCAGCACAAATAACTAAAAAGCAGTACATTTATGCAGCAGTGCAAAACAAAATACAGAAAAAAAAAGTATACCATTCAATGCTATATGTGTGGTATAGTGCAGTAAAAGTTGTTTTAGGGGATAAAGCTAACCTAGGTGAATGAATTTCATACTCATACTCATATGATTGAGTAACATTCCAAACTCGACCAATTTGAATATGCTCTTTAAGTAATGCCTCGTAGGTAGGAGTGAGCTTCTCAGGATCCATCAAAAGACTCAGTTCGCGACGTTCATTCATAAACTCCATAACGCGTAACCTATGAATGGAACAAAAAGAACACATGTAATAAATTTTGAACAAAAAACAAAGAAAACACCAACAACAAAAAACACACACACACAAACCTGATCGTGTCAAAAAGGGCGCAGGCAGGCAGCCTCTTCTCTTTTCGCATCCAATTATTGAAAGACTCAGCAACACTTGATGTAGTCTGACCATATCTACATCCAGTGAAGAACGCGCTAGACCAATGTTCCCTAGGCATATTGTGGCAATACTCAGAAACCCCAGGCCTTCCCATTAACTCCATTTCTGTAAGTGCTTCTTCATATGTTGCTGGTGTGAGAGCATAAGTTTCTTTTTTGAAACAAGCCATAACTTCTTTGTACTTCTCATCCGATTTCCTAATTGGTAAGTTTACTTGCAAGTGGTAGTAACAATAACCATGATGGAAAGTAGGAAAGTGTGCAGGAATGGATCTCAACAATCCTTCATGACGATCAGACATAAAGGTGATAGGACGGTCATCAAAAATGTAGCTAAGATTGCGCATAAACCAATCCCAATTGTCAATGTCTTCTCCAGGGACCAATGCAAATGCTAGTGGATAAAAACCTGCAAAAAACAAACAGTACATATATCATATATTGTCACAAACTATGATGCTATACTAGTTGAAACTGGAAAATAGACTAAGAATTTTGCAGTACATAAAAGCCATATTGTACTAAAAAAAGGGTCTTATGCTTACATATACGAATATGTGTGTGTTAGACACAAAACATTTTCAGTACATAAATAGTATACTAGTAACAAACTAGTTAATTTTCAGTAAATAAACGGTATACTCAAAAAATTCAAACAATTAAAAGCGGTGAATAACTTATAAGCTGTAAGCAATAACAATTAAAACGTAAGAAAGAACACTTGCCTTGATTTCCATTCAGACAAGTCGCAGCCATAAGGGTGTCTGTAAACCTCCCGGTAAGAAAAGTTGCATCAACAAAAATCATTGGTCGGCAAAGTTTATAACCTTCAATACAAGCGCCTATTGCAACGAATAATCTTTCAAATGTCTGAGTTGCATCGTTGAACTGAAAATCAACATAAGAGGAATTATTTGTTTCTTTCAGTGAGTTGACCCACCAAACCAGATTAGAATAAGACTTTACATCATTCCCGAAAATTTCATGGTGTGACTGTTCCAAACCATGATATGAATGATGATATTTGATATTAACACCAGCACCAACTTTTATATATTCTTCAATTTCACGAGGCTTGATAAGTGGGTTGTGCATCACACGATCATGAATAAGATTGTGTACCAGCTTCTTCGATACTTTAAGACTTCTCAACTTTACACCAGCTCCACAAGTGTGCCTGCCAACATACGTTTTGATCCTAAAAACATCGCAAGTAGAATCAATGGCAACTGCATGGATCATCCAAGTGCATGGGACCCTACTGCATTTCATTGTGAACCTTTCACGATCATTCTTCACCTTTGTTACGCGATACCCAGTCTTCAAACAATACTTTTGACAAAGCCAACCGAAACAAAGATCAACACCACCACGAAAAAGCTTGTTCGGATCATCAAAAACATTTTCCCACCCATCGGACAGAAGAGGTTTAACAACTTCTTTGCCATCAGTTTCATAACTATCTCTAGCTGCCCTGATCAGTTCTGAATTGTTGTCGACGTCGCTAAATGTAGAGGAACTAGATGCACCAGCAGAAAGAACGTCCACATGCAGCTCAAAGAACGCCGATTTCTTTGAAAAGTGCAAGGAAGCGAGACCATGAAGTTGAAAGTTAGCAATCACAGAAACTTTGACACCATTCTCAACATACGTGATGATAATATCAGAAGGGTTCAAGGTTCTCCAGTTTTCACAAATAAGAAATTTCAGGTCATCAATACTAGACTTAAATGTAACCAGGTGAGCAAAATGATGATGCTTATAATAGATGTATGCATAGAAATAAGTATTTGGATTTGAACTCTCTGCATCAGACATGTTTTGAACCTGCAAATGCGACAAAGATGTAACAGAAATAAAACACGGTATTACACATACGTACTGATGGGTGAAACTAAAAGCAGTGAGAGATCTATGCAAGAAACAGAATCTAGGAGCAGTTTCAATGAGTATCTCATATATGTACTGCAGACTCATGAACTACAAATCAACTGCATCACAAGAAATAATTAAGAATCTAGGAGAAACAACAGAATCGTAGCACATAAAACGGTATTACACATACGTACTGATGGGTGAAACTAAAAGCAGTGAGAGATCTATGCAAGAAACAGAATCTAGGAGCAGTTTCGATGAGTATCTCATATATGTACTAATGGATAATCCGATCTGAAAGTGTAGACGAACCTGATTTTGAAACGAAAACCGAAAGATAATCAAACCGAGAGCTTAAATAAACTAAAAACTTAACAATCTAATAAAATAACTGAATAAATACAAAAAAAAAATTCATAAAAACAAACCGATCTCAATGATCCAAAATTCAAATCTTAAACACGATTCAAAAACTGTAGCAGAAACAATGAGTATGTCACATATGTACTTCAGGATAATCCGATCTGAAAGTGAAAACAAACATGATTTCGAAACGAAAACAGAAATATAATCAAATCGAAAGCTAGAATACGCTAAAAACTTAACAATCTAACCAAATAACTAAATAAATACGAACAAGAATCATAAAAAACAAACATAACACAACCGATCTCCATGAAGCTGTACCAGAAAGAATAAAACGGAAAGATTAAGCAACATACCTGTTAAAAACACGAAAGAAATCTTCAGAAACCCTAGTCCGAAAGCCAGAAGAAGAAGAGAGCAGAAACCGGATTTGAATTCGCAACAATTTTTTTTGTAGAAACTTTTAAATAGCCTGCTTAAATATATGTAGGATTGGAAGGGTATTTTAGGTATTCGGATATTTCACATGATTTGTCCCACACGTGTACAGGACCTGAGCATAAAAAATTTGGTCCTTTTTTATGTTTTCTTTTTATTATGGACCTCTAGTTACTGGGCTTTAGTGGATGGATCTGCCACTAACTAGTATCACTAAACTAGTACCTATAGGTAATTCCTACATATTTTTATGTATCAACATTAATCCTTTGACTATTGGGTTAATTGTCAGATAACCCGATAGTTATCTTGAATTCCACTCTAGGTTCTCTTTTTCTCATTATCTGGTTCCAAATCCCCGGGAGGACCCTCGAGTCGCTTGCGCTTCTCCACTCGGCCAACTTTAGGCGCTCCAATGGCCCAATTGTCGATAAGCTGCCGATGGATCTGCGAGGTTTAGGTATGAGAGAAACTCATTCTTGGTTTTTTGGTACATTGTTTCGTGGCTATTCCCTTCTTTTCAAATTGTACAACTCTGGGATTCTCACCATACATTTATTAGGGTGGTTGTACATCGTTACATGCATTGGTGGGTGTGTACGGTTACCGTCCAATTTATTGCCCGGATTTATCTATAAATAGGTGACTCATGGCCAATCCTGTTATTATTTCCTTCCCAAATATTTTCTTCTTCTGCAAATACTTTGAATAGATGACACATCGTCTTCACGATAATGTTTTGACAATGGAGGCTGCACCCACACTAGTCACACCCTTAGATAAACGAGACGAGTTGGCGCGGATACTGCTCGTAAAGGCCGAGGTACAGATACTTCTAGAGTTGAGAGAAACTAATAGAACTACTACACGCGCCAGGTTCAATGAACAATATCATACATACATGATCTCCAAGAGTGCCCAGGTGCCTGGGAAAATAATGATATCCAGTGCGTGTTGGACGATGCTACTACTGCGCGTTTTGAGGCTGATATGCTATTTAGAGAGTATGTTACAATTTTGGACGATATAGAGCGCACAATAGAAGACTGACGTCGCTTGTTTGTAGCTGGAAAGGCAACCCCACAGCTTCATGAGTACACTTTGACTATGGCAGCAGTATCTGCGCTCGTGTCCTCAATCGACACGCAGGATGAATTAGCACGTTTACTAGTGTTGAAGGATGAAGTGGGTATGTTGCAGACTCATAAGATGATTCATCATGCCAAGGTGCACAAGGTTTATGATGATCATAATAAAACCCTTAAGCATGCACAGAAAGCACGAGCCTCCGAAAAGATCATGCAAGATGTTCATAAGTTAGTTAATGAGGCTCGCAATAACTTAGCTTCGATGAGTATCCTGTATGAGAAGGTACTTCTGATGATGTAAGCTCTCATAGCGGGCCAATCGTGAAGAACAAAGGTGGGAGTTTGGAGCTTTCCCTTTGCTTCCCCCTTCTCCCCTTTTTTTTTTATCTACTTCCCCCTCTTTTTTTATCGATGTATATCCGCTTTCCCTCTCTTTTACATGTTTAGACTTTGATGGCAGTATTTGTAACATGGTTATTTCAAATGACTTATTTAGCACGGTGTATGAGTCTGAGCATTGTTACTATGTCCATGCTCAGTTACTCCTCGTGATTGAAAATGCTTTAAGGGAGACTGGGTTTCGCAATCACAACTTGGCCGATACTACCAACCGTCTTAGGCGCGTACGAGTTGCGTTGTCTTCCTTTATGGGTATCACACTTTCATCTGATTTTAGGGTGTTGGACAGAAATGCACTTTAAATGTTCCGAAGGTAGGAAGAATGCTTCCCCCTTTTTTACAAGGCAGGAAGAATGCTTCCCTCCCTTTTCCTTTTTTTTTTTTACAAGGTAGTAGGAAAAATGTCCCCCCTTTTCTATTTTACGAGGTATGAAGAATGCTCCCCCACCCTACCCTACCCACCCCCACCCCACCTCCATTTTTTTTTACGAGGTAGGAAGAATGCTTCCCCACTTTTTTTTTAACCCGACGTAATTGGGAAGGCACATGGTCGCTTCAACTACTTGTCTGTGAAGCGACCCGTAACCTTTTATATGTCACTCGGCTAAATGTGCGGGCAGTCCGTAGTCTTTTGTATATTTGTATAGCCGACCGAATGCGCGGAGCAACCCGTAGCCTATGTTATGTCAGCCGACCGGATGCGCAGAGCAACCTGTAGACTTTTTTAAACTTGTATAGCCGACCGTATGCGCGAAGCATCCCACGAACTTTTGTAAATTTATATAGCCAACCAGATGTGCATAGCAACCCGTAGCCTTCGCTTGTAATTTGTGACCCAAATTCCATTTATTATACGAAATATCTTCTCATACATTGATTGAATTTATGCATAATTTTTTTAGCCATGTTGCCATAGATCGGGGACTTGATCTTGGATCCGTCCATGCACTTTAACTTGTAATACCCACTTTTAGCGGCTTTTCGGACTCTAAATGGCCCTTCCAAATGCTGCTTGTGCCATCCTTTGTGATGTCCGTGCACCGTTCTACTCAGGATCCGGAAGAGGGTTTTATTAGTGGCCTCCGCCGGCCCATTCCCTTGGGGATAATAAGGAGTCGACATGTGCAGTCTCGTGTTATATTTCTTTAGCAGTTCCATTACATATTTATTGACGAATGACCCGGCATTGTGTGCTCTAATTATCATTGGTGCACCGAATTTACATATGATGTGTTCTTTGATGAACACGGCTATAGTCTCCCCCACGTTATCTTTCAGGGGTATTGCTTCCACCCATTTGATGATGTTAGAGCATAGCTCGGTTGAACCCACCAAGCGTTGGTATATCAAGTTTGGTTGTCATATTTTAGTATTAAAACTCATCTAGAGTCGCTTGATTAAATATTAAAAAGCGGGGCTCTAAAAACAAAACCCAATATTTCTTTGGCAATCTGAATAGACAAACTCCAATATACTTTCAAGCAAATCAACTAGACAGTCATACTCAATATTAGAGAAAAGTATATCAAAGAGTTTTATATCTTTATCTCTCAATTCATTCTGTAATCAGCAAATAGAAATTTGCGAGCTCGATTGAATATAAGAGAATAACTTGAACGGTACCAAAGATCAATGTTCAAGGATCAATCAATTTTAATCAATAACCAAAGATTGGATTTACCAATTGATCGATTCAACACACAACTTGTGATATTTCTATTATATAACAAAATATAATATGGAAAAGAAATAACACAGACACCAGAATTTTGTTAAATTACAATGCTATCTGCGTGTTCACAAACAATGTTCGCACATATTGAAATTCATAGATTAAATATAACGTGTGTGTTAGCGCAGTGACTATACCGATTCATCGACTCTGAGTCTTTGGACTCGTCCTTGTCTTATCGCATAGTTATCACTAACAATGTATAATAGTACGAATGGTAATCCGCGGATTGATACAAAGGAAATCTCGGATTAAACGGAACATAAAGTGCGGAATATAACGTGCGGAATGTAAAGTACATAATATAAATGCGGAAGGTAAAGTGCATGATGTAAGTGCGTAATGTAAATGAGACAAGTAATTACGTGGTTCAGCACTGAGGCCTACATCCACGGGGTAAAAGAGGTGTTTCATTAAGTGTAAATTGGTTACAAGAGTAGTCAAAGGACTTTGGGTGTGCTAACTTAGTCTGCAGGATTAGGGCACTACTTACTCTTCCTAATTCTCTCTCTTCTTCTCCTCTCCAAATCGACCTGCCCCTCTCTCTTAGGGAGGAGGGGTATTTATAGGAGTTCTATTGTGGGGTCCAAGGAAGTAGTCGTTGAAACCTTATCGTCTTGTGCTTTGTGCCGTTACGCGGACCTCTTCGGTTGTTACGGTGCCCCCTCGTTCCCATCGTTGCTTCCGAAGAGGTAAGGTCTTCTCTTCCGCTGGTTGATTGACACGATTTTCAGGTGTTTAATGCGGTGGTTGGACGTTCTGCATGTGTCAGACCACGGTCTTCTGTTCCTGTCACGTCTGTGTCAGCTGGTTGATCCCTGACCGTGGATCCAAGAGTCCTCTCGAGATGGGATAAAGCAGATCCGAGGGTGTATTGGGTCCGTCGCAGTGGTGCTTTATTCCCGTGCTCCTTCATTCGTAGCCGATGGATCTGCTAAATGAGGGGGCCTTCTTGCTAGTGCACGTCTCTTGGTTGTATCTAAGTGGCATAATTTTTCGATTCCCCTCGTCGTGCGCTCTCCACGTGTTTATCCGAGGACACGTGGCGAGTGGCGGAATTATGTACTTATAATTTGCCCCTTTTCTTCTGACTTTAAGTCGTCAGTTGAAGTGAGAGGAAAATCATCACATATTGCCCACTCGCCCAATAACTTCCCCTTGATTTTAGGGCACGTTTCCTACTAACATGCAATAACTCCCCCCTTGGGAGAAGGGACAGTTTCAGATTTCTTGGGTATTTAAGGGGGAAGAGAATGTGAAATAAATTTCATTCTCTGTTTAATCTTCTTTTCTCCTGAAAATTCTTCCATCTTGTTTGAACGCCATTAATTGCTGCTGCTACTGCTCTGTCTTAAAGGCGGCCGCTGCTGCTACTGTTCAATCTTGAATATGACACATCCTTGATCTCATGTGCTCGTTCTTCGCTGTTGTAGGTAAGTGTTTAGGTTTTGGTCTTTGTTTCTCTGTTATCTGTTCCTTCTCTGTTGCTGTCTCGTTACCCTTGCGATGAAGAACACATATACAAAGTATATATACTTGCCCATGTTCTTCATTTGCAAGGGTTACGAGTTTTCGGTTGGAGAGTGCCTTCTCGTTTTATAAGTTAGCTAGGGTTTTCGTATTCCTTCGAATTTTCGTTTTTTTGATCTGTATTTGTGGTTCTGCGGAATCTGATATTTGTTTATGTATCCACAGCTGAACATCCGCGGGGTCATTACCAAACTCCGCCGCCTATTCCTCCCCGATCTCCTCCTCGTAGAGACTCGGATATATCTCCGCCCGGAGGTTCTAGGGCCTCGCACGTGGATCTTCTTTCTCAGAGGGCTCCATCCTCTTCCGTCCATAGGCATTCTTCTAGGTAGGGAGACACTCCGAGGGATCCCCCTGGCTCTAGATACGCTGCTACCCGCGCTTCTTCCCGTTTGCGTGATGAGCCCAGGAATACGCAGGGTGTTATTCATGACGAAGCTTTGGATGTCCGTCCCCTTCGTTATTTGGTTCCGCCGGTGTTACAGGAGAATCATCTTCCTCCTCCTACGGTGATCCCCTCGAAAGGAAAATATGTTAAGGCTGGGGCTTCGAAGGTTGAACCACCTAAAAGTGTGCCTTCGAAAAGGTAGGCCCTGGAAACGAGCCCTTCAAAAGACTCCGTGCAGGATCCTCTTGATGAGGAAGATGCTGCGTTGGTTATTCGAAGCGTCCCGGTTGGGAAGAAAAGAGTTACCTTCAAACACATTGATCTGGAAATGTTTAAGGAGAAGCATGAGCTCCAAGATTTTGACGTCCGCTTCTATGCCCCTGATGATGACATTACTTATGATCTCATCTCGAGATACCAGTTCGACGAGTTTCACTTGTTGACTATTGTTGGTACCTTCGAAGCGGGTCTTATGCTGCCTTTGTATAAGTCAGATGATTCTTTTTACTACGATGCATTGGCTGGTCGAGAGGGTTCCTCGACAAATACCCATAGTCATTCTGTATCCCAGTTGACTGGGAATTATCTCCGCGCCCTGAAGGAGTGCTATCTTCGCAGCAAGTGAGAGACGATGATGACTTGTTATACCCCTGATCCTGCTGAGAGAGAATGGTATACCCCTCATAATTCAACAATTCTTTCGGGGATTAAGTCAATAGCAGGAACCGGAAGCCGTGGAGTGTGAGCCTTCATAATATTGCTGCCTCCCGCGACGAGATTCGTCTTTTAAGCGAGGTTAGCGATGCCAAGTTGAAGTATGTTCCTGGTACCTAAGGGTCTGCTAATAAGAAGCTTTTTCCTGCTCGTGAGAGGATAAAGCGCGATCATGATTATGAGTGGCATGCCACTGTTATCGAGGTTGTTGGTCCGTGGGCTTGGGGTTGGATTCCAGGTCCCGACGGGTGGCGTCCTACTACCAACATTCCTCGTGAGGTTCACCCTCTTCGCTATGGAAATTACTGCCCTTGGCAATTGAACTTCGAAGGTATGAATTTTCCATATGACTTCGATGTTTTTGATGCTGACGACGAGATTTCCGGTGCTGCCCCTTCCTCGAAGAGTGCTGCGGGTGTGAAGGTGTGGATCTTTTACTCCTTTAGTTGCCCCTTCTTTCTTTATTCAAAGGAGATCTTTGAGTTAAGGAAATAATGTTGACTTGATTCCCTTATTACTCCGCAGGTGACGAAGAAACGGAGGATCGGTCCCAAGCGCTCTTCTACCATTGTTGTTAATGAGGCGGATATCCAAGAGGAGGTTATTAGTCCTGCGAATGATGATTTCGAGGAAGACGAAGAGGTGTCCGATGGAGAGGAACGTACTGAAACTTCTCCCCCTCTTCGTGAGGAATCTGATATTGGTGGTGCACAGGATCCTTCCTCTGTCGGGAAAGCTTCGGATGTTACCATGGCTGGTGGTTGTACGCAGGGTGCCCCTGTTAATGATGGTGTCAAGGGTACTCCCGCTGCTAGTGGTATTGGTGGGGACCCTGTTGGTCCAGAATTTTCTTTTGGCCGGGTCCAATCTGCGGGGCCGTCCTTTGATGTGAATGTTACCATGGATCTTGCAGATGAGTTCTCTCTGCTTTCTCCTAATGATGATTGGGACGTACTGGATATATCTGGTAAAGGGAAAGCTGCGGCGCAGACTTCCGCGCCTATTGGGACCTCTGAGAAGGCTCCATCTGTCGGGGAACCTTCCACTCGGTCCCCTTCGCCGCCTTTGATGCTGGAAGGTGATGATGCTGTCCTTGATTGGCTGAAGAGAAAAAACTTGATGTTCGTTCCGAACCTTGCACCCGTGGTTTATGGGGAGAAATATTCCGACGTCTATACCCGAAAGATGATGCAGTTATCCACTGAAGATCGAGTCGCGGAGGTATGGGACAAGAATCTGAGGTCACTAGAGGCTACCTTAGTAGTCGACCCTCCATCCACCGTTGCTGATATGATGGCCATAGCTGATGGTTATCAGTACGGTTATCCCCACCAGAGGATGTTATAGGTGCATAGTGTTTTATTGCTTTGTATTTTGTGAACACTCCGCGGTATTCTGACCTGCAGCTCTTCGTAGGTGATGCGGAGTGAATAATGCAACCATAATTTGTACTAGTTCTTTAAGGCCAAGTCTCTCAAGTTGGAGGGTAAGCTTCATCACCGAGAGGAGGAGCTGGCTATGGCAGAGACTGCTATCTCTGTCAGAGATAAGGAGATAAGTGAGCTGAGGGATCATCTTAAGGGGAAAGAGCATCTAGGCAGTGAAGAAGAGAGGCTTCATTTGGATCTTGCTATGGTGCGTAGCGAGCTGGAGGCCGTTCGGAAAAATGCCTCTTCTTTTTCAGGTTTGTTCCTTGCTCATGTTTATCGTTTTCTTTTTGGGAATTCTTGTTCCGTCTTGAGTATCCCACCCTATATTCAGTTGGTGGAGTCCCTGAGCTGATATGGCTTCGAAATGAGAGAGAGCGGCAGAAGACCCGTATTGCCGAACTAGTGGAACAAATTAAGAGTGAGGCCCAGAAGTGGGATGCCAAGGCCTAAGCATGGCGTCTAAAGCATACCTAGATGGTGGATATGCAAAATAAGTATAACGCGGATCGTCGTCTCTTTGATGGTACTTTAATGTGGATGCGCGATAATCTTCGCGAAGCCCACGAGATTGCTTCTTCTTTGTTGGCTAAGGTGAATCTCTTGGAAGAAGAGGTACGTCAGGATCGTTCCTCTCAAGATTCCGATGTGCGGGAGTATACTCAGCGTCTTGTCAAAGAAAGAGATGATGCTCATGCCGAGGCCTCTGCGCTTGGCAAGGCCTTAGCCATGTCTCGGGCCGACGTAGCTCGTCAAGCTGAGTCTGAGAGAAAACTTGAAGTTAATATGTACAGACTTAGTAAAGGAATGGAGAAGCTAAATAACGAAGTCAATCATCTTCGTCATTTGGATTCAATAAAGCAGGTAGAGTTAGACGCTAGTCAATTTGCTCTTTCCCTTCTTCAAAAGGATTATAAGAAAATATCCAACGAATATGAATTTCTTGACGATACTCGGGATGCGGTTATTAACGAGTATGAAATAGCTTCTGCTAGAGTCGAAGGTATATATTTTCTTTGTCGGGTGTGATTTTCATGCTTCGCGGATCTAACCCTTCGTTTTTATTTTTCAGAGCTCGAGGGACAGCTTCTCGCTGCAAATGAAAGACTTAACAAGGATCAATCTGAGCTAGAGCAGTCTCATGCTGCCTTGGTGCAATAAGAGGGCCAGGCCTCATATTTCAAAGGCTTGGCTTCGACTAATGATCACGCGGCTCAGTTGGCCTCTTTGGAAGTGAACTGTCTGTCTACCCTGTTGTCTCATACTGAGATGCGTAACATTGCAATTACGCACAACGCTCGCTCCCAGCTAACCGAGGAGACGAACAAGGTGATGGCCAAGATAGAGCATGAACTTATGACCGAGCATGGTCTGGAAAATCACTATCCTCGTCGTCCTAAGCCTTCGGTCCCGACTGGATCTTCGGTTCCTTCTTCGGGTGGGAGCGTTCCTTCACTGCAGAGGGAGAGTCCTACTGGTGGCGCGGAGTCGTCCAAGTATATTATTCTTTTTAGTTGTAGAGAGTTGATCCTTGTTGATTATGTAGTTCTTGTCACGTTTGTCGAACTTCTTTTGCTTAATTTGTGTTTCTTTTGCTTATCTTGTCGAGCTTGTAATCAACTTTTCTGGAATGGATCATCGTTTGTTGGTTAGTCTTGTTAATTATCTTGACATTTGTTACCCTGTTGGTTAACCCTCTGCAAGAGCATTGTTCGATGGTGCGGGTTGGTGGAGCGTTTTAGGATGTGGGGTGTTATTATGTACATGTCCTTACTTTCGTTGTCCCGCTGACCTTATTTTTGTGTATAATGCTGAGGGTATGTACCTTTGTGAATATCCTGAGGCCAGCTACCCTGCTGGCTAATCCTTGGCCAGAGGATTCCCAGACAGTGGTGGTGGTGCAACGTTCTAGGATATGGGGTGTCACTATGTACATGTCCCTCATTCCGTCGACCCGTTGACCTAACTTTTAGAGTGCGATGCCGAAGGTGTGTACCTTCGTGAACATCTTGAGACCCATTACCCCGCTGGCTAATCCTTGATCAGAGGATTCCCAGACGGTGGTGGTCGATGCAGCGTTCTAGGATATGGGGTGTCACTATGTACATGTCCCTCATTCCGTCGACCCGCTGACTTAGGATAGTTGGAGATTTCCTTCTGTTGGATGTCTTCCCCTTGTATTACCCTGAGCTGATTGTTTTTCACGGATTTCCAAAAAAGTTCATTTCATTGATTTACTGGGGCCTGCTATTCCTCGTCCAGAGATAGAAACATATCGACAAGCATCGTCTTCTTCTTCTGGTATTCTTTACGCAGTTGCAAAGCTGCGTTGTGATTTAAGGATGGTATGGTTTGAGATATTTGGCATTCCATGGATGGCGGAGGACTTCCCCTTTTAGGTTGCGCGGGTAGTAGGATCCGTTCCCTGCTACATCTTGTATGACATAAGGTCCTCCCCATGTAGGTGTCAGCTTTCCCCACTTCTTATCTCTTTGGTATTGGGGTATGGTTCTCAGCACATACTGTCCTTCCACGAAATTCCTAAGTTTAACCTTTTTGTTGTATTACCTTGCTAATATTCTTTGGTAATTCTCCACCTTTTGTAGTGTTGCTTCTCTTCTTTCTTCGAGATCGTCGAGTCTTTCCAGCATCATGTCTGTTGAGAGGTTCTTTTCCCACGCTTCTGTCTTTGTGGTTGGCATGATGATTTTTGTGGGGATGACGGCTTCTGCTTCGTAGGTCAGCAAAAAAGGGGATTCCCCTGTAGCTGACCTTCGGGTTGTTCGGTATGCCCACAAGATATTGTGTAGTTGTTTACACCATCGCCCTTTGTGCTCGTCTAATTGTTTTTTGAGAATAAGAGCGATTGTTTTGTTTGTAGCCTCTGATTGGCCATTTCTTTGAGGGTATATTGGTGTAGATTTATTTGTTCGGATTTTGAAAGTTTCAAATAGTAGATCGATGTTTTTACCTTTTAATTGTTTACCATTGTCAGAGACATTCTCCGTTGGGATTCCAAACCGGCAGATTATGTTCTGAAAGATGAATGTGAAGACATCTGATTCGCGGATTCTGGCCAAAGCTTTGGCTTCTACCCATTTACTGAAATAGTCAGTGGCCACTATCAAGAATCTTCTTTTTCCTGATCCTTCGATCAGGGGTCCTACAATGTCTATGCCCCATCTTAAAAATGGCCAAGGACTATCTACTGAGTTTAGCGTTGTTGCTGGTGCGTGGATTCTTCTCCCGAACCGCTGACATTCTTCGCACCTTTTTGACATCCTTGCAGCATCTCGTATCATTATTGGCCAATAATACCCTTGTGTTTTTGCCTTGTCGGCTAGGGATCTCATCCCACTGTGATTTCCCGCATCTCCACGGTGGATGTATTTTAGCACTAGGTGTCCTTCTGATATGGATAAGCATCGTAATAAAGGTCCGAGGAAAGATTTTTTGTATAAAATCTCTCCCCTTAAATCGTACCTTCCTACTTTTGACTGAATCTTCCTAGCCTATTTTAGGTCTCTGGGTAAAAATCCTCGTTCTAGAAATTGGTGGATACTCAATCTCCAGTCTTATTCTCTGCTGAAGTCCTTGTCTTCATCTGCTCTTGTCATGATGTCATCTTCTTGGAAATCGTCTGTGATGTTTTCTCCTACATCATCGTCTGTCATGTCTCCCTCCGCGTTATGTTTTCTGCTTGCCGCGCAGAGTTCTCGCGGAGGGATTGATGGCTCGTAAACTCTGGTGATTTTGATTGCTTCGATATCTTTGTTTTTCAACATAGATGAGATGTATGCCAAAGCATACGCGTGCCTGAGCTATTTTCTGCTTAAGTGTCGGAATATGATGTTTGGTATTTGATGTGCCAGTGTCCGGACTAACGTCATGTATGCCGACAAGGTCTCGTCATACACATTATACTCTAGCTATATTTGCCTGATGACCAGTTCTGAGTCACTGGTTAAGCGTACATTTGTTATCCCCATTTCTATTATCAAACGCAGAGCATGTACCACAGCTTCGTACTCGACGATATTGTTGGTGTGTTCTTTGAACTCTAGCCTGAATGCATGGATGATTCGATCTCCCGTGGGGGTAGTGATTACGATACCTATGCCTGCTCCTTCTTTGTTCCTCGAGCCATCGACAAATATTTCCCATTGTCTTGGGTTTTCCGGCTCGAAGATATCGACGGGATCTTTGCTTCTGCTGCCCTTTGGTAATCCCGCTGTATTGAGCCCTTCAATGTGGATTTCTTCATCGTTCTCCAGTGGTAGGTCGGCAAGGAAGTCTGCTAAAACTTGGGACTTCTTGGAATGTTGGAGATCGTGTATGATGTTGTACTGGTTGAGATGAGTATTCCATTTTGCGATTATCCCCGTCTTTCCTGCACTTTTGAGGACAGCTTCTAGCGGGGCTTTCCAGGGGACGCGGATGTTGTGTTTTAGGAAGTAGGTCCTTAGCTTTTGGGTAGCCCACACTAATTCCAAGATGAGTTGTTCGATCTTTGTGTAGTTTCTTTCCGCCGTGTTGAGAGTTTTGCTGACGTAGTAGATGGGCTGCTCTATCTTCGTGTTGGTTTTTACCAACACCGCACTGACTGCATTCTCTGTTGCTGCTATGTATAGGGCCAGAACTTCCTCAGGGTCTGGCTTTTGTAAGATGGGTATCCCCGCAAGGTAGTCTTTGATTTCTTTGAATGCTTCTTCGCATTCCGCCGTCCATTCAAATTTGGTCCCTTTTTTAAGGATGTTGAAGAAAAGCTTACATTTGTCTGAGGACCTGGATATGAACCTTCCTAGTGCTGCTAGGGAACCGTTGAGCCTTTGTACTTCTTTCAGGATTCTTGGAGAGGGCATTTCTACTATAGCATGTATCTTGGAAGGGTCTACTTCAATGCCTCGTTTTGTTACCAAATACCCGAGGAATTTCCCCGAGGTAACACCGAATGTGCATTTTTCCGGGTTTACTTTCATGTTATGTTTCCTCATTACCCGAAAGATATCTTTTAGATCTTGATGATGATCTTTTCGAATCTTACTCTTGACCAGCATATCGTCCACGTAGACTTCCAAGGTATTTCCTATCCATGGCTTAAAAATGGCGTCAACCATTCTCTGGTATGTTTCCCCTGCGTTTCGAAGTCCGAAGGGCATTCTTACGTAGCAGTATAGTCCATGCGGTGTGTAGAATGTTGTGTGTTATTGGTATTCTTCTGATAAGAACACCTGGTTGTAACCGGAGTATCCATCCATAAAGGAAATCTCTTCGTACCCTTCGACTACTTCGACCAGTTGGTCGATGCTTTGCAAAGGATAGCTGTCCTTGGGACAAGATTTGTTGAGGTTGGTGAAATCTATGCATATCCTCACTCCACCATTCTTTTTAGGTACAATGACCATGTTGGAGACCCATGTTGGGTATTTGACCTCCTTAATGAATCCGACTTATAGTAATTTATAAAGTTCCGTCTCGACGGCTTTGTGGTATTCTGAGGCCACTTTTCGCACTTTTTGCCTGAAAGGCGGTGTGCCCTGTTTTATGCGAAGTTCATGCTGGATTGTTTTAGGGTCAATACCAGGCATGTCCCCTAGTTTCCATGCGAAGATATCCGCATGCTCCGTGAGCAGCTTTATTAAGGATGCCTCGCGCTCCTTGTCCATCAATGTTCCGATCTTAATCATTCTTGGTTATTCTTCTGATCATACGTTTACCTCTTTTACTGCTTCTATAGGAGTAAACGTGGGCTTTGATTCCCCTAGGAGGGGAACCTTCTTTGATTGCTATTTGACGGGTTCCTCGTTTTCTTTCGTGGCTGCGGTGCCCGCCTCCGTGTTTCCCGCTACGAGTCCCTTTGGAAGGCTTTTCCCGAGATTTCTTCTAGGTAAGCATTGATTGATTTTTCCATTTTATTTTCTTTGTTTCGGGATCTTCGGTTCTTCCTTTGCTTCTCTTGTTCGTTGTTGAGCTCCTTTTGTAGATTTTGACATTCTCGTGCCACAACTTGGTCGCCTTTTATTTCCATTTCCCCCTGGAGTGTTGGAAACCTGAGGTACTGGTGATAGGTAGCGGCGACCCCTTTGAGTTTGTGCACCCATCTTCGGCCGATTATAGCATTGTATGGTGAAGGCGCGTTCACCACGCTGAATCGTGTGTCGACCTTCATTGGTCCTACATCAACTTGTAAGATAATGTCCCCTAACGGTTTGTTGGCTGCTCCATTGAATCCGTAGATGGTGTAGTACGAGGATAGTAGTTTTTCATCCTTGAGTTCCATACGTTTGAATGTATCATAGAATAGAACATTGACGGAGCTGCCCCCATCGATGAGGATTTTCTTGATATTGCATCCTGCAATTGGTAGTGTGAGAACAAGGGGATTTTTATGATTTTCCATGTCTTAACCTACATCGTCTGTGTCTAAAGTTAGGGGCGCTTCCATACATTGTTCGTGGTTGTCCACTTCTTCCCCATCGATTTTATAAAGATCGCAGTAGTCTTCAAATTGCTTCCTCAACCTCTTACCTATCTGAGCCGTTAGGTAAGGTCCTACGGACTCAGAACAGGAGATGGTGTTAAGGGTGCGATTACCTTCAGGAAGTTGGACTGGCTTGCTTCGTTTGGCTTTATCTTCCTAGCCTGTCTTGTGTACAAATTGCTGGAGGTCCCCTGCGTCTACTAGCTTTTGAATCATTATTTTTAGATTCATGCACTTCTCTGTCCAATGACCATTGAAACAATGGTATTCACAGTATTCTTTGGCATGTTCGGACCTAGGGGTTGCTTCCCCTTGGACCATGGCCACTCCAGTTTCTCGCGACCCTTGATTTTTTTCAAGATGCGCGAGTAGCTGGCATTCATTTTCGTGAAGACTCGATCTTCGAATTTTCGAGTCTCTCCTCGTCGACTATCCCTACGTTCTCTGCTATCTCCGTTAGGCTTTCCACCCAAGTTATCCCCCATAGGCCTGCTAGATTTTTCCGCAGAGTTTGTCCGCGGTGGGCGCTGGGTCTGATCTCTTGGGTTCTCCCGTTGTATTTCTTCTAACCTGGCATGCTTTTCTATGATTACTCGAAGATCTCCTTCTGTTACAGGGACAACTCCGTGGATCTCGACAAATAGTGGGATCATTCTGTCGAGCCCCCACTTAGAGCAGTTGATGCTGACCACAGGATCTACGTTTCTGATGGCTTGGCAGATCTTGTGCCACCGGTCTGTGTATTCTCTGATTGTTTCTTTGTACTGGACTGCTAGTGAGAATAGCTTATCCATCCCAGTGTTTACCACCTTTTTGTACATGTAAGTTGTTAAGAACTTTTCAGTAAGTTGATCGTATGAGTTGATGGAATTTAGTGGCACGTTATCGAACCAGGAGAGCGCCGATCCCTTCAAACTTGAAGGGAAGTATCTACATAATATGGCCTCGTCATAATTATATCGTGCCATCATTCGATTATAATATCGAAGATGGGCTACGGGGTCGCTAGATCCGTCATAGAATTCGAAGGTTGGAACTGGGCACTTCTGCGGGATGAGAGCCTTGGCTAGGTGCGGTGTTAGGGGGGTAGTGCTTGCTTCCTTCATTATCTGTTCCAGTCTCCCCCCCCCCCCCCTTACCTAGATTTCAGTTGTTTGATCTCCGCCATCATCTCTGCGCGGAGATCCTCCATTGCGCGCTGATGTTCTTCCTGGGCAGAATGCGGCCCCATGCGTGGGTGACCGCTGTCGTAGTAGTCCGCTTTGAGTGGGTTGTCCTCCGGGTCAGATCTTCGTCTTCTAGTTTCATCTCTTGGTTTCGTAGGGTCTGGGTTGTCGGCCAGTACCATCCTACGATCCTGATTTGGTCTTGGTGCCATTGAGCTGGCTTCATCGCGCTGGATTTCCGTGTCCCTGCTACGGGTAGCTCTGAGTTGCTGATTTTCCTACGCCAACAGAGCTACCGCCTCCACGTATGTCTTTTGATCTCTCCTTAATTCTTCTAATTCTGCCCTTATCTGGGCAGATTGGTTCAACTCCTGATTAGGAGTTCCTTCCGAAAATTGCTCTTCTGCGGTTATCGTTTGATCTTCGTCCACGATTTAAATCAAGGGCTCTGGGGGATCTGCCTGCGGGTGTAGCTGCTCCGCTGGCTGTGGTGCGTGTATGCTTTCTATCAGAAGCGGTTGGTTCACTTGTGGGGGTGCATTCTGTTTGTCAGTGCGGGGCATCCCGTAGAAAGGATGTTGCAACCCTGACTCTGCCACCCCTTCACGCGGTTCGCGTGGTCGGGTGGTAGCGGTTTCTTTGGGGGCCGCTCCTTTGGATGCCCCGGGCTTTGATGCTGCGGATTTGGCGGCCTTTAGGGCTTCCGATGCAATAGTGGTTGCATCCAAAAGCCTTGAGCTCTCCGCCTCATTCTGCGTTTTATCTGTGGTTTTGAGATTTTCGCCCTTCTGCTTGCTCCTAGTCATTACCGGAGTTGTCCTTGGTGTTTCCTTTGATGATGCTCTCGCTTTTCCTGTATCTTTGTTCTTCTCCATTTTTGATATTTTTCTGAAAATGATTATGATGTACACACGAAGAAGATTGGTCCAAAAGGGTTCCGCTAGTGATGTGAGATAAGATTACCATTAGGTGTATATTTTCTAAAAAGAAAATTCGTTAATCGTTTCCAAGATGTAGATCTACTGAAAAATCCGTGGATATGTCCACTCGTCTGATTTTCTAAAAGAAAACGCGGAAATTGTTTCGAAGATGTAGATCTACTGAAAAATCCATGGATATGTCCACACGCCTTATTTTCTAAAAGAAAACACGGAAATCATTTCGACGATGTAGATCTACTGAAAAATCCGTGGATATATCCACACGCCTGATTTTCTAAAATAAAACACGGAAATCATTTCGAATATGTAGATCTACTGAAAAATCCGTGGATATGTCCACTCGTCTGATTTTCTAAAAGAAAACGCGAAAATCGTTTCGAAGATGTAGATCTACTGAAAAATCCGTGGATATATCCACACGCCTGATTTTCTAAAAGAAAACACGGAAATCGTTTCGAAGATGTAGATCTACTGAAAAATCCGTGGATATGTCCACACGCCTGATTTTCTAAAAGAAAACACGGAAATTATTTTGACGATGTAGATAGGTGTAAAAAAAAAAAAAAAAAACCCAAGACTGCTCCAAACACTGCTATTTTCAGAGAGCGTCGCTCGGAGAAGCCATAATGTTTAAATCACAGGATAAGGTAAATCTTTTACCGGGAAAGATTCCCTGTTTCTAGCGCCAAATTGTGAACACGTAAATTACAATGGTATCTGCGTGTTCACAAACAATGTTCGCACATATTGAAATTCATAGATTAAATATAACGTGTGTGTTAGCGCAGTGACTATACCAATTCATCGACTCTGAGTCTTTGGACTCGTCCTTTTCTTATCGCATAGTTATCACTAACAATGTATAATAGTACAAATGGTAATCCGCGGATTGATACAAAGGAAATCTCGGATTAAACGGAACATAAAGTGCGGAATATAACGTGCGGAATGTAAAGTACATAATATAAATGCGGAAGGTAAAGTGCATGATGTAAGTGCGTAATGTAAATGAGACAAGTAATTAAGTGGTTCAGCACTGAGGCCTACATCCACGGGGTAAAAGAGGTGTTTCATTAAGTATAAATTGGTTACAAGAGTAGTCAAAGGACTTTAGGTGTGCTAACTTAGTCTTCGGGATTAGGGTACTACTTACTCTTCCTAATTCTCTCTCTCCTTCTCCTCTCCAAATCGACCTGCCCCTCTCTCTTAGGGAGGAGGGGTATTTATAGGAGTTCTATTGTGGGGTCCAAGGAAGGAGCCGTTGAAACCTTATCGTCTTGTGCTTTGTGCCGTTACGCGGACCTCTTCGGTTGTTACGGTGCCCCCTCGTTCCCCTCGTTGCTTCCGAAGAGGTAAGGTATTCTATTCCGCTGGTTGATTGACACGTGTTTCAGGTGTTTAATGCGGTGGTTGGACGTTCTGCACGTGTTAGAACACGGTCTTCTGTTCCTGTCACGTCTGTGTCAGCTGGTTGATCCCTGACCGTGGATCCAAGAGTTCTCTCGAGATGGGATAAAGCAGATCCGAGGGTGTATTGGGTCCGTCGCAGTGGTTCTTTGTTCCCGTGCTCCTTCCTTTGTAGTCGTTGGATCTGCTAGATGAGAGGCCCTTCATGCTAGTGCACGTCTCTTGGTTGTATCTAAGTGGCATCATTTTTCGATGCCCCTCGTCGTGCGCTCTCCATGTGTTTATCCGAGGACACATGGATAGTGGTGGAATTATGTACTTACAATATGTCAGTCGGCTAAATGTGTGGGCAGTCCGTAGTCTTTTGTATATTTGTATAGCCGACCGAATGCGCGGAGCAACCCGTAGCCTTTGTTATGTCAGCCGACCGGATGCGCAGAGCAACCTGTAGACTTTTTAAAACTTGTATATCCGACCGTATGCGCGGAGCATCCCACAAAATTTTGTAAATTTATATAGCCAACCAGATGTGCATAGCAACCCGTAGCCTTTGCTTGTAATTTTTGACCCAAATTCCATTTATTATACGAAATATCTGCTCGTACATTGATTGAATTTATGCATAATTTTTTTTAGCCATGTTGCCATAGATCGGGGACTTGATCTTGGATTCATCCATGCACTTTAACTTGTAATACCCACTTTTAGCGGCTTTTCGGACTCTAAATGTCCCTTCCAAATGCTGCTCGTGCCATTCTTTGTGATGGCCGTGCACCGTTCTACTCAGGATCCGGAAGAGGGTCTTATTGGTGGCCTCCTCCGGCCCATTCCCTTGGGGATAATAAGGAGTCGACGTGTGCAGTCTCGTGTTGTATTGCTTTAGCAGTTCCATTACATATTTATTGACGAATGACCCAGCATTGTGTGCTCTAATTATCATTGGTGCACCGAATTTACATATGATGTGTTCTTTGATGAACATGGTTATAGTCTCCCCCGCGTTATCTTTCAGGGGTATTGCTTCCACCCATTTTATGATGTTAGAGCATATCTCGGTTGAACCCACCAAGCATTGGTATATCAAGTTTGGTTGTCATATTTTAGTATTAAAACTCATCTAGAGTCGCTTGATTAAATATTAAAAAGCGGGGCTCTAAAAACAAAACCCAATATTTCGTTTGGCAATCTGAATAGACAAACTCCAATATACTTTCAAGGGAATCAACTAGACAGTCAGACTCAATATTAGAGAAAAGTATATCAAAGAGTTTTATATCTTTATCTCTCAATTCATTCTGTAATCAGCAAATAGAAATTTGCGAGCCCGGTTGAATATAAGAGAATAACTTGAACGGTACCAAAGATCAATGTTCAAGGATCAATCAATTTTAATCAAAACCAAATATTGGATTTACCAATTGATCGATTCAACACACAACCTGTGATATTTCTATTATATAACAAAATATAATATGGAAAAGAAATAACACAGACACCAGAATTTTGTTAACGAGGAAAACCGCAAATGCAGAAAAACCCCGGGACCTAGTCCAGCTTCGAACACCACACTGTATTAAGACACTACATAGACTGGAATGTAGTTGAGCCCTAATCAATCTCACACTAATCAATTTACAGTTGCACTCCTTACGTATCTGAACCCCAGCAGAATTCTAAGTACTTGATTCCATTAGCTGATCTCACACACAACAAAGAGTTGCTACGACCTAAAGTCGAAGACTTGATAAACAAATCTGTCTCACATAGAAAAGTCTATTGGAATAGATAAATATGTCTTATACTGAAATACCTACGAGTTTTGTTCCGTCTTTTGATAAATCAAGGTGCACATGAACCAATTGATAAACCGAACTTATATTCTCGAAGAACAACCTAGTATTATCAATCACCTCACAATAATCTTAATCGTAAGATATCGAAACAAGATATTATGGAATCATAAACGATGAGACGAAGATGTTTTGTGGCTACTTTTTATCTTGCCTATCGAAGAATCAATCTCGAGAAAATCTTAGAGAAGATAGTACTCAATATGATAGAACAGGGAAAGATCAGAATATGCTACTACAGAGAAAATAGTTAGGTCTGGCTTCACAATCCCAATGAAGTCTTTAAGTCGTTAACTTACAGGGTTTCGTGAAAAACCTAAGGTTAAAGGAGAATCGACTCTAGTCATAACTAGTATCACACAAGAGGTGTGGGGATTAGTTTTCCCAGTTGCTAGAGTTCTCCCTTATATAGTTTTCAAATTAGGGTTTGCAGTCTAAATTACCTTGGTAACAAAGCATTCAATATTCACCGTTAGATGAAAACCTGATTATACTCAATTTAATCTCTTTCAACCGTTAGAGCATAGCTCGGTTGAACCCACCAAGTGTTGGTATGTCAAGTTTGGTTATCATATTTTAGTGAATAAAAACTCATTTAAAGAGTCGCTTGATTATATACTAGAGTCAACTTCATATAGGTTAGCTTGAAAGTGTTAGGATATGAGACTTACAAGTATTACATGAAGACTTGAAGAATGTGAATAAGTATGGAGCTACAACGAAAACATCATCCTTACTCTTGAGGTTAGTAATATTTGATTTGAACTGTTTCATTCCCTAACGTATCTTTCATGTCGTGCATATTGAAAACATAAATGCGAAGCTATGTATGATACTCTAGTTGGACATAGTATTAAGGAATACAATACGAGGTTTATTGCTTAACCATTAAAATTTGTATATAAGACATCGACATGATCATATGAAGGCTATTGTGATTATGTATGGGTATGAGTAAAGATTTCATCCTAGGAAACAATGTTATAAACTTGTTTTGTGAATCGAAAGGGAAATCGCTAGGCTTATTGGTATTGTTATTCATTGCAAATCTATTTTGAATTTCCAATATGTGTGTTTAGTATAACCCCTCATAAACTTGTTTATGTATCTTGGTAAAACTATTCACAAGGTCTGACTTATGTATTGGTATGACTTTTATTAGTGAAACCGATCTTAAGTAATCACTTAAGATGGTATGATTGATGCCTTGTAAATAACAACTTTTATCTAGTCATTGGGGAACCGATCCTAATAATAGGTGCAACAAATTTACAAGAGGGAATCGATCCTTCTAAGAGGTGCAACATGTTTTTAGTAGATGGGTGTTAAGTGCATATTTGCACATATTTAGTGTCGAATCCATGCTAGTAATTGCTTAGTTCCTTGCCAATTATTGTATATTACGTTTGTTTTGTTTTATTTGTGTTCATTAGGTGAATCATCCGAAAGAAGTGAATTTGCACTTAATTGTGCAATAAAAGAAGTTAGCTACAAATGGAGAAGGATCAAAGACCAAGTGGAACTCGTTCGAATCTAGGAGTTCTTGCTATCATCTCGAAGAGGACGAAAATACGAAGCCAACGGCGAAAGAATGATGTCAATCCGACATTGTATGAAGAAGTCATAGGAGAAACGAGAAGTTAAGCTTGTTGGTTATCCGAAACTGACAGTTAAACAAAGATTGTTATTGAAACCCCATCAAACATTAAGGGGCATCTACTCGGTTAAGGGGCACACTTTTTTAAAGGAACTGTTAAAGGCAGTCATGCCTTTGCTTAAGGGGAAGCTGAAATTCAGAAGTTGTTAAGGCACCCGGCCTAATACTCAAGGCTTCCATCATCTTCTTCACTTTCATATCATGACCAGTTCAGGGAAGAATTTTGGATGGTGGTGATGCTCGTTCCGTTAGAGATAGAGATGGTGATGAGGACCATTGACGCTGTTTGAAAGGGGCCCGAGCAACAAAGAAGGAGGTGTTGATGTAGCTTAGTTAACAATGGAGGTTGCTGCCATTATCGAGTGAAGCCGGAGATGGGTTATCGAATGATGTTGTTGTTCATTGATGTGTGAGCAGTGGAGGTGAATATAGTTTGCTGCTATTAATAGCAATTATCGTGAATTAATGGTGTATGCTGTGATGATGAACAACTCGGGTTTGTGCTGGAAGTAAAGGTGAATCCGAGAAGTTGTGATTTTGATCAAAGTTGAGACCGAGAATATGTCATTGATGATGGATCTGAATGATGGAAAGTTCGAGCAGTGAAGATTGGTTTGATGCTGTAGTGCTTGAGTTTTGAAGGTTTGTTGCCATTAATTGGCAGTTACAGAGTTAAACTGTGATTGATGGACGATAAGAGAACGAGGCAGTGGTGCTGTGATAGTCATGATGGAGAAATCACGAAATATAGAAGGAAGAGGAGCATGACAGTTGATCGAGTTTGGCAGTGACAAGATGAAGCTAACTTGGTTGCTGCCAGCAATAAAACGACGGAGTTCAGCTCGAAATGAACATACAGAGAAGATGATGATGAAATTGGTTGAGTTTAGTAAGTCAGGGAAAGATGGAACTCGAGTTTTCGTTGGTTTCTGTTGTGATGGAGAAGAGTTAGCCGTAGATAAACTAAGGACATAACACGGCTAGAAGTTTTAGCCGTAAAAATAAGGCAGAAAAAGAGAACAGAATCCAGGAGAAGTTTCGGCTAAAAGTCCCGGACGTAATTGAAAGAAGAAAAACCAAGAAAATATTACAGGAGAAGTTACGTACAGAATAACCTATCCGTGAATAAAAGAAAAAAAATAAGATGTCAGTTCTGTAGGACTGACAGGCCAATTTTAGTTGGGATGGGCTTTTCTGCACAACTGACGTGGTCCATTGGATGTAACTCTACTACATTCACGGCCAGACTTGGATGTGAGGATTTTTGGTGCATTTTGGCAAGTGGTCGCAACATATTTCGCACGGGATTCAACATTCGGGAACTTCTACAATTTGGAGACTATAAAAGAAATACTTCTTGACCTAAAAATATCATATCTTTACATCTTATATTTTGTTCTTTATTAAAAATTTATGGTTTACCCCTTTAGGGGGAAACCGGGAAACAGTGTAATCATGAGAAGCTAAACTTTTGTTGATTAGGATGAATTCAAAGTTCCGAGCGTGAAGCTTAATTATATATACAAGTTTATTCGAAGTTTTTATCATATTATCGATTGTCTTTTCTATATCTAGGGTTTATGATTGATTACTAGATTGTCCAAATGTACAATTGGATTAATATTTTGATCATTCTAATGCTAGTAGAAATTGGGTGATAAGCGTAATAGTCAAACAACTCTCTACACAAGTAGAAATCGCGAGACCTTACAGAGGGATTCTGTGGAGCAATTGCGAATGAAGACAACATCAGCAAGTGAACCTTGAGCTAAGAATTTAACTACTGTGATCAACCTAATTCACCAAGCCTAAAGCATTCAGTTGGATTACACCTTGAGTGAGATACTACTAGGTGGTTCGGTTGGATAGAATCTGATATTGGAGAGCTTCCGTATCCGTGGTATAAGGAGTTTTGGGGATAACACTGAGCTAGCTACTATATATTCTACGGTTGTTGATATATGATTCTTACGAAAGGTAAACGAGTATACTATGCAAGTCAATGTTTGGTAACGGTGAATGACTCCTAATCATCTTTTCATCTTATTGTTTTCTTTTTATTTTACTTTAATCAAACAATCCCCCTTGTCTTTTATTATTTTGCTGAACTAAATAACATATC
Source organism: Papaver bracteatum (assembly GCA_023529315.1). NCBI lineage: Eukaryota > Viridiplantae > Streptophyta > Magnoliopsida > Ranunculales > Papaveraceae > Papaver > Papaver bracteatum. The sequence continues at coordinate 157,477 of JAJJWX010002419.1, read as the reverse complement.
AATTACACAGCTCTCTGTGGGAACGATCCTTACTACCGCTATATTACCAGTTAATTAGTGGGAAATATCTTGATTAATTTGTTGTGGTTACGACACGCATCAAATTTTGGCGTCGCTGCCGGGGAGCGGTTGTTAATTGATTTGTTATTTGTTTAGCTTGTTTTGGTTTTTAGATTTTTTCTTTTGTTCTTGTGAGTCGTCATGTTTACTTATGGACATAACATGTTCGGAGCACAAGACCAATCATCGTATTATAGTGGTAATCAATATGGTTTTCAATCTCAATATTATGACAACTACCAACCATTCCATGGGTATAATCGACACCAATATTTTGGCCATGATCAATATCCTACGGAACCTTATGCTTATTCTCATGCATATCAACAACCTTATGACGGGTATGTAAGTGAAAAACCACAAGGATGAGGGGGATAGTTATGCTTTTAATCACGATTCTTCTAGTCTTACATATTTAATGCACCGATTTATAGATAATATGGATCGGGAAAATAAAAAATTGGACCAGCACATTCAAATGATGGATGAACGCAGCCAGACTATGGAAAGTTATGCTCTTAAAGATAATTCTTCTACTCTCGGAGATCTAATGCACCGATTTATGAATAGTTTGGATCGGGAAAACCAATAGCTGGATGAATACAATAAAAAGACTAAAGATACACTTCAAGAACTTCAAGAGGTTATTGACAACCTAAGAAGATAAATTGATCAAATTAAGAAGGGAATAACTAAGGAAGAAGTTTGGCCTCAAAGCCAAATCAATTTTGACGTTCCCATGATCACTAATGGATATAAGATTCATGAGTATCTTGAAGATGAACAACCTTTGGAAAGTCCTTGCAATAATGGTACAATTATTCTAACTCCAGATCATTATAATGATCACTTGCCTATTCAAAAGGAGGATAATGGATATGACATGACCGTTGTTATAAATGGTGTAACGTACTCGAACAATGATTTTATGATTTGCACTAATGAACTAGACTTTCTAGGAGATAATTTTGATTCCGATGACGAGGTTGTTGAAGAGACAGAGATTGAGAATGAAACCAAATTGATTAAAGTTGTGGAAGACCCAATTGAGCTTGCTAAGGATTATAATGATGCTGGGATTACGGTTGAAGCAAACAAAGAATGGCTAAATAGTTTGATAGAGGACCATGATAAAAATGAGGTAAATAATTCATTGCAATTCTTTAATAATTATGAGGATCCCGTAATACAAGAGATTGTGGAAGGTTTGTTTAATCCTTTGCATATTTCTAAATATTTTGATCCACATTACTTAGAATTGAGTATTTTTTCTTCTAAAATTATTAAGGATTATTTTACTTCTAAGTATATACCACTTGAAGTGTTTGATTTTAGCAATGTGCAGGTTCACCAAGAGGAACCGATAGAAATTCCCTTATTTTATGTTCTCTATCCACTTCCGAGTGTAGAAAGGACTAAGTGTGGGGGAAACTTCCAAGCAATAATAATTTCATTATTCATATGTTATGCTAATCATTGTGTGAAGTTGTTATTAGAATTGCAGATTATTTTCTGGGAAGACTACCATATTTTCAGATTGTTGGTATATGGACGATAACAAGAGAGTCGGGATGACGACTTTAAACTAAGCGCTAAATGGGAGGCAACCCATAGGTTTTGTATCTTAAAACCTTTTATTTTTTATTTTTATTGTTTTCATATCATATTTGCATTCCCATGTTTAATTTCATTGAGTCTATAATCTATTTTAGAAGAAAATTAAGACGAATACCTTCTCGTCAGAAAAATTTAGACTGCACGTAGTTCAGTCCAGAGACCACAAATATCAGACCGTTTATCGAAACATTGTTCCCTTTTGAAACTTTTCAGAAAAGATGTAGGAGAACAACTTTTGTGAAATGGAGTTTTTCCAAATTCTTTACCAATTTGTACAGTTTTTGAGTTTTTTCTGTTGTTACGTCAGAATTCAGAATTTTCAGTTTTACACATTGAGAACAATGTGAAGTTTAAGTGTGGGGGAGTCTTTTGCATATATAGTTTTTATCCTTTTGAGTCAAAAGTTTCAAAAAAAAATTGTATATATTTGAATAAAACCTCCAACTTGTAGAGATTTTAGAGTTACTAGCATACTTCTAGGTATGTTTACATAGAGATTTCTGACCGACATAACTGAACTTGGAAGTGTTAGGGAACTACTTTCGGATTTCTTGCTTGTAAGAGTGTTAAATAATGGATTTAATCATGCTAGTGATGCAAATGAGGAGCAGGGAGAAATGCATTATTAGAGTTGTTGATAAATCATTAGTGGAGACTACCTATTTTCATATCAACATAGGCACCAAACCAAATTTTCTTAGTAGATGACTAAAGAGATTTCCTTTGAGTGTGTGTCACCGTACGTTAATTCCGGGTAGAATGGTGAACTACCCAACTTCACATCAATTTCAACACTATTTTTGATCTCTTGAGTGCTAATTTTGTCAATCATGAGGGTGACGTCTATAGACGAAAACCATCTTCTTGTAGTTTGATTTGCAGTTAGCACTATTCTCTATCGCCAACAACAGGTCCATAGAAACACCATCATCATCAACAAGCGGAGCGACATCAAAATCTACAAGGAAAGTTGAAGACGTTTGAGGTTTACAAGCAACGATACAAGGAAGAGAAAATTTCATATCCAAGTAAAGCAACATACAATGAGCAAATTTTTATATACATGTTGAAGACTTACATATAAGGAACGAAATTCTATATCCAAGTTGAAGACTTATTTACAAGAGCGAAGATTATCAAAGGATGATAGTTATTGAAGTTTATGATACAAAGACAATATAAGTTGTGAAGATCAAAGTGGTAAAGTACTTCTTTCATGGCCATGTCATTTTAATTCCGTTATTGTTTTTGTAGTTGCAATATTTTTGTTTAAAAAAAAATACAAAAAAAAAGAGAAAATACAAAAAAAATATGCATTAGGTTGTTATTTGTTCAATAATGCCATGGGGAAGAAAAATATATAAAGAAGTTTCAAGCAACATGGAATTTGAGGAAAAGAGTAGCAAATTGTCAAAGTTTTACGAAGTTCAAGAGTTTATCATCAGCAGTTGAAGACCGAAGACGAAGACCAAGAAGATGAAGAAGACGAGCTGAAGACTACGTTTCTATTGGATGCTGTGAGAGTGGTGTTATCATCATTGCAATCGGATGTGAAGGTGGTAAGTACTCTCATCCTTGATAATAGTGGTTGATTTCCTTTCTTAGAGATCATCAGAAAAATATCTTTATTTTCCACGATTTTGTGGAGTCTCCAAAAATAATTCGGAAGGTTTCCTTCCCTTCATTTAACGTATGTAGGATTTTTCTCTTCATTCCTACCTGCACACATGTGAGACCCATAAAAAAGCCGTCTTTTTAAGTGCAATAATCATAAAATCCTTTTGAGTAAGGTAGAAGTCGAGGCGAAATGCTTATTGATCGCTCTCAAACACACATTCTCTCATTATGGTGTGGTTATTTCTCACTCAACATTTTAGAATGAGAATATGTTCTTTGGTATTTCTAACTTCTTATTACTGGCACGCAGAATCTCTATGTCCTCATATCTCTTTGGATGCTTGGGAAGCTGGAACGCTTTGAAGTTGGAGCAGGTTTTGTGGGTATACCTCTCGTAAGCCCTCAAGAGACTATAACTCGTCCACTAGGGATACCTAGGGGTTTAAAGGCCTGTCGCACATGCTAAGTGCAACCGTATCCTCGACGACATGGAGTTGTTATATTTAGATAGTTTGCTCGAGGACTAGCAAAATCCAAGGGTGGGGGAATTTGTTAAGTGCATATTTTGCACATATTTAGTATCGAATCCATGCTAGTAATTGCTTAGTTCCTTGCAAATTATTGTATATTACGTTTGTTTTGTTTTATTTGTGTTTCATTAGGTGAATCATCCGAAAGAATTGAATTTGCACTTAATTGTGCAATAAAATAAGTTAGCTACAAATGGAGAAGGGTCAAAGATCAAGTGGAACTCGTTCGAATCTAGGAGTTCTTGCTATTATCTTGAAGAGGACGAAAAGACGAAGCCAACGGCGAAAGAATGATGTCAATCCGACATTGTATGAAGCAGTCATGGGAGAAACATGAAGTTAAGCTTGTTGGTTATCCGAAACTGACAGTTAAAAAAAGATTGCTATTGACACCCCATCAAACGTTAAGGGGTATCCACTCTGTTAAGGGGCACACTATTTTAAAGGAACTGCTAAAGGCAGTCATGCCTTTGCTTAAGGGGAAGCTGAAATTCAGAAGTTGTTAAGGGCACCCGGCCTAATACTCAAGGTTGCCATCATCTTCTTCACTTCCATATCACGACTAGTTCAGGGAAGAGTTTTGGATGCTGGTGGTGATGCTCGTTCCGTTAAAGATAGATATGGTGATGGGAACCATTGACGTAGTTTGAAAGGGACCCGAGCAACAGAGAAGGAGGTGTTGCTGTAGCTTAGTTAACAATGGTGCATGGTTGCTGCCATTATCGTGTGAAGCCAGAGATGGGTTTTCGAATGATGATGTTGTTCGTTGATGTGTGAGCAGTGGAGGTGAATATAGTTTACTACTATTAATAGCAATGATCGTGAATTAATGGTGTGTGCTGTGATGATGAACAGCTCGGATTTGTGCTGGAAGTAAAGGTGAAGCCGAGAAGTTGTGATTTTGATCGAAGTTGAGACCGATAATATGTCATTAATGATGGAGAGTTCGAGCAGTGAATATGGGTCTGCTGCTGTAGTGCTTGAGTTTCGAAGGTTTGTTGCCATTAATTGGAAGTTACGGAGTTGAACTGTGACTGATGGACGATAAGAGAACGAGGCAGTGGTGCTATGATAGTCCTGATGGAGAAGTCACGAAAAATATATAAGGAAGAGGAGCATGGCAGTTGATCGAGTTTGGCAGTGACAAGATGAAGCTAACTTGGTTGCTGCCAGCAATAAAACGATGGAGTTCAGCTCGAGATGAACATACTGAGAAGACGATGATGAAGTTGGTTGAGTTTAGTAAGTCAGGGAAAGATGGAACTCGAGTTTTCGTTGGTTGCTGCTGTGATGGAGGAGAGTTAGCCGTAGAGAAACTAAGGACAGAACACGGCTAGAATTTTTAGCCGTAAAAATATGGCAGAAAAAGAGAACGAAATCTAGGAGAAGTTTCGGCTGAAAGTCCCGGACGTAATTGAAAGAAGAAAAACCAAGAAAATATTACAGGAGAAGTTACGTACAAAATAACCTATCCGGGAATAAAAGAAAGAAAAAAAGAAGTTTTCAGTTCCATAGGACTGACGGGCCAATTTTAGCTGGGATGGGCTTTTCTGCACAACTGACGTGGTCCATTGGCTGTAACTCTACTACATTCACGGCCTGAGTTAGACGTGAGGATTTTTGGTGCGTTTTGGCAAGCGGTCGCAACATATTTCGCACGGGATTCAACGTACGGGCACTTCTACTATTTGGATACTATAGAAGAAATACTTCTTGACCTAAATATATCATATCTTTAAATCTTATACTAGGTATCACGCCGGCCTGCGGCCGGCGCTCAACTTCTCGTTGATTTTTTTCAAATCAAAAATGGAGATTTACTTAAGTTTTGTTTATTGTTCATTTATTTGATCGGTCGATCAATATCTTCTCATGTAATTTTAGTATGTGGTCATAATAGAACGGTTCCAATGTTTAATTGGTCAGTGTCATATTATAGTGTGTTAGTTAGTCGGCTCACAGTAGAGTGTTTAATTAGTTGGATCATAATAGCCAGAAGCCTGGACTTACGGCTCCGGCGGTGGAGAAAAAATTTTAAAAGCAGATATAGTGCTCAAATATTTAGTTTATTCTATTGTGATAGTTAGTCGGCTCACAACAAAGTGTTTAATTAGTTGGATCATAGTAGCCGGAAAGCCGGGACCTACGGCCTCGGCGGTCGAGAAAATTTAAAAACAGATATAGTCCTAAATATTTAGCTAGTCGTGTCATATTATAGTGTGTTAGTTAGTCGGCTCACAGTAGAGTGTTTAATTAGTTGGATCATAGTAGCCGGAAAGCCGAGACCTACGGCCCCGGCAGTGGGGAAAATTTAAATGAAGATATAGTGCCAAAATATTTAGTTGATCGTGTCATATTATATTGTGTTCATTAGGCGACTCACAGTAGAGTGTTTAATTGGTTGGATCATAGAAGTTGGATAATGCCGGCCCCGGCCGTGGAAAAAATTTAAAGATAGATGTAGTGCATACATTGTGTTAGTTGGTCCTGTCTATAATAGTCGGGAGCATATTTAGTTAGTCGGGTTATAGCAGAACGGTCTCATTATTTAGTTGGTCGTGTCATATTATAGTGGTTTAGTTATTCGGGGCACAGTAGCGTGTTTATTTAGTTGGATCATACTATAGTGTGTCAGTTGGTCATATCTATAATAATCAGGAGCATATTTAGTTTGTTGGGTCATAACATAACAGTCTCAATATTTAATTGGTCAGTGTCATATTATAGTGTGTTAATTAGTCGGGCCATAGTAGCGTGTTTACTTAGTTTGATCATAGTAGATGGAAAGCCAGGGCCTAAGGCCCCGGCGGTGGAGAAAATTTAAAATCAGATATAGTGCTCGCACATATTTAGTTAGGCATATCATATTACAGTGTGTTAGTTAGTCGGGTCACAGTAGCATGTTTAATTAGTTTGATCATAGTAGCCTGAAAGCCGGGGTTGGTGGAGAAAATTTAAAAGCATATATAGTGCCCATATATTTAGTTAGTCGTGTCATATTATAGTATGTCAGTTAGTCATGTCACAGTAGCGTGTTTACTTAGTTTGGTCATAGTAGCCGGAAATCCGGGGCCTGGAGAAAATTTAAAAGAAGATATAGTGCCCACACATATTTAGTTAGTCGTATCATATTATAGTGTGTTAGTTAGTCGGGTCACAATAGCGTGTTTAATTAGTTTGATCATAGTAGCCGGAAAGCCGAGTCTACGGTCCGGCGGTGGAAAAATTTTAAAAGCAGATATAGTGGTCACATATTTAGTTAATCGCATCATATTATAGTGTGTTAGTTAGTCGAGTCACAGTAGCGTGTTTAATTCGTTTGATCATAGTAGCCGGAAAGCGGGAGCCGAGAAAATTTAAAGGCATATATAGTGCCCACATATTTAATTGGTCGTATCATATTATAGTGTGTTAGTTAGTTGGGTCATAGTAGCGTGTTTAATTAGTTTGTTCATAGTAGATGGAAAGCCGAGGCCTACGTCCCCGACGGTGGAGAAAATTTAAAAGCATATATAGTGTCCACATATTTAGTTGGTTGTATCAATTTATAGTGTGTTAGTTAGTTGGGTCACAGTAGCGTGTTTAATTAGTTGGATCATAGTAGCCAGATAGGGCCGGGTCTTACGGGCCCGGCTGTGGATAAAATTTGAAGCCAGATGTAGTGTCCACATTAAAAGTAGTGTGTTAGTTGATCATGTATCTGGAGCATATTTAGTTAGTCGGGTCATAGTAGAACGGTCCCAATATTTAGTTGGTCGTGTTATATTATAGTGTATTAGTTAGTCGGGTCACAATAGCATGTTTTATTAGCTGGATCATCGTATCTAGATAGGGCTGGGCCCTACCCAGCGGTGGAGAAAATCTAAAGGCAGATGTAGCGCCGATATTAAAATTAGTGTGTTAGTTGGTCATGTCTATAATAGTCTGGAGCATATTTAGTTAGTCGGGTCATAGTAGAACGGTCCATCGTGTCATATTATAGTGTGTTAGTTAGTCGGATCACAATAGCGTGTTTAATTAGTCGGATCATAGTAGCCGAATAGGGCCGGGGTCTAAGGCCCCGGCGGTGTTGAAAATTTAATGGCAGATGTAATACCGACATTAAAATTAGTGTGTTAGTTGGTCATGTCTATAACAGTCGGGAACATATTTATTTAGTCGGGTCATAATAGAACGGTCGCAATATTCAATTGGCCGTGTCATATTATAATGTGTAAGTTAGTCGGGTCACAATAGCGTGTTTAATTATTTGGATCATATTGACTAAATTGCGGTTAAAAAATAGATACAGTATCAATTGATAATAATTAGAAGAAATAAAACATTGCATAAGAAAGGTAAAGGCAGAGATACTCCATGCGAAAAATCTCAGTAGACGTACAAACAGAACCACCACATTTCCTTAATATAAACAAAATTTCTCATTCACAGCTGTCTCTGTCTCTATATGTTTAGAATGAAGCATGTGGGATTATTCAAAAAACATTGGTGTTAGGTCAAAAGTATAAATATTGGCAGGCTTCTGTGTTAGCTTGTTGACATGTGGAGATTCCGTACAAAAAACTTTGAACTTTTTTCTATGCAGCTAGAATCCAAATTTTGTCTCCACCAGCTGAAATATAGATTTGAAAAACTTCTATATTTGCATGCTTCACAATAACCAAAAGCCCACAATTAAATTTTCAAACATTGCCCAGTTCCCACACGTACAAAGTAAGATTCTGACATTTACCGAGAAATGGAAGGTAGTAACAGTAGCATAGGAAAAAATATCTTGGATGTTGTGACCTCTTTTACCTGATTGAATAGGAGAACCCATTGTGGCCGAATATGATGCTTGTTTATTAGCTATTCGTCTTTACTTCACATGGTGATGAATCCTCTAGATTTATGAATTTTAAATCAACATCTTAAAAAGACTGTCCATTTAGCCAGGGATTTACGTCAAGACGATACACCTATATAAACAAAACATTCTTGCTAGCTTCTCCCTCCTCCCCCTTTTATCTTCTCACCTCCAACACCACTACCTTTCCCCTTTTCACCACCACCATCTTTTCCTTTGCCATCGTCTTTCTTGGGTGGAACAACCATAATCTCTCTCTTGTGTTTTCTCCTTTATGTCTTGTTGTAGATATCAGTAGAATAAAGTCCTGCAAAACTTTTTGATAGCTTGTCACGACTGCCACAGTTTGAGCTAATGGGATAATTTAAAAACTGGGGGTAAATCAGCTGAAACCATAAATCTATACACATCCAAAATATTAATATAAAAATTTAGCAATGACACAACACCATTAGCACGGCCGAATCATAGATTTACAGTCTAATAAGATATGAACTTCGAATTCGAATCCGAAAACCTTAACATAGCAAAGTACGGTACCCAAATCCCATCAGAGCTAACTCCATGCATGATTCTATTTTAGCTGATATTCCAAGTAAGATAACTTACTAACATTTTGCACAATCGGAAATAGCAGCACCAGTTTGAGCTAATGGGATGATTTAAATACTGGGGGTAAATCAGCTGAAACCGTAGATTCATTGAAACCATTAATCTATACACATCCAAAATCTTAATATGAAATACAAAAATTACATAACACCATTAGCACGGCTGAATCATAGATTTACAATATGAACTTCGAATTCGAATATGAAACCTTAACATAGAAAAGTATGGTACCCAAATCCAATAGCCTCGTCAAAATTTGGAAATCTCTATAATTAACGAAGAAGTTTAAACCATACTTAGACACAAGCTGGAGTTTTTCTGTTCATGCATGTGAGAAACTCATCAAATATATATCCTTAACTAACTTGTGTTGTTTTCCATCAAATCGATACATGACCATATGAAAATTCAAAGTATCAAATTAATTTAACTAACTTTCCAGCCTCAACAATGTCTTCTCCTCTTCTTGCTACTTTATTCATAATTCATACCAAGGACTGCAAATTAATGGGGGTAGTGTTGTTTATACCGGTGACTTGATGTAAGATTTTCATCACTTACACCACCAGTCCAACACTTCATCTGCCACCACCCCAACAACATCACCAGTCCAACATCCCTACCACCACTACTATTGAGTTTCCAAAAAAATATCTTTTATACTTCTTCTCAAGTCACAGCATCAACATTCAATCCCTAAAAATTTTCTGATATGCTTAGGGTTTTATTTTCTTCTGTATAATTCTCTATAAATTCACATGATCAACAATGAAGCCCTAGTATTTTCTGATTTGCTTAGTTATCCTAATATACAGGGAGGAATTGAGTTTATTTCCAGATACCATATTTCAATATATTCAAGCCTAATACACACATTGTTTTGGATGCTAACGAAGCAAATATATCGCCATTAGAAACTCTGCAGAAGCTTAGGGGATCGGAGAAGCACATATTGACCGAATCACATGCATCTTTTGTTGTGTGACCAAAAGAAGCAGGATCGTCTATACCTGGATTTCTAAATAAAAAAATGCAGAAAATTGTAACCATGAATCAACATTGACTTAAGGTCGTAAAATACAATGACAAAAGAGAATAAGGAAAGGGAAACTGTAAGATGTCCTTAATTAATAAACATTGTCTCTTCCTGTTTATCCTTCGATCTTCCTGTTTGTTATTGTATAACTAAATGGAATTATGAGACTCGCTGGCTGAATAGAATAAGATATATAGAAGAAAAAAATAAACAATCGGAGGATCCAGTATTAATGTTCACACCTGAATTTCGGGCCAGAGTTTCGAGAGAGTTGAGCATCAACTGAAAAATCAATGAAATAAAACAATCAGGATAAAATCAATAAGTAAAACTCTCAGGTCTAGAATTCTCAAAAAACCAACATCATAAGAAAGAAACCGAGAGAAGATTGCCAATTATAAGATTATAAATCAAATCCAGTTCGAAACAGATTGGTAGAATTAGGGAAACACCTAGAAGGATAAACTAAACACACATAAGGTTAGTTAGGGCGTTATAATGAAGTAGGGTTGAAACACGGAATTTAGATACCACTTTTGGGCGTGATATTTCTGTTTCAGAATCTCTAATTTCTGAAACACGGAGAATGATGAAGTATACGGTACCTACAATATGCAAAACATTTTATTAAGTTCACTGCTCACGGAGAGAGTAATGCTTCTATTTAATATCAAGTAATCAGAGTCGGTAAACTTGAATATTATATAGAACTCATAACAACATCAACAACCCAAAATTCGACATATATTAGTTAGACAACCATAACATATATTAGAAATACAAACACCATAGCGTTATTTGAGATGTACTCCCGTTATAGTTTAATCATAAGAATCAAAAGAAAAACAAGAAACTCTCACCTCAACTGAGTTATAAAGTCTTCTAAGAGGTTATAAGAAACACTCGATGCACCATTCTCGAAATCAAGCACCCGGAGATGATGAGCTAAACCAATAAGGAAAACTCTTCAATATCAACAGATAGTAAATAATTAAGAAGATTACCTGCATTAAGACCAAGTAGATGATTGATTAAAATTAGTCGTTAACCTGTCGTGAAGAGAGCAAAATAGCACACGAAATACAAATATCTATTGTAGTTGGCAGACCAAAGCCGTGAATGAAACAAAGTATTGTTAGTGATTACGTACCCCGACTAGCAATAAAGACAAATGATTCCTTTTCCATCCTTACCATGCAATAAAGACAAATGAATCAGAATAGCTTGCATGAGTATATGCACACCGGTACCTTTATGACAATAAGATAAGGCAAATTAATAAGCTAATAGAGCCATGCTTAGAATGTTGTACATCACTCACTTCCTATAATGTTTCTAAGCAAGCAATCGATTGAAGCTAAGGCGATTAAGATTTATCTAGTTTGGTGTTTGTAGTATTGACATAACCGACTTTCTCAGTCTAAAATTGGGTTTAAACTCTACTGATAGAGAGAAAACTTTGGAGTTATTCCTGTATCTTTTCGAACAAAATAATTTTTGTATGAAATTTCAATTACATGGAGACAAGTACTTGTACGTCCCTGAAATCATTGTCGCTACATAGTCCATTTCTTTTGTTTATGAACTTTTGGAGCTCCTAAATATGATACTTTAGTTTCATAATCTGGATTAAGTAAGATATTTGTTGACTTAATATCCCTGAGAGTAATCGGATACCTGAAAAGTATCAGCATCAGGTTTACGAATTAAGAATAATGAATAAAAATGTGTGAGAGCAAATTTATCCTCTTTTGCCAACCCTGGCTGCATTGTAGAAAGCAGATCCATCTAAAATTGAAAAAATACATAATATGATCACTCTATGAATAGCACCTAACAATATAAGCTATAGACCATTAACAACAACAGAAAAAAGGTAATCAAACTAAGATTTAACTCGTGGTCACTAATTCTGTAGTTTATGTATGGTCAAGCAAAAATAATTTGGCAACCAAAATAAATTGCTTATGTTAGTGAGAAACAACAAAAGAAATCCCAAATCAGTTACAATTTAACAAAATGTAATCTCATAACATTACTCTCACACATGTTTAATCTCAAGTGCCTGAAACACTGCCATCATAATCATCACTAAATAATAAAAAAAACCAAACACACCCCTGGCATCACTATTCAATTAACATTGTTATGAGGCTGTATGAACAACTCTAGTTTCTGAAATCACAACCCTAAATAGAATAATCCACTACAAAAACAACAACACCAACAACAAAGAGAACCATTGACCATTAAAACAGATAGATACCTTTCTCAAGAGCAGGAACGATATCGTCCTCTACATCGAACCATTTACCCTGCCAATACCATATTTCTTCCGTATTCTCTCCGCCAAACAATAACCCAGAATTCTTATAAGTCTTCCTCCGAATTGATTTCCCTACACAAAATTCCATCCCAAAACAAACCCACCATCATCAGCAAGATCATTAGGATTGATAACAACAATATATAACAATAACAACAGTCAAGTGAGTGTTTATGGATGCAAAATCGAAAAAACTGGGTTCAGATATTGAAACTAAATTAAGCCAATTCCAAAGCTATAATTGTATGAGAGTGATTATTTCACCATAAATTTAGCTTACCATCTTGCTACACATTCTTCACGAAATTATTAAATAAATCCACTTACAAAGACAAACTGATAGAGATATATACTGAAAGAATTAATATTCCGAGCCTTTGAACATCTAATGGACAAACTGACAGGGACAATGTTAAATGGTAAATATTATTGGATTTATTTAATTGGATTTAGAATCTGGTACATGTGGTTAATATGCCTCTTTGTACCCTCTTTTACTAACTCCTGGCTCTGGCTTTCGAAGTCCCTGATATGTGAAGCACGTTAATGAAGACTTGACAGTAGTTTGAAATTTTCTGGAATCAAAACATAAAAGAACACCATAATATTAAGATAAATAAATTGAAACTTTCTGATACATTATAACATTCTAAGGTATTATCATGGTGATGGATCACAACCATTGCTAGAGAACCAAAAGATCAAGTCAGTGAAAGCTCCTACAAAAATTCACAATCAACCAAAATATCACAGAAAGGAGTTTCCTTTGTATCTAAAAAAATCACACATGTATAGTATGGCAATGGCACTGCATTTATGAGCAAAGTTCTTCATTGCTTTCTCAAGTTCTGTATTGCTCATATACCCATGACTTAAATAAACACTATTGTATTACAAAACCTAACATTAGAATCCTAAACATATTTTAGAAACAAATAGAGAGAGTGAGAGGGGGATCTATAGGTACCTGGGAGGAGTTTCTCCAAATTAGTGCCAGCCATGGCTATGATCGACGAAACCTGTTAAAACAATCAAAATTAGTCAAATCATCTTATCTCATTAATCAGTAGTCATGCTATGGTTTTACTGTTATCAATACTACTACGGGCAGAAGGCATATTAAGGGACAGACGATTTGGATGTGCAAGAACTTGAATGTAATAATAGATAATGTATTGAAGGAGAATAAAACAAATATACCATGAAAGAACCTACTTTATTTCTAAGACGACTTTTTCATTGTTGAGAAAGCTTCCAAGAGCCTGCAAAATTATAACCAAATCAGGTTATAATTAATCTATCAAACCATAACAAACTAAACCTATCGTCTTTGGTTCTCTTTAAGAATGGAGGTTGACCGCCTAACACCCATTTTAGAAAAAACAAATGAACTATACAGGTTATACACCGCCTAATTAAAATTGAAAAGAATCTCTAAAAATATTTCTAGAATATGTTTCTTTTTTTTCCTTAGAAAGTTGTTGCATAGCTTCAGGCGAGAGTATTAAATTCTAGGAGTTTTCATTTTCTTCACCTCCTTTTCAGTATAATTCACTCAACTATAATTACTATTTCAACAAACATGACCACCACTCAAATTCTATTCGGCATTCAAAAGTTTAATTTTCCATAGAAGAACATTACAAAGCCAATGTTTTTTTGAACAATCCCACGTGATTGGTTCTAAATCTAATACAAATAGACACTGAGAAAGGAATTTGTATGAAAGTATAAATATTGGCAGGTTTATGTTAGCTTGTTAACATATGGAGATTCCACTAATATAAAAACTTTTGAACTTACCTTTTGTATGCAGCTAGAACCCAAATTTTGTCTTCACCAGCTGAAGTATAGATTTGTATCATTAAGTTCATCCTCTTATCTGCAGAATATTTACTACAATCGTTTCCAACTTGGAATCTCCATGCTTCAAAAAAAAAAACTTTTAATCTTCAGCAGACTGAGACCAAGACCATGCTGATCATTGACACCATCGGCTTGTCAATGCCACACAAAAACATGTAAGTGTTAATCCCAAAAATTATTTGTGCACTATGTCTACAGGATAGAAGGTGCATAGTGACTCCAGATAATTCACTTACCCGAAAGTGAAGAATTGTAGGCTTCAAAATTCTTTCCAACAATCATACCTCTTTGCATCGTCTTATAGCCAAGTCTTCATGTTTTGACGGCATATCTGCATATAGAACCACAACAAATGAATCACAACTTCGACTCAACATGTATAACTATGAAAGCGTTAGAACAATAAACAAATAAACGTTCCAATAGTATCTTTTTTAAATTTTCCTAATTATAATGATTATAATCCAATCACTGTATATAGACAGTTCACCATTATGCGATGTGATATTAAGCAATAATAATCTGAGAGCCCCAAAAAAACTATGATGTGTACACCAGAGGTGATAAAACTAACCTGCAAGAACCATGCTCATGTAACACAATTGACTATATAGTAATTACACTTCAGTTGCCATTGTTCTCCAGTGAATTTGGTTGATCTTCATGGATGGCAAGTGGACACCTATAGTAATTCTGCGACAACATCATTTCCAATTGTCTAGATGAAAATTTCTAATTTTGTACCGGTCTTTTGATTATGGATTGTTAATTTGTTTGTAGACAAATTAACAATCAAATCAAATCATCGAACACACCTCGAGTGTGGGAGTTTTAGGAAAAAACAAAGAAAAGCAAAACAGAAGAAAAATTCTTAGGTCTATAGAGTTCTCAAATAATTCTAAGGTCAGCTATCAACAACTGGGGGCATTGATCACAATATACGATGAGAAATAAAGAAATACGAAGTTCAACTCTAAACCCATTCAAGTAATATTCATGAATCTAATCGATCAAAAAAAATCATGAATCTAAAACATTATAAATAAAGCCCTAAATTTGATATGTAAGAACCTAATTTCTATGTAAATCAGAATTTCTATTCAAAGAAGAATTTAAGCAAATATCGAAAGTGCCTTCATGAACCCATAAGAATTACTTGTTCATTCGAGTAAAAAGAATATTACCGCAACAGGGAGAAGTAAGCCAATTATTCAATTAAGAACAAAATTGAACCCTATAAAATTCTCTATTATTCAATTAAGAACAAACCCATCACTAATTACTCAGTTTATAATTCAATTCAAGAGTCAATTGACAAATACTAATTTATGTATTCTGATTTACCTTCCCATGAGTTTGAGCCAACCAAAACAATTAGCACAACCATCAAAACAATCAGCACAACCATCATCATCCCTTTCTTAAGCTTTATCTGTATCCCTCTATCTCAAAATTGTTATCGATTCCTTATCTCAAAACCAAACCCTAACTCTATCTCAAAACACCGCAGATGTTTCGTTCGATTATGATTAACCTAAATAGAAAAAGAAGAATAAACCGTAGCTATTTTGTTCGATTATGATTAACCTAAATAGCAGAAGAAGAAAAACGCTTGGAGGTTGAGCTATTAAACGAAACTGGGAAATTTATGGTAATTTATGGTAAAAATCGAAAGTTTGTGGTAGGGGTGAATCCTTCGTAGACATCCACTGAAAAATTCCATCTGGACCATCCCAACCTTCGGATGATGGCCCTTATTTAATGACGTCCGTTTGATAGCCCTGTCTATCATGAAGACAAACCTCATACCTTTTTATAACAATGATTATATTTTGTTCTTCATTAAAAATTTATGGTTTACCCCTTTAGGGGGGAAACCGGGAAACAGTGTAATCATGAGAAGATAAACTTTTGTTGATTAGGATGAATTCAAAGTTCCGAGCGTGAAGCTTAATTATATATACAAGTTTATTCGAAGTTTTTATCATATTATCGATTGTGTTTTCTATATCTAGGGTTTATGATTGATTATTAGATTGTCCAAATGTACAATTGGATTAATATTTTGATCATTCTAATGCTAGTAGAAGTTGGGTGATAAGTGTAATAGTCAAACAACTCTCTACACAAGTAGAAATCGCGAGACCTTACAGAGGGATTCTGTGGAGCAATTGCGAGTGAAGACAACATCAGTAAGTGAACCTTGAGCTAAGAGTTTAACTATTGGGATCAACCTAATTCACAAATCCTAAAACATTCAGTTGGATTACACCTTGAGTGAGCTACTACTAGGTGGTTCGGTTGGATATAATCTGATATTGAAGAGCTTCCGTATCCATGGTATAAGGAGTTTTGGGGATAGCACTGAGCTAGCTGCTATTCTATGGTTGGTGATATATGATTCTCACGAAAGGTAAACGAGTATACTATACAAGTCAACATTTGGTAACGGCGAATGACTCCTAATCATCTTTTCATATTATTGTTTTATTTTTATTTTACTTTAATCAAATAATCCCCCTTGTCATTTATTATTTTGCTGAACTAAATAACATATCAATTACACAACTCTCTGTGGGAACGATCCTTACTACCGCTATATTACCAGTTAATTAGTGGGAAATATCTTGATTAATTTATTGTGGTTACGACACGCCTCAATGGGGGAACCGATCCTATGAAAATGTGCAACAAGTTTGTAGTTGTATAATCAGAATATCGCAACAACGACGCACCAGCGAAAATCACATTAGCAACGTTGCGAAGACGTCGTAAAATAATTACAGGAATGACGTTACAAATGGTGACAGCGTAAACATGTGGAAAGTGTAATGATTTAGCGAAATTCAAGATGTTCGCGAAATTAACACTTACAAGCTCGCGAGATCACCGCAAGACAGATCCGAAAATAAAGGATAAATGAGATGTCATCCACTATGTAAACACCTATATAAATAGAAAGGCAGGAGCTAGAAAAGAGGGAGAATACACATTTTTAAGAGAGAGATAGATATTTTTGTAATAGAGAGAGAGAGAGACTTTATTTTTATTTATCAACTTTTCCCTCTAAAACTAAATCTAGAGCTCCAAATACTTATTGATGGAGTCTTAATGTAACCCAAATGTAATTTCAATAATCACAGTGAAGAACCTTAATCCCGTGGATGTAGATCACATTGATCGAACCACGTAAATCTTGTATCTTATTTTATAATTTTATCACTTTAATCTTTATTTTGGTTATGAAATAGATTTAGATCTAGAAATTGTTATCATAATATGATATGGGGTGTGTTGTGGGATTTCCTGCAACTACATTTTTGGCGCTAGAAACAGGGACGATTTATCATAATTTGGAGATTGTTATGATTAGACAGAATTTGATAGAGTTTGAAGTAGTTGATGAAGAATTTATGTGGTGATTAACGAATTATTAAAATCAAGAAGATGACGGAGCAAGTCAGCAAATCGATTAAGGGAAAGAATTTGTTGGTTCAAGAAGTTTCCATGAAGATTAACTACTGTTCATATTTTTCTAGATCTACAAAGTTTAGTTTCAAAAATGGAAATTTCATGGAAGAAATTACACTTTTAGGGAGTAAACATCATTAACAATTCAAAGACATGAAAAAAGTAAGAGAAAAGGTTAGTTGATGTGGAGAAATTCGGGGAAGAAAACTAAAGTTTCAATGGAAGATTTCCATGTTCATGAGAAAAAGTAAGAGGCAAATTATTGAAAGAAGTTAAGGAAGGATGAAGAGAACATAAGAGGCAGACGCTGCAATTTCTATCACAAGCAGAAATTCACACAGATGGTTTAAGGTTGAGCGAACAACAAATAGGTCACGGGTTCGAATTCGCAGAGACACATATTTTTCATTTTCTTCTCATCTTCAGTGGCGAATAAAAGAATAAGGAAAAAAGTTATGCGTTAGTTTCGCAAAGAGGTTCTTGAACAATTGGTCCAGAAAACAGCATGTGAGTTTGTGGTCGCAAGTTCGAATTCGCCTACGATCATACTTTTCTTATTTTTACAGAGGGCAAAAAAATGAACAAGTTCGCAATGTTGTTTCATTATTTCATAAACAAGAGGTAGCACAATTGGTCATCTGCGAAGTTAAGGAGTTCATGATCGCGTGTTCAAGTCCCAACACATGCTTATTTTTTCGCAAGATTTTTGATTATTTCGTACAGAAGAAAGTTTATGATTATTTCGTACAAACGTTTTTCAAAGGATGGTTGGCACAGGTGGTTCATGCTATTCAATGCATGAAGAAGGACGCAGGTTCAATTTCCACCTCCTGCGAATTTTTCGCACATTTTACATATTTTTGGGTTGCTACCAGCGAAGATCAAGTCAAGTTTTAACAAATGTGAGATAATTTCGTATAGAAGAAGCTTGCACAGTTGGTTAGGAGGCATGAATTCAAGCATCAGGTCGCAGGATCAATTCTTGCTTCTCGCAAGTTTATTTTTGTTATGCGAAATTTATACAGAATTGCCTCTCGCAAAGTTGGCCTTTGATTACCTCACAAGATCTTTGATTATTTCGCAAGAGAGGGTTAGCACAGTTGGTATAGTGCGAAAATATACAAGAAACAAGTCAATAGTTCAAGTCTCACTTCTCACACTTCTTTTTGCTGCGCGAAATTCATACATCAAGGTATTTGTTCACTTCTTCGACAATAACAACGACTCACATGAAAGATAAGTACCATTTCCCTGAATATTTTACTTTATACTAAGAACGAATAAAATGATTTTTGATTTGATTTACAAAAAGCGATTCAATCGCACCATTATTAATATTTCAAGATTGCAAAGACTTAAAAATTACAAAGATTTCGAGATTTCAAAATTACAGAAAACCGAGAAAATTCAATTTATGTATTTCTCTAGAATATTTCTCTTAGAGAAAGTAAAAGATTTTTTGATTTGATTGACAAAAACTATGCAATCGCATGATTACAAATATTTCAAAGATTACCAAAAAGCGATACAATCACAGAATTACAAAGATTTAAGAAACTACAAAGATTTCATAATTACAATGTATTATAATTTCTCTTGAATATTTACTTTGCTTCAAATGATGTGATATTATGAGAACGAAAGAATGAATGAAAGAATGATAATGTGCGAAAATTTCGCAAGAGACGATCTAAGATCCATAAAAATATAAGATCAAGAATGGGACGAACCTTTATGACGTACACCCTAGTTCGCGAATAAAATTTCGCAAGAGGCAAATGTAAGACCTAAAGTGCGTCATAGAAGGGGGTATCTGTTGCATGGCTCAGGGATAATTTTATACCACTGCTGGAACCTTAGTCATGGAGATGTGGGGTCCACAAAAACCTATCCAGGAGAGGTACCTTGGATTTTCAACTTAGACTTATGATTTAGGTTGGACGAATAAGGGTCTCTTCTAAGGGGTGCATAATATGATCAAGGCGCTGAGGTATACAGTTGAGTTAAGAGTGCGGGGGGCGTTGGAGCCTCTTTACCACTCTTGGAAAGTCTTGACTATGATGCACTCGGCCTGAAGAAAACCCCACTTAGGGTGCATTCTTGTGACAATAAGCCATATAGGAAAAAGGGATAAGAGGCTGCGAAAACAATTGGTTGTTGTTAAGACCGGATGGGAGGAGCTAACCTTGTATGGTAGAAGTACTCCTCCTTAAAGGGGTAACCAGGGGAAAGATAAGGGCGGCACCCTCTATCAGGGAGCTGACAGTTTCAAAAAAGATGCAAATGTCATGAGGCTTTATGTTCGCAAGAATATTTAGGCTTGTCATATTTGTGCAACAATCCTGAAGAGGCAAAAATACTAGAGGAAAGATAAGACGAGATCAATGGGTCTATGCATGCAAGTGTACGGACGTCCTGCAATTTCGTTGCAATACGGGAATGTCACGGGGCTTTACGTTCGCAAGAATATTTAGGCATGTCATATTGTCGCATGAAAAATATCCTGCAAAGGCAATAATACTAGAATAAATGATAAGATAGGATCAATGGGTCAATACATGAAAATGTAAAGACGTCCTGCGATTTTGTCGCATAGAAAAAAGAAACGTGGCGAAATAAGACCACATAAGAGAGTACGCAAATAAACTTGCGAAGATGATTATATGTAAGCAAACAAGCTTGTGAACATGTATAAAGAAATGAAATTGATGCACCTTTGATATTTTTATTATATTATATTATGCGGTATTAATAGTGCAGGAATAAACAGTGGAGACAATAAAACAATGAGATACAATGAGCTAAAGATGGACAAAGAATAAAACCAAGAAAAATGAGGCACCAGCAAATGAACTTACGAGAACAATAAATACGCAAAGAGGAATGCATATACTAGAGACAAATTCAGAGAAATGGAGAATGGAGGAAATTTAAAGCTACATCAATTTTAGCACAGCAAAATAATCTAAGTAACACAAACATTATCTATACATTGTAATAGATAAGCATTCTCATCATACAAGCATCATACTCGCATCATAAAAGCATTGCATAAGCATTTCATGACATAAACATCGCATAACACATTTCATAACATAATCATTACATAAACATTATATTCGCACAAGTATTTTACAAAACTTTACAGAATAATATCGCAGAATTATGCAGAATTTCGCAGATTCATTCAGAATTTCGCAGGAGATGTGATTATTTCACAGAATGTGATTAATTCACACAATTATAAGCAACTTGAAGAGATTATACTATCGCATGAGGCAGAGGCAAGATAAGAATGAAGAAACAACTTGCTCATTCAATATTTTCTCAAGGATTCTACCCTCATAGATAAAGAACAGAGGCAACTATGGATTACCAAGAAAACATTTTATGTTCTTTATCTTCTCGGCAAGAATCATTTCCAAAATGGATGTTCACTAGTGAACAACAAGAATCCTCACCAAAAATAGAGTAATAATTTCACAGGAATAGAGGAAATACTCATTACTCTAATTCAAGAAAGGATACTTCTTATATTTCGAGGATTGAGTACTTCTTATACTTCTTCAAAGATACTTCATACTTCGCAGAGATGATACTTCTTATTTACTTCGCAAAGCTCCGGAACTTCGCAAAAGAATAGATGAAAGTACGTACTTTTCAAGTCCAATATTCTTTCGCTCGTTCCTTCATCAACAAAGATCAAAGACCACTACAACAACAGATTTTTTTTCTTAAAGATCGCTCTTCAAGCAATATTCAAGAAAAAAGAGGCAAGATGTAGGATCAGAATATCGCAACAACAACGCACCAGCAAAAATCACATTAGCAACGTTGCGAAAATGTCGCAAAATAATTACAGGAATGATGTTACAAATGATGACAACGTAAACATGAGGAAAGTGTGATGATTTAGCAAAATTCAAGATGTTCGCGAAATTAACACTTACAAGCTCGCAAGATCACCGCAAGACAGATCCAAAAATAAAGGATAAATGAGTTGTCATCCACTATGTAAACACCTATATAAAGAGAAAGGCATGAGAGAGAAAAGAGGGAGAATACACATTTTTAAGAGAGAGATATATATTTTTGTAACAGAGAGAGAGAGAGACTTTATTTTTCTTTATCATCTTTTTCCCCTAAAACTAAATCTAGAGCTCCAAATACTTATTAATGGAGTCTTAATGTAACCCAAATGTAATTTCAATAATCATAGTGAAGAACCCTAATCCCGTGGATGTAGATCACATTGATCGAACCACGTAAATCTTGTGTCTTATTTTATAATTTTAGCACTTTAATATTTATTTTGGTTATGAAATAGATTTAGATCTAGAAATTGTTATCATAATATGATATGGGGTGTGTTGTGGGATTTCCTACAACTACAGTATTTTTGGGGGAACCGATCCTATGGACATGTGCAACCGAATACAAGTAGTTACCATAAGTTATGGGGAACCGATCCTAGTACCTAGTCAACCGAATTTTGATAACTAGCATGACTATGCACAGTACTCACATAGAAGTATAACCAAACTTGTTTTGGTAGAACCGTGAAACCCATGATTGGTGATTTTATAGGATAATCAATCACATAGTTCTTGGAATTCAGACGAACCAATTCTAAACTTGTTTGGAAGTGTGGCAAATCGTTTCCAAGATTGTAAGTATGAAAAAGGACTTGCAAAGTAAAGATGTCGACATACTTTGAACATGTGCAGTAACTCTTATCATTAATTGTTCAAAGGTATTCCTTAATAGCTAAAGGAGAATCCCAGGATCGAAATAAATTGAGAATCTATTATTTAAGGTTTCTTTGTTTTTATATGCTATTTATTTTCCAGCAAATAAATGCATATCTTTAGAAAATAATAATTAGTAATGTGCATTTACTGATTATAGATTTTTCTATTGGGATTTCGGTCAATATTTGGACAGTGCATTTCCAGGAGTTATGAAAACCGATTTTGTGTTTATTGCATATCTTTGAGAATATTCGGTTTTGGAAATTCCTTGGTCTCCAAATTTCCTTGACTATAAATATTGAAGTTTGCATTTCGAGTAAACTAATCCTAAGATCCAGCAAAACTACCTAGTTGTGTTGTTACTGGTGGAGTCGCCTATTCGGAGAGGAAAGTAGCCTAATTAGGCAAAATCTCTTATGAACGCTTAATTTAAAGACTACTTTGGGATTGAGAAGCTCTATTAGTACCTTGGTGAGAAACTAGATAATTGTGATATTAGTTTTCGATTGATTTGATTGACTAACAGTTGTTGAACTTTGATTGCACTAAGTTTGTTTATGCTTGAGAATCTTCTCTTCTAATATAAGATTCACTCAAACTAGATCGAAGTTTCGACGGGGATCTTTAGACTGTTTGTAGATCTAAAGATGTCTTGTGATAATCCAACGTTAACAGACTCCTTTTTGTGTGTGATTGATCACAAGAGATTCAAGTTGATTGTGTGCATGTATTGATTGAAGATTAAAGAAGATTTGAAGACAAGAAGACTTTATAGGTTCATAATCTTTGGTGTGCACAATACGTGTTTCGGTTGGAAAGGAATCCAACTATAATCGGTTTATCTTTGTGATAGATTGGATTGATTAGTTGAGTAGATCGGCATCAATACACTTCTTTGTGATTAATAGTATTGATTTCATAGTCTAAAAATTATGTCGGTAGTTGTTGAGAGATTGATCCAAGGACCCGACAAAGGAGTTTATTGGTTAAACGTAAGAGCCTTTGTCAAACTCATATCACGTTATTTGAAAAGAGTTGTTACCGAACAAATTTGTTGTTCCTTTACTATTTGGAATACGAACCAAAGGAATTTTTCCAAGTACATGACTTATTACAAGTTGGAGGCGCGGGAATACTGAGGGAACTAGGTGAACTATAGGTTTAGTTGCTTGGTATCAACTATACGAAGTTGGTTTGATTTTGTATAGCGGCTTAATTCTGTGAGTATTCAATTTTGGACTAGGTCCCGGGGTTTTTCTGCATTTACGGTTTCCTCGTTAACAAAATCTTGATGTGTCTTTTACTTTTCTATTTCCGCAATTATAATTGTTTTATTATAATTAGAAGTAAAATACATAAACGTTAATTCCTATTTTACTTGATATACAATCCCTAGAGTTTGGTTAAGTCCGAACCTATTATCAAGTAAACATACTTCGTTGTTGTATTGTCTCAATCTTGTATCCATAGACGATCACACGAAGTGTGAACCGATTACGTGTATTGTCTCGACTCAGTCCATATACAATCACTTTCGGAAAAGGACTTATAGACGGAAAAGTTTTAGATTGAGGTATATTTGGGTACCCTCGTATTTTCACGAACTTAGCTTGTTATACACAAATGAAATGTACCCTTATTTAGGTTTGAGTAACCTTACCTAAACGTGTACACCATGTTGGCTTAATAGTAATTAACCGAGGTTACCTATATGAACATTCCCATATCAACCTTATTCATCTTAACCACAACTAGTTCAAATGACTCAAATGAAACTAGTTAAAGAGTTATTCAATTGCTATATTCTCATAGAAGTATACAAGAACACAATTGAAGCAAAATAGGTTTGATTCACTCGAATCAATTCATGAACATTATAGACACGGTTTACAAAGAATGCGTTCCTTAATAATAAATGTATTAGTTCATGAGCCAACCGATTTTAGAACTTTAACCACTCAAGTATGCATACAGGTACGCATACCTAAGTAGCCGATCTGAGTTTGGGTTCGCCAGTATGTGAGCGGGTACGCATACCTAAGTACATTTCCAAAACCCAGTAGAAATTCCCGGACCTATAGCTTACCCAAGTACGCACACCGGTATGTGTACTTGGTACCCAAAATTCCATAACTACAAGTACGCATACGGGTATGCATACTATAGTTCCGGTCATGGATCACATACATGCAAGAATGCATACTATGTTCATAATCCAATAGTTCTAAACTCTATTGCAATTAATGAAACTTTCTTAGAGGATGACAATAGCCATTTTCACACATTATTAGCATCAAAGCAATTTTCTAATTATTGAAATAATCATAACGAAACATTCCACTTTATATGTTCCGTGAAAATATTAAAAAAATATCATTGTTATGCTTTTGTTACTATCTAGGTATCACCATTAATTATTTCTTTAAAAAAAGTCCTAGGTGTCTTTTCTATTTGTAGATGGGGAAAAACGATTTGCTGGTTTTTACGAAATTGAAGAGTCGACCGTATGGAGACTCCTTGAACTGAGTGAAATGTTGAACCTCACACAGATGCACTGCAAGAAGGGAGTGCTTTAATTTTGAGAGATCAATCTATAAGACTCTAGCCTAAACCAAGAATAATGGTCGTTCCAGAGTCAATTCGGTCACAAGAGAGGATGGGTTGATCTATAGGAGGGAAGCTGAGAAATGCGTGAAATCAATGGTGATCTGAGATTGCAGGTGTGTTGTGAATTTAGCGTGAAAATGCTTCGAATGATTGAAATTTGCTCAATTGAGAGTGATTTCTCTGAGTTCATGTAGATGAAAGATTGTCTGTATGAACTTTGATGAGAAATTTCTAAACGAATGTTCGAGTGTTCGAATCTTGTCTTTTCAATCAGAATTTAGAGACATTTTATAATGCCGGAGTTGAAAACACCATGATCTCATGAAGTGTGACAGTTGCTGAAATCAGAGAGTGGGGAAGTGAGAAATCGTGTTAAACCAATTACTCATCGTGCGGAGACTTGATTAATTTTCCACCCACTACTTTGCTGACTCTTCCAACTGATTGCACGAATTGCTCACATTCTCATCGTGGGTGAACACACGTGCCGTAGACCGCCAGACCAAAACCCTAGATAATATCCCCCCATGCGACACGATTGAAATCTCGTGATTGTGGAGTTAGTTGCTGACTTTATGGGACGATGAGTCCATATAGTGCTGAGTTGAACATGATTAGAAAATGTTCTAAAACTCATGAATTTAACGTGTCTGCTGAGACGAGGTATCATTATAATCTAAGATGAGCAAACTGTGTTGCTGAACTATTGAATATTGATAGTTGAACCAATATTCTTTGATCTGAGCAAATATTGCTAGTCTGAGCGAATATTGCTAATTTGAATAAACATTGCCGGTTTGAGCGAATATTGCTAGTTTGAGCAAATACTGATTTTTGATGAATCGCTGGTAGCAAGACCAAATAAAAAAATTAATTTAAGTTACTGACTGCTGGGTCGAGCAAAATAAATAAAGCGTTGATTATGAAATCATCATAAAATTATCAGAGTGTTTGAATCTGCTCAGAATCACGTTTCTGCAGAGCTCTGGATTCAATACCCTGATTTTACCGAAATGGTGATTTATTGCAAATCAATACAGAGTTACACAGGGACCGGATACTTGGGATGACGGGTTCACCATATATCGCCCAAATGCTCGAATGAGCAAAAATACAAAAGTCTCCCGGGACCAGTTGGTGAAAGAATGATTAAATGCTGGTTTAATCACTGAAATAATGCTCGTGTGAGCGAAAAATAATAAAACCTGGTGTTATGGAAATATGAAGGACCGACCAAGAGGTCATGAGACCGGATCTTGGTGGGCGTGGGACCAGTGGATGGTCGTTTGAGCAAACTTCCAATTGTTTGGGAAGAGTTTGAACCTAATATGAGCAATTGAGCAAATTAGGTTAAAATCATTAAAACATGCGCGACCAGCTGTTTGCAAACCTCGGGGTCACCCTTGGTCGGCCAAGGGGATGTGACTGTGTCACCATGGTGTCCGCGCTTCAGTCCTGAGAATTTTGATATTTTCTGGTGCACGTTTGAGCAACATTTGGAAAAAATAAGCAAAATCCATGGTTTTGCTGAAACTGGGAAAAATACATGAAATGATGAAAATAATAAATAAAACATGGAAGGTGTGGGACCGGCCACGGCTAGGGCATGGCCGGACGGTTGACAAACATGGTCCCACATGCTTTCCCAGTTTTAGGTAATTTTATGTATTTTCTCTGATTTGAGGGAAATTCCATGAAACATGAGAGTTGATGAAATTAGGGAACTTCCGTGAGATGAGAGAAAGATAATAAAATAGGAAATGGGAGTGTAGGACCGGCAATGGTCGAGGCATGGACGGCCGGCCAATGGGCGCGGGTTCCAAGCCACTCTTCCCAATTTTACCAAATTTTGATGATTTTAGAGAATTTTCATAAAATCAAAGGGATTTGTTGAAAACCAAGATATTTTGTTGAAATCAGAGAGTTTTCATGAAATCAGGAAACTAAACACCAAATAATAAAAAAAATAATAGGCATGTGGGACCGGCTAGGGCATGTCCGGCCGGTTAGATCCCGGTCCCACAAATTTTCCCTAGTTTTTAAATATTTTCTATGATTTTAGAGAAAATACATGAAATTAGGTAATTTTAGGGAAAATTCATAAAATCAAGGAATTTTCATAATTTGAGAAGAAATAATAAAATAATGGGACATGAGGTGTGGGACCGGCCATGGTCAAGGCATGACCGGACGGCCGGCGGTCCCATGAAACTTTTCCCTAATTTTATCATTTTTTAATAAAATCATGTGATTTAGGTAAAAATACATGAAATTAGGTAATTTTCATGATTTTAGGGAAAATTCATAAAATCAAGGAATTTTCATAATTTGAGAGAAATAATAAAATAATGGGAAGTGAGGTGTGGGACCGGCCACAGCCAAGGCATGACCGGCCGGCGGTCCCATGACACCTTTCCCTAATTTTATTATTTTTGATAAAATCATATGATTTAGATAATTTCTTTGAAATAAAGAAAATTTTCTCGACCGAGAGGATTTTCATGAGATCAGGAAAAAAGTAAAAGTATGATAAAATATAAAATTGGGCGCGGGACTGGTCACGGCATGACTGTACGGCTGGTGAGCCCAGTCCCCTGGCTCTTTTGCTAATATTTTTTATTATTATTTTCCTTCCTATTTTGCATAGGTTCCTCGTTCGTTCGTATTTTTTGAAATGCTCGTTCGTGCATTCAAAATGCTGGTATGTGCATTATCTGCTAATTACACTTGCACCATTTTTGTTTCAGGGCTTATTCGATGCTCAGATGCCTATTTCGATGGATATTTATCACAAACCCGTGGCATTCTGCAGGGAAGAACCACGAATTGAAGTGGCGAAATATAACGAAGAATCGTAGAATATTGATGGATATTCAGACGATTAAAGATGGCTCGTAGAATATTGCTGGATATTCAGACGATGGTTCGTAGAATATTACTAGATATTCAGACGATTTCAGACCATTAATTGATGGCTCTATACCAGAAGGGCTTCCTGTCTAGGAGCATTAATCATCTGAGGGTTGAGCAATATGAACTTGCTGGAGTGTCATATTCCTCTTTCATAGTCGGGGAAAACCTGGTTGCATCCCGAAGACGTTGTCGCTATATACTAGCAAGCATGCTGTCTAGGAGCCGCCCAATCTTTCGATTCTATACAGTATGAGATGTGCCGTGGCCTCAGCTGGAAAGCTACACATCTACATCTTCTCTAAGAGACTTTCTCCATCATAGGTGGCATGAGCTTTCATGCATGGAGACATTGGTCTCGATATTCATCCGTTTGCCGGATCCGAAGTAATTAATGAAATTGCTCAGTATTCATGAGATGTGTTGTGGCCTCAATTGAGAGACTACACATTCACATGTACTCTGAGAGATAGTCTACTAAGTCAGAGATTTTATGGAATGAGATTTCATGCTTTAATGAGAGACATGAGCCTCAATGCTTATCTGGTTGCCGAATCTGGAGTATAGTTTTACAATTCTACCCTTTGTCGAAAATCCATCATCTACATTAAGTCCCCTTCTTAGTGAGGAACAGTCATGTTCCTCACTCAGCATTGAATGGTGATTTTCCTGGTACAAATAAAAATAAGTAATTGAACTTAGTTATATGATAAGATATTACCGGATTTCGACCGAATGAGCAAACCATGGTTTGAGCGGAAACCTCAGTGGCATAATAGAGTGTCATCCAGTGAACATGAATTGGTGTAGAACCGCTGATTCTATGGTGGAACATTGTTTGGTTTAGGATTCACGGGCCGGGCCCGAAAAGGAAATCCTTAAGGAATTAGGTTTTGGAAATAAAATTATGTATAAAAGGAACGAGCAATTGGGGGATACATTTATTAATTGGGGGATATTGATTACTTCCCCCACCCCATGGTTTCGGCTAAGGGGTGACCAATTGATATGAAAGTACTAAAATACCCTTTGGTTAATTAAAAAACTTTATGAAAATACTGTTATACCCTTTCCCCTAAAACATTAAAATCAAAAACCAAAACATATATCCCCCATTTCTAACATTAGTTTCGGCAGTCCTTTAGGTTTAGGTTTTCGATTTTTTTTTTCTTCATCGTTCTTCAACCGTTCCTTCTCTGCCGGCTCCTCAATTTTTTTTACACGCCGGAAATGATGAAGAACACGCCGTAAAAGATGAAGACCACGCCGGAAGTGATGAAGACCATGCCGGCACTGAGTTCCGGCATGGTTATTTATGATGAAGACCATGCCGATACTGGGTTTCTCAGTACCGGCATTGTTATTTAGGATGAATACCACGCCGATACTGAGTTCCGGCATGGTATTTAGGATGAAGACCACGCCGGAAGTGAGTTCCGACATGGTTATTTAGTATGAAGACCACGCCGGAAGTGATGAAGAACATGTCGGAAATGATGAAGACCATGCCGGAAGTGATGAAATTCAATGCCGGTACTGAATTCCGGCATGCTCGATATAAATCTTTCCATGCCGGTAGTCAAGTGAAAAAAAAAATCAAGCTTCTGGATACTTTTCATCATGTTCCGGCATACAAGTTTAAGCAAAAACCATGCCGGAAGTAATTCCGGCATGCTCGAAAATCAGATAACTGTGCCGGAAGTGACTGATAAAAACCAGAAAAAATAGGTTTTGAACATCAAAACCTGAAAAATATCGTCCCCGAACCCCCCCGGATAGTGGCAAACAAATTTTGAAAATTTCCGACAATGCCGACATGGGTTTTTGGTTGAATACCATGCCGCCACCGAGCTTTTTCAGCTGCAACAATGGTGGATTCAAAGAAAAAAAAAATAATTTTTCAACCTCTTAGCAGCAATTCTCTCATCACAATCATCTTCCATTTTCAAAAAAAAATTCCACTCAATTTTTTTTTCCCTCCTTCTACTCCTCACTCACACAAATTAAAATAAAAAATCAAACTAATCTATCCCCCAAATACTTAAGAATTTATTAATTAAAATTAATCATTAATTAGGATTAGTGATGGCTATATTAGGAATTAAAAAAATAATTACATAGGGGGTAGCCCAGAATTGCTATTGGGATACCGTTTTTGTCCTATAACTATATCCCCTAATTAATAAATGTATCCCCCAATTGGGCGTTCTATAAAAGGAATTAATCCCTTTGTTTTTTTTTTATTTCTCTCCCACGTCCACCACCTTCTTCACCTCCCATTCCCTTCACGTCCGAGCATCAGGAGGAGCAGAAGAAAATTTACCAGAGTCACCGACCGCCGGCGTCGTTAGTCGTCGTCCAGCCGAATTCCGGCCAACTCCGACCAGGTAAAAAAAAAAAATCAAAAGCTTGCTGATTTTATGAGTTGTTCATGGTGAAATTATATACATGTGTATATATTAGTGTGAATTTTATAGACTAAACCTTATTTTATTAAACGTATGTTCGTTCGATCGTTAGTTTAGGAAACTAGCAACAATCCCTAACTTGAGAGAGATTTTTCTTTGAAAATAGACCTGTGTCCAGTGGTAAAATTTTGTTTATAATTTACGTGAACAAATTATACTAGCTATTGCTTTGTAAAATCAAGACGCAGGTTTTGAGTAACCTTCGAAACTAGACAATTTATTTATGATGAAATAATGTCTTGTTGTAAATTTCATAGGTCAGATGTGTGAATGTTCACATTATGAAAATTATGTCCATGATTTTATGAGAAAATCATCTTTTATGAACTAATGAAGTCTCGTTCATTACTGCAGGTTTCAAGGAACGAACTAATTTTGTGTGCTAACTCTTGTGGCACAATCACTACTATTAGTGAAATTGAAAGAGGTAAGAGTTTAGAATTACCATTTTTAGATGCTGGAATTCCCGTTTGCATGAATCCATCATATCGTCGAATTTGCATTCAGAGGACTGAAAATAAATATTGTGTGATTTTTGCAGCTGCTTTGCAAAGATGTCTGATCTCCCAGCCAATGGTGCTTCCAGAGATGAAAAGTGTGTAGATGATGACATCTCCATAGAGGAAGAATGTATGGATGAGGCTTCCTTTGGTGAAGAAGACAAAACACCTGGAGTCAAGAACGTCCCGAACATAGATGACGCATTCTTTGAGGTTCAGGATACCGAAAATCGTCTCAAGTCCCCGGTATATCGCCTTCTGATTAATCCCAGGACGGTCAGTCAAAAGAAATTGGTGACTCCTCGTGCTTCTATTCGGTTCTGTCTTGAATGAGGACTATTCCAGGCTTCAATGATTGAGTTCAAGCTTTCTCGGCGTCCCTTAGCGAAGTTTTCTGGGTGGTCTAGACACATGCTGGGATTTCCTCGTGTTAGAGCTATGCTGGATAGAGCACAAATTACTAGGGTCGTTCAAACATCTGGAGATTTGTATATCTTTCATGACGCACGAGGTATTGTAGCTCTTCTTGCTCGCTGGTGCATCCCAGCTCACACATTTATATGCATATGGGGAGAGTTCACTATTACCTTGGAAGATGTAGTTTCTTTATTGCATCTTCCAATTACAGGTAGCTTTCCTGAAGAACTCTGGACGGCAGAGGAAAGAGCAGTTTCCAAAACTTTAACAGCTGAGATGGAGAGAATCAACAAGGTCTTTGGTAAAGGTTATTATGCTCATTGGTTGACACATTGGTGGCCACAAGACGCCCCTCTTGATGAACCCGATGTTATGTTATCTATTGCTACTTTTTTGTGCTTGTGGCTATCTAGGGACGTGTTTGAATATGCTGCTACCTTGTTGAAGCCATTTGTAATCCCTTTCGCTATTAAGATGGCTCAAGGTGAACAACTTCTTCCAGGTAGCTTATTATTGGGCTCTTTGTATTCTAACCTGGACTCTTTAATCGTAGACTCCAGTGTTTCGAACGGCTTCATGAATATTGAATGCTACGTAATACGATGTTCCTCCAGGCTCTGATGTGGGAACGTTTCGGAAACTATGCACCCATTCCCTTTAGTATCTTACAATGTCTGAACTCTGCTAATTCTCGACGTATTTTCCATGAGAAAGACAACACTAGGATTATGCGCTGGTCTACAAAGAAAATTCAATCCAAGACGCATTTCGTTGATGTTTTGGATGATGAGTCTGAGTTCAACTTCCGCACTTGGGTGATGGTTCCTCCTCACGTTTCTCAATTGATGACTTTCAATACTGGAGAAAGTAAGTATTTGAGATACGGTGCTTATTTGAGCGATGGCGAAAGATATTTCATGCTGAGTTGCACTCCCGGTTATCTATTATCAACAACGTATGGATATTTTTCGGTTAAGGAACATAATATTGATAGAACCGCCCGTCAGATGGGTATGGACCAATGCGTCCAAACTTTTCGAAGGAGAAAACTATCAGTGGAACAACTTAAATCTTGTTTAGATCATAAATATGCTGAAGGAAGCTCTTATTGGTTCCCTTGTGCTGATCGAACTACGTATATGACTCCAGGTTACATAGAATTTTGGGATCATCAGCTTGAGCGTCTCAATGATTACGTGCGGCCGCCCAACCTTTAGTGAAAGAACCTCCTTCATCTGAGATGAGTGCCTCTCGTCCAAGATTAAGGAGTATCTCTGGTGGTGATAAGCGAAATACATCTCCAGGAAGTTCATCGGTATGTATTCTCTTGTGTATTCCTCATAAAACTTATATAATTGTCTTTAACTATCACATCAATCTCCTCTTGTAGAATGGTCGTGCTGTGAGACCTTGAATTGAAGTGAATTTCTCATAAACATAGGAAATTGTCCACAGTGGAGAAGGCAAGAGCAAGAATTTCAAGTTGTTGGCCAACACCATAAAGTCCCCAGTCGCCTTTTTGGTGAGTTGTTGACATTTTTCTGCTCTGACTTCTTCTATCCGCTTTACTAGGATCACAAAATCAATATTTGTTATTTGGTTGTAGAATTTTGCTCCGTCTGTTATTTATGGTCTTCATTTCACTCCTGGTCGAACGACTCAGGGATACAATACTGACGAGGAATTCGATATAAGCATTCTCTTTTCATGTTAAACCAGTGTAACATGCCTCTGGATGATTTGATGATGACCATTGTTGATGTATTCAAGAGGAATTTTTCGTGGATGAGGAGGATGTTAATGCACCGCATCCTCATTGAGTGATAAGAATATGGAAATCTCCCAAAATCCCGAATCGAATGAAAATATGGAGAGTTCTCAAAATCCAGAGTCGAATGAAGATAACAAAGTTGCTAATAGAGATTCCAACATTGCTAAGTGATAGACACATTTTTGTGTCTGAATTGTCCTCAGTGTCTCTATTGTTAGTGCTTGATCTTGTACTTATTATTGTGTTTTTATGTTTGTGTAGGTGTTTCCGGAGAAATACACTTGTGTGGAAAAAGTTGCTCAAAAAGTACTATTTGGACCCCCAGAGAAAAGTACTAAAGACACCCTCAATTTGGATAAGGGCACCCCTCAAGGCAGCTACTATTCGCACCCCTGCTCTGGATAGGGGGCAACCTTTCCTCTTCATTTGAATTCTGAAAAATGGCGGGAAAACCAAGTTTCAACTGCCGGAATTAGGGTTTGGGTTTTGAGGTATCTGTAGTGAGACTAAAGGGTTGAGATTGATTAGGTTTGGTCCTATGGGCCATACAGGGTTGGTAAGGGTTCTTATTTGGATCGGAATTGGCCGAATCATTAGGTTTTAATAAAACATGGAATTACGAGAAAACTCGAGAGTTTTTGGAGTTCAGGCGAGATTTAATCTCCCCAGTGAGTTGTAATCATCTTGTTACGATTAAACAGGGGTGGTAATGTGTTTAGTTTCGATAAACATGGGCAAGACACGTGAATTTGATTGAAACAGGGGAATAAAATATTATGGTTTCTCTGTTGATTTTTTATGGCATTTCTTTTGGGAAGTTCTCTTGTGTTTGGAAGGAGTTTGAGTGTGATTATAAGGTGTCGACAGTGTGTATTCAGTGAGTCAGCATGCAGAAGACGCATGAGAATCATACTAGAAGATTTTATCCCGTAAATTTGGCATAGGAGTAATGAAGATTGATTGCGAGTTAGTCTCGTGATTTGATGGGTTCTGTGAGCTATATATATGTTTATGCGGACTCAGAGAAGAGGATGGAGAGTTAGGGGAAGAAACAGAGCGTAGAATAAGAGGTTGAAGAATTTTTTTTGTCGCTGCAAAAAAGACGAACATGAAGAACATTATGCTGTCAAGAACAGTCGTTGTTTAGTGTCGTATATTTCAGATTCTGTAACAGTCCATTAGTAACGCATATCTTCATTTCCCAATACCTTCTTTGTTAACAGCGAGTTTGTAACGCCTAAACACCGTTGCGAATTCGCTGCTTTTATTATTTTCTCCATTTTCACCATTGTAAGCACCTTTTGAGCAATAAAAAATTCTTTTGGGAGTGTCTACAATATGAGAAGCTAAACCCCACCAGTGGGACAATGGAGGAAGCAACTTTTCATGATTGTGGTAAATGAATTAATTATTTATATGACTTTTTGCATAGATTTAATTGATTTATGATTTCTATTAATTATTTGTTATTTTGTCTGATGTCGCATGCTTGGTTTTAATTACTTTTGATGCATCATGCCTACGACTTACAGATAATGTTTTATGAAATCCATTTTTGGCAAATAATTAGAGTCACAACTTCTTTTGTTTGAGCTATACTGTATAGAGTTAATGACTGAACCACAAGAATATGAAAAGTAGTGAAATCTTGCGTCCTAGTATCTCTTTATCCCGTCACAATATTTTGTATATATATATATTTCTATTATTTTAGTTTATTAAGTCTAAAAACCTACTATCACAAGTCTTGAAAGAATCTTCTTACTACAACATCATTGAAAATACCATCAATTTTTGGCGCCGCCGACGTGGACTTGTGTATAGATTTGTTTTTAGGTTTTATTTTTATCTTTATTATTTTTGTTCTTTTTTATGCGTTTTGGTATTTCTGTTTGCTTTCATACTTGGAGCTGCGCTAAAGAAAAAGAGAAGAAGTGTTGAAAAGTTAAGCGAAGCCAAAGAAGGAAAGAAGAAAAAAGAAATCCAAAGAAGTAAAGAAGATTATTTTTGTATATAGTTAATTTATTTTTATTGGATTCTTTTTATTTTCTTTATTGTTTTAGAAACTGTAGTTAGGGCTATATTTTTGTATTTTTTTTTTGTACCTTTTTCTTTTTGGACATTGGACACTAATTTATTTATTTTAAACCCTACGGAAGGGTAGTTTCAAATATAAACTGAACAGGGAAGGACGGTGATTACGATATCACCTCGGCCCCTCGGGTTCGTACATGACATAGGAGTCTTGGCCCGAGTCGACTTCAACGGTTCATCCCCCGTCTGGAACGGGAGGTAAGAGTTCTAAACACCCGCAAATCCCCTGTCAGCGGGTTTACTGGATGATTTTGTATGCATATATGTTGAGGTCTTGAATATGGCTGCTTTAATTTCCTAGTAAAGGGAAAGGACTGGCTATATAAGATAAGGGTTCGGATTTCATCACCGTTCTTTTCTTGCTCGCCTTAGGAAAACGATACCAAACACGAACCTAAGCTTAAAATACTGACTAGAACGAGACCGATATGGTAACGAGCTTAATAGGAAAGTCATTCGAAAAATATTGGTTACTCTTTTAAGCATACTTCGAAGTTCATGATGGTTTCTGTGAGTTGGATGCGTGACTGCGCCGCCTTGTAATGCGGTGAGGCCTTGGGTATCAAATATCCACAGCTTCCCTCGCCTTTATTCAACTTACTTTGAATCGGATTGATTCGAGAGGGGTTTGCTTAAATTGTAAAGAATTCCTTTTCGAAGGATTAGAAGCTGGTCTAGAAACAATCTAAGTGGAGCTATCATGCTTTTTGTTTGCTAGAAATAAGTATGTTTGTTATGGTCGAGTCAGCCTTGTTTGTGTTTGTGTAGAATTCCCTTGCAGTTAAGATGTTGAACTGGTATTACAATAGCCAATACAACGAATATACGACTAATTTTCAAAATGGACATTACTTTGACCATAATGTGAATAGTGGTTGGGAACGCCAATCTTTTGAAGGTTATGGCCCATACCATGGTGACCCCAATTACTATCCACATGCCCACCGGTCATACGAGCAAAATTCCTCTTCTCTAGATGAAGCACGTAAGATACTTGAGTCAACACGTAAGTTACTTGAGTCGACACATAAGTTAGCGGACACAAATGACTTAGTTATGGATGAAAGAACTATAACGGTGAGTGAAAATTCTTTAGAAGATAACCTCAGGAAGTTAGCTGAGTCAACATGTAAGTTAACTGAGTCAACATGTGAGTTTGCTGAGTCAACACGTAGGTTAGAATTAGAGACGGAAGAAAGAATTGCTCGAATTTCTTTGAATTGCCAATACATTGCTTCTAAAATCATCCTTGAAAATGAGGAAAATTTCTATTTACATAATAAAAAGGACGAGGTTATAATTGGAAGCAATACTTTAGATAAGGTTCAACCATTTTCATGTTATGATGATTATGGTGAGGATAGTGTTGATGAAGAATTTGAAATATGTAGGCATAGTGATCAGGAATTTGTTACTCCACCTGAACTTTACCATGATAATATTTCTAGTTCAAATCCAAATAATTTTAATAATTATTCACCTATTCGAAAGGACGAGGATTTGACTAGAGATGCCACTGTTTTAGATGATGTAGTTCATGATCCTTTAGCCTGCAATATGTTGGATAATCCATTATTTGATGTGCCTATAAGTGAATCGGAGGAAGTAACTATGATTAACACCTTAGTTAATAAGCCTTTACTAGAAACTTTCACTGATAATCCTTTATATGATTGTGATGATGGTTTAGAGGAAAGAGTTTACCCTGAGAATACTGTTTTAGAGTCTAGTGACTTAAAAACGCTAGTCTTAGAAGAAGATAAACTCGTACAGATAAGTGAGGTTGCTGATTATAACTTAGAAGAATCAATTGACCATTTTCAAGAATCTGATGATCTAGAAATTAAGGAGATTGTGACTAGTTTATCTAGAGACACTGAAAACTCTAAGTTTGGGGGTGATCATAACTCTCCTAGTGCCTTATCTTTAACTCTCAGAAAGTCCCCTCACTTAGGACTTGACATAAGTGCCTCAACCATTTTACAAAATTATCTTCATACACTTTTTCCTGAACCTAGGTGTGTCCATAAAGAAGTTCAATTGTTAGAAACCCATCCTCTGGTTAATGTG
The DNA here is from genome assembly GCA_023529315.1 of Papaver bracteatum. NCBI lineage: Eukaryota > Viridiplantae > Streptophyta > Magnoliopsida > Ranunculales > Papaveraceae > Papaver > Papaver bracteatum. Next base: position 119,908 of record JAJJWX010002419.1, on the reverse strand, counting down.
GTTAACCCAGGATACGATACCACAGTTGACTTTGTTTTCCCACCAAAAACCTTCCTTCCAATTGTGGGAACGTACAAGTTTCAGATGTGTCAATTATTAAGTTTTGAGACTAAACCTTATTACTTTAGGAAATTAGGGTCGACACATTTGATTAAGAATAACTACTACTGTGGTCAACTGTGTAAGTCAAGTCTGATTGACTTAGAGGATCCCCAGTTATTCAGGTTATTATTATGTGCTTCTAAGTTCTTAATTGAGTATTTCCAGACTCTAGAACCTGATTTTCAGGATACTGCCTTTGAGGAAATCCAGCCGATGAAAACATTTTATCTAGACCCAGTTATAGAACCTGAACCAGAACCACAACTAGATGTAGTTGTTTTAAACAGGAACCACAACTAGATAAGGGTGTGTTGGATATCTTCTTGGTCTGTTGTAGTTTCCTCTTCTTGTGGTTAGCACTTTTTGATCCAGATGACCCGCAGTTATTCTGGCTGCTGCTATATGATTCGTCGAGGTGACTAATCCCTTTCATTGTCTGGCTGAAGACTTTAAACTTAGCACTTCTTGGGAGGTAACCCAATATTCATGCGACATGGTAATATCTTTCCTTATCTCTTTTGCTTCAAATGGTAACAGTTTCTCCTTGTTCATGTTTTTAATTTCATCTTTAGAACATTGAGGACAATGTTAGATTTAAGTTTGGGGGTATGGGAGTTGAGGAACATTGAGGACAATGTTAGATTTTAGTTGCAATATAAATAAATAAACTCCAGAGCCTAGAAATTTATGCTTATTAAGGTCGGCACTAAACAATCTAAGTGGATGGAAACATATTGGTTGTAGGAGTTGAGGAACCAATCTGATTAAATGGAAACATAAAAAAGAGTCTATTCATAAAAGCACGGAGCTCAGATGTTATAAAAGAAAACATGGTAGTTTCGCCATATCCTCGTGATGGAAACATCGAAAGAATCCTGATAACTTCTTTTATTTTTATTTTTACCATTGCTAGGGTGAAATAGACTGACTGGAATAAAAAAAAAAGACTAGACCACTAGACCAACCGGAATAAATACAATAAAGTCGACCACTGGTACCCTTGTATATGCCAGCTGAGTTGACCTAGAGTTAGGATTATCGACCACTGGTCCCCTTGTATATGCCAGTGCGTTGATATTAGTCCAGACCAGTATCTCAGTCCATTAGGATAGGTTCACCTTAGTCAACATCATCCACGTTTTTCTCTATATCCATCTTCTTAATCTATCCATGTGATTGATTGACTCCGGTTTATGATGTCCAGAAACTATCTGAGTAGAGCTCTGTCACTTTATATGAATTTTAGTATGCTTGAGTGCAAACTCGTGTACATCAATTGGAATTTTGCATCAGGGTACTTCCTCATGTAGTCAATAAGTATGAAAACCAAGGAGATTCTTTAGTGCCCTCCAAGGTTCTGCGTAGATAGCTAGGGTCTGGAGTAAAGGTTTTGTGGGTACACCTCTGGTAAACCCTCAGGAGACAACACTCTGCCACTAGGGCCACCTAGCAGATTAGCGGATTGCTGCACGTGCTAAGTGTAGTCATTTTATTTTCTAGATTAGATTTGCTTGGGACTAGCAAATAATAAGTTTGGGGGTATTTGATAGAAACATTTTTTTGTCTGAATTGTCATCGGTGTCTCTATTGTTAGTGCTTGATTTTGTACTTATTATGGTGTTTCTATGTTTGTGTAGGTGTTTCTGGAGAGATACACTTGTGTGGAAAAAGTTGCTCAAAAAGTGTTATTTGGACCCCTAGAGAAAAGTACTAAAGACACCCTCAATTTGGATAAGGGGCACCCCTCAAGGCAGCTACTATTCACACCCCTACTCTGGATAGGGGGCAACCTTTCCTCTTCATTTGAATTCTGAAAAATGGCGGGAAAACCAAGTTTCAACTTCCGGAATTAGGGTTTGGGTTTTGAGGTATCTGTAGTGAGACTAAAGGGCTGAGATTGATTGGGTTTGGTCCTATGGGCCATACAGGGTTGGTAAGGGTTCTTATTTGGATCGGAATTGGCTGAATCATCGGGTTTGAATAAAACATTGACTACGAGAAAACCCGAGAGTTTTTGGATTTCAGGCGAGATTTAATCGCCCCAGTGAGTTGTAATCATCATGTTACTATTAAACAGGGGTGGTAATGTGTTTAGCTTCAATAAACATGGGCAAGACACGTGAATTTGATTGAAACAAGGGATGAAAATATTATGGTTTCTCTGTTGATTTTTCTGGCGTTTCTTTTGGGAAGTTCTATTGTGTTTGGAAGGAGTTTGAGCGTGATTATAAGGTGTCGACAATGTGTATTCAGTGAGTCAGCATGCAGAAGACGCGTGAGAATCATACTCGAAGATTTTATCCCGTAACTTTGGCAGAGGAGTGATGAAGATTGATTGCGAGTTATTCTCGTGATTTGATGGGTTCTGTGAGCTATATATATATATATATATATATATATATATATGTTTATGCGGACTCAGAGAAGAGGATGAAGAGTTAGGGGAAGAAACATAGCGTAGAATAAGAGGTTGAAGAATTTTTCTGCTTCTGCAGAAAAGACGAACATGAAGAACATTATGCTGTCAAGAATAGTCGTTGTTTAGTGTCGTATATTTCAGATTTTGTAACAGTCCATTATTAACGCATATCTTCATTTCGCAATACCTTCTTTGTTAACAACGAGTTTGTAACGCCTAAACACCATTGCGAATTCGCTTCTTTTATTATTTTCTCCATTTTCACCATTGTAAGCACCTTTTGAGCAATAAAAATTCTTTTGGGAGTGTATACAATATGAGAAGCTAAACCCCACCACTGGGACAATGGAGGAAGCAACTTTTCATGATTGTGGTAAATGAATTAATTCTTTATATGACTTTTTGCATAGATTTAATTGATTTATGATTTCTATTAATTATTTGTTATTTTGTCTGATGTCGCATGCTTGGTTTTAATTACTTTTGATGCGTCATGCTTACGACTTACAGATAATGTTATATGAAATCTATATTTGGCAAAGAATTAGAGTCACAACTTCTTTTGTTTGAGCTATATTGTATAGAGTTAATGACTGAACCACAAGAATATGAAAAGTAGTGAAATCTTGCGTCCTAGTATCTCTTTATCCCGTCACAATATTTTGTATATATATTTTTCTATTATTTTAGTTTATTAAGTCTAAAAACCTACTTTCACAAGTCTTGAACGAATCTTCTTACTACAACATCATTGAAAATACCATCACTGAGTCTTCAAATGGTTTGGAGATTCCCTTAGTAAGTATATTCTCCTGTAGTTTCTTCATATAAGTATTAAATTGCTGATTTGGGCATGAATGAATGAAAACCCATGTGAATATGCACATAATTTTGGTGAAATACGTCGTCAGAAAATTCCAGACTTCAGTTTTTAATGAAAACCCGGTTAAACCTTCGCCCGGAATCGGATTTTCAATGTCTGCATATGCATTCTCATGCCCTGGAAATTTCCAAGCTTTGAGAGAGAAGCTTTTAAGTTCTGAGCATGTTCAGATCTTGAAAAAGGCGAAATAGTAAACTTCCAGGAGACTTTCAAAAATTTTCCAGATTACGGGTTGCTTAATGTTTTGGACACATCTCCTTACTTGTTTATCCAATCATCATGAAATTTTGATATGTTGTAGAGGACTTAAATACGGAGAAAATGGTGTACAACCCAACTCCATACTCCATACCAATTGCTCCCAGTGGTTGTTGAACACAGGGAAGTGTAAATTTTTCTTCAAATGAGTTTCTTCGAAAACGTGTTTCATGACTTTGATGCTACTTGCACATATATTAAATGCATAAGGAACTTAGATGATGTTAGTTCACTTAATTTCTTAATTTTATGATTGTATTGGCCTTCCACTCTTGAATCATTCTAATCCCATGTAATCTTCGCATTAGGTACCGAACAACGAAGTTGGGAATCATGGATCCAATAACGATGGTTTGGTCAATCCAGGAGCTGTTGGTGACAAGACTTCCACATATGCACCTCAAAATGATGAAATGATGGTCTTTGATGCCATGGAGGTGGTGGAAATTCCAATTGTGCCTCAGACGGTGGAACCCAAACCCGAAATAACAGAAGCTACTTCCTCTGAAGTCGGATCTATGGTTGTCAACACTGCTCCAGAACCAGATGATAGTGCATGAATATCCCACTGCAGGGATTTCCTTTGATCCTCAATTTGGTGAATTACTCCCATATCACCAGCTTATTGGAGGATTTAGCGTTCCCATTGGATATGCTGCTATGTACAAGGAACTGTGGGAAATGTATGGACACATTGTTATTACTCGGGATTCGGGATGCAATTATTTCTTGACGAAACAAGTAGAGGCCATCTTGCATGTTATAGATGATATTCGGACTACAGCCAGAAATGATGTTTCTCAAGATGTACTCTTTGATAGGGAGTACAACTTGAAGAATGCTGAAGATTTTGGCTTCAACCTGAGGTGGCTCCGTCAAAGACTTGAAGCTATCAAGAAAGCAGTAAAGGGTGATGCTCCTTTCCCTACTAGTGATGTCATGTTGAAGAAGATGAATGAGATCGCTGAGCTGACCAGGAATCTGGAGGTAGAAAAGGCAGCCTTGAAAGTTTTGGAGAAGGCAAAGGAGCAAAAATCTTTCTTTGATGGCTTTTTTTAGTTTCCTTTCCGTAATCTCATGAACATGAACTCTATGAGAGATGTGAGATTTTATTTGGGTTTTGGATTTTTGGTAGGTGTTGAGTCTATGACTGAGGATTTTCTTTTGGTTTTGGACTTGATAAATATTTTTCTTTAAGTAAGGTGAACTAAATTTTTGATAAATTGTTGAATTCAAATATTGGTTGCAAGTATTGCAAACGTTTTGGAGGAATTGAAATACAATGAAAGAAAATCCTAAATGCTAAATCCAGACGTCATGAGTGCTTAAACGCCCAGTACCTCAAATGCCCAATAATTTCAGACAAATTCCTTAAGCCAATTCCCATGAATTACTGGTAGGGTTCTGCCATCTGTGTTGATCAATTTGTAGTATCCTCCAGTTATGGACTTAGCAACCATAAACGGTTTGTCGTGCAAAGGAGAGTATCCAACATACTGTTTGTCGTGCTTAGCCAAGTCTTCAGTAATAAACCTTTTGATAGAATAATTAACTTGGATATGCTCTGAACCCAACCACTGGGTATAATATTGCCGAGGTGAAGTTATCCATTCATAACTCTTAGTCATTGCGAAATTGTTCATGGGGAGAAGTCCCTGGATCAACGTAGCATGTTTGAACATTTGTAATATTGGAGCATGAGGAGGAATAAGAATTTCCTGATCTTGAAACCTTTTGACGAAGGTGTGTGTACTTTCTTCAGGTTCTTGCATAAGTCCCATCAAGTTTTTAATTTCCTCCAGATGCTCAAATGGGGCATCTTATACTTCTTCTTCTGACTCAGAGTCCTTGTCACCGATAAAGTGTGTTGAAGGTATCAGAGTTATCCTTCCAGCATGAATCCAAGTTCTTCCAAGTATTATGTTGTATCCAGGATCTTCCCGGATTATGTAAAACTTGGTCTCAGTGCAAACCAAACTTTCTTTAACCTTGAGAGTAATGAAGCCATACGCGTCTCTGGAGATTCCTTCATGGTCTCTGATTGCTATGGGATCATGAGTGGCTTCTTTTCGACTGATGCCGGCGGCTCTGAGAGTTTTCAAAGGGACAATGTTAACGGCAGTACCAACATCGACAAATGCCATTTTGAATTCATTTCCTTTAATGTGCACTGTGGTGAGCAGTCCCCGGTCGTACATTTCTTGGTCAGTGGCTGAAGGTTCAGGAGGTAGGTCTGGGATCAGCAGGAGTTTCCCAGAAACTATGTGGTTCAAAGCCGTGAACATGTTTCCTCTTTGTGCTTTTGACAAGTAGAGCAATTCGCAGACATGCTCTATCAATGACTGAACTACTTCCTTGACTAGTGATTCGGAAATAGAGAAAGTTCTGACAGGAAGAGGATCTCTGTGGACCCCTTCGGCTCCAAGGTTAAGCTCTCCTGACTCAACCTTTTCTCTGAATATGCGTTTCAAAACTTTACAACTGCTTATTGGATGATTGACAAACCGGTGGAATCGGTAATAACGAGGGTTTTCCATGTCTTCCTCGGTTGGGTCTCTCCTGACGTATGGAAATTTGATTGCACCATCTTGGATCCAGGCATCTTACAGTTCGAGCACTTTTCCAATAGGGAAATGAAAATCAGGGGTATCATCAGGAGATTCTGTGCGTCGGCCAGGAGTCTGTGTCTCTGGTTTGTCCTTCTTTTGCGTCTTTGGAGGAGCTGAAGCATGATTGTTTGGGGATTCATCCTTGCACTTGCTCCTTTCTGCAACAATGTTTGTAGAGGGTTGCAGGTTGTACTGCTTGTTGATCAGACATCTGCTTCCTAGAGTGTCGCGTGCTTCCTCAGTCTCTGTAGATTTTGATATTTCCAACAGAGCAGGTGCAGTGGTTGTTGATCTATTCGCAGCTTCGTGAAGATCTGAGAAAGTCTGGAATCGAAGATTCTCCAGCAGAGCTCTGTAAACCAGGAGCATGTTGTTGATGTACAAATCGACTATCTGTTATTCCGTGACATTTGGGTCATGATAATCCATGACTTGAACTCGGAATCTTTTTACGTAGTCATTGGGATTTTCACTGACCCTCTGAAACATCCTTCCAAGGTCAGAGAGAGTGACTTGCTCTGACACGAAGAAGTATTTCCTGTAGAAGGCGTTGATCATTTCTCCCCAATTGTTGTTAGTCCCCGGTGCAATGTTGTTGTACCAGGTGTATGCTCTGCCTTTCAAGGATTTTGAAAACTCCTTGAGAAGAACAATATGGTTATGTTCATGCTCTCCCAAGGCGTCGAGGAAACGAGAGACGTGTTATCGAGCGTTGCCAGTTCTATCATACAAAGTAAAGTTGGAGAAATGTAAACTTTAGGAAAAGGAATCCTCTGCGTAGCGGCATGATAAGGAGGTTGGTGACAATGGACATGTGATGTATTGCCATTTCCACGGTTCTCTAGAAGACGCTCCAAGTCTTCACGAGTAATGACGTTTGATGACTCATTTGCTGAAGGATCTCCCACAACTTTTTCGGCTTCATCATCATCCACTGTATGAATTGAAATTACCTCAGGATCGTCATCTGAGGATTTTTTCTTCTCTTTTCCCTTTCCTTGAATTTTCTCTGACATCTTGTCAGTGAGATTTTTCAACTGATCAAATAGATTTTTCTGGGCTGCAGCCATATCTTTCTGATTCTGTGCAAATATTTCATGCGCTTTGATGAGATCAGAAATGGTAGGTGGTTGTTTTCCTCTGATTTCATCAGGGTGTCGGCTGAACAAAGGATGACCTTATGTGTGAGGATGAGTAATATCACCACCATCAATATTTGTGGTCGAAATTGTTTCCGGAATGTCCTCATTGCCGTTGATATTTTTGTTGTCGTTGTTGCTAATGCTAGCACCGTTGTTATTGGATCCTGTGACTAACCCATACCTTTGACCAGACATTGATATGTGTAGAATACACCGTATTTACTATCTAGAGTTTATGCTTTCTTTGCTATTTTTCTTGTAAATTATGTACTTTACGTTTGTTTTTGAGTTATTAGGTACCCTGGAGTCGTACGGAGAAAAAAGAAGAATAAATCACTCACTTTGAGCCGGAAGTGCAAAGATGTCATTTTACAAGTGAGCATTAAACATAGGACGGACGACGTTAAGGGGATGCCAATTAGGCCATCCCTTATCAGAAGTGACCGGCTATCAATAACCGGCTTTACCTATAACCCTAGAATTCAGAGATGGGTTTTTATTTCGTTTCTTAATCATTACCATTTCCCTGAAATACAGAGAGCATAGCTAGACGAAACCGATAATTGGTTCATTTTGAGATCAAGAAGAAAATGGGGAAGAACACCAGATTCTGATACCAGTGAAGTTAGGGTTTGGTGTTCTTGAGAGAATCAGATTGAAATGAAATCAGGGTATGAAGTTCCGTGGATGTATCTGCTGCTATGAAGAAAGGGGATCTCAGAGAGCTACCGACGTTCATGGATCGAAGATATGGCAAATAATGGCTTGAAATTGGATCTGTGATGACTTGCAGTCGGATATCGAAGTTCAGAGACAGATTCAGAAGGGTTTGATGGTCGATTTATGTGAAAACAGTGGCGAGATGGATGAGCTACCATGGAGTTGCAGTGTTGTTGCTGTTGATGAATCGAGAGAGGTTAGGGTTCTGATGCGAAATTAGAAATAGAGCTTGGGGTTAGAAAATAGAGCTTCGATTGATTAACAGAAATGGGTTCGGTAGATTCAAGTCTATGATAGTGGTGATTGAACGGGTACTGATGATTTTCATGGGTTGTTGATAAAATTGAAGGTTGGGTTTTGCTAATTCGAATATTCAAAAGCAGTATTGTGCTGAAATTGGAGTAGGGTATGATTGATTTAAGGTTACATGATATGAGTTGTTCTTGAGCTGTGGTGATTGAGTTCGAGTATGGTAAATAATAGAAGATAGTTATGGTGTTGAGTAGAATAGGTTGGATTCATGAGTTCCTGGCAGAGATTGTAAAGCAGAGAAGCCAAAAATGGGTGGAGCTGAGATGATACATGGGAAGTTTTTCAGTTGTTTAGCTTCGATTGGGAAGATGGCATAGGTTCAGGTGTTGGTGCTTTTTGTTGGTGGAATTTTTGGTAAGTGGTCATGAGAACAAGAAGAAGATGGTACTGTTGGTTCAGATTTGCAGGTGATGGCAGAGTTTGCTGGAAGAGTTGATGTTGCTGATATTGATGTTGTTTTGAACATGAGATGGAGTTATTGGAGCTGGTGCTTGTTGTCTGTAGTTCAGTTGTGAATTGCAGGTGGTTAGTCATGTTGTTGATGGTGTTGGTTGGTCTGAGTTAAAATGAGATTGCAAAGGAGTTGGCAGAGCTTGTTTGTATGAGTATTTGAGTGTCAGCAGAGGCATTGGTGATGGAATGAATGAGTTGTGGTGCTGCAATGTAGGGAGGGAGTAGTGGCTGTGTCGCAGTAAAGAAGGTGTAGATGGTTTGGTAGTACTCGTGTAGTTGGAACTGGTTGTTGATGTGGTTAATGGAAAATGCCAGTGTAGTGGATTGAGCATAATTTGACTAGGAAATTTGGTGCTGACTGAGATTACAGGGAAGGTGAATGAACTCAGGGTGGTGATGGAAGCCGTATCCGCTATTGGTAGTGCACATGAGCTTATATGAGTTGCAGATGGTTATGAAGTGGCAGCTGAGCCAATGTTGCAGGTGGAATCAGAGATGGTTTGTAAATGGATTAAGAAGCTGCAAATAAGAATGATTTGAGCTGAATTGAGCTGGTAAATGTGAAGTATAGATGTAAAAGTGGATGTATGTTCAGGAATGCAGCTGTGAAGATACACAACCATCATGGCTGGATATGAGTTAGTGAAGCACAATGATTGTGCTGCATAAGTTCAAGCCATACAAAAGCCAAGGTCATGGTACTTTGATTTCTGAGTTGACCAGTTTGAATAGTTTCAACCGGTGACCGGGTGGACTTTGCCGGTCACCTGAGATATTTTTCTGGTGACGGATTCCGACCAAAAACTTAGTTTTCCGGCGAGCGCTTTTGGGACAGATTTTCTACACGGGTTTCTCTCACTTGTGGGCTTGGTGGATTTCTATCTAATGGAGTTTGAAGACTAAACCTAATTTTGGAACAATAAGAGCTATAAAAAGGAAGTTTTCTACAACTTTTGGGACACCACAATATTATTATTCTTTTTCTTGGAGTTTTGGAAAACTATTTTCTAGGGTTTGTTTTCTTTTATGTTTAATCTTCTTTCTTTGATTATTATGATGATGAACTCCTTAATATGAGTAACTAAATACAATTATTGGTTATGGGATAAAAGTTGATTTCTTCAAGCATGTTATTTGATTCTATGAATTAGTTTTGTCTCAATTCTATCGTTTATGAGTCATCGTTTTTATTATCATATGATTTGAATGCTAGTTTGGTTGAGTCTGGAATCAATTGGATTTGTTTTCATATCTAAAGCTATATTAGGGTTTTCAATATGTAAAAGTTGTTTTCTTTGATTTTTAGTAGCATCTTGTGGTTATTACTTGTAGTGATACATCTTTTTAATCGCATATGAATCGTAACCTTTGTTAAAACGAATTAGTGCTTTTACACGTTTGTTTGCATTGATTAGTCTTATTTCATAGAACTTATTGCTCTTAGGGAGTTAAACCTAATTGTGCTTTTACACTTTAGGTTGCTTTTTAAGAAGGTTTCACAATAGCATCTTTTAATGTTGTTTGTGATAAAATCAGGAAATAAACGGGATATTCATGCGATAAAGATTTTCTAGGACTTTTGATAATTGCGAGATTAAATTACCAATTCTAATCGTTGATGAAAAATACATGTTTGTGAATGATACTATCCCGTGACCAATATCTTCTCCTTATTGATTATTCCAATTATTTGATTTGCTTTATTTAGTTTTCTTACTTTGATAAAAACAAAACACACTCTTGGTTATTTTGGTTACTTAAGAATCTGAAAATTGCATAACAACAATCGCCTCTCTGTGGACACGAACTCTTTCTTATCGAATACTATATTTATATTTAGTTGAGTGAGGAAGTGAATTATTTTTGACGCATACGACACGCATCAAATTTTGGCGCCGTTGCCGGGGAGGCATTCGGCTTGTTATATAGTTTTATAGTTTCTTTTTATTATTTCTGCTTGCATATTTGCTTTACGTTTCTTGTCTTGTTTCTCACTTGTTTGCGAGAATTTCTTTTCAGGTACCTAATCCCTGGCTTCTAAAGATTGGAATTATCCAAGGTGCGGGATAGCTACTCGAAAAGGCACAATACTCCAATCAAGGCAAGTCATAACGGATGAACAAAACTTGGAAGTAGAACACGAGATTCCTTTTGAAGAAGAAAGAGAAGAAGAAGAAGCAATGGGTGATGAAAATCGTACACTCAAGGACTTGGCTTCACACAAGATGGATACACAACGAGGTTGTATTCAAACCGACTCTACTTTTGAGATCAAGCCGGGATTTCTTAGAGAATTACCAAAGTTCCATGGCATGGTAAATGAAGATCCAAACAAGCATCTTATGTGCTTACACACCATTGTCACGGCTATGCTTCTAGCGAATATGGAGGCCGATGGTGCAATGTTGAAAGTTTTTCGATTCTCTTTGGAAGATAGTGCTAAGGATTGGTTATATTACTTGCCTCTCGGAAGTGTCACAACTTGGAATGGGTTGAAGAAACTCTTTTTAGAGAGATATTTTCCTACATCTAAGGCTACTCAAATTCGCAAGGAGATTTTCGGAATGAAGAAAAATGTGGGAGAATCCTTATATGATTGTTGGGAACGATACAAGAGATTGGTGGCAAGATTCCCTCATCACCAATTCAAAGACGCTATGATCATCCAATACTTCTATGAAGGACTCCAATCAAGTGATAGGAATCTTATTGACACTGCAGGTGGTGGTGCACTAGTGATCAAGACGGTGGCACAAGCTAGAGAGTTGATTGAGAACATGGCAGCGAACTCCCAACAATTCTTGAGTCGTGGTTCATAGGTGCTTCTTAGGAGAGTGAATGAAGTAAGCGAGGTGGAGGAACTTCATCAACAAATGGGTAACATAACAACAATACTACAACAAGTTTCAGCCACGGTGATACCAAGTTCTCATCAAGGGTATGAAGAAGCCACTGAACAAGCTAACGTGATCTTTCCAAATCAGCAAAGACGGTATGATCCATATTCAAACACTTACAATCCGGGATGGAGAGATCACCCCAATTTTAGCTAGGCGAACAAGCAAGGAGCAGTTCAACAATCCAATTTCAATAATTCGGGTGGATTTCAACCTCAACAACAACAATTCCAGCAGCGTCCAAAATTTCAACAACAACAACAACCTCAAAATCAGGGGTCAAGTATGAAAGAGTTGATGAAATCTTTTATGCAAAGAACGGAGAGCACGGTAAGTTGGTTCCATGGCTACTGAGTTGAACCAAGTGAAGGCACAAATTGGTGGGAAACTCCCTTCTCAACCTATCAACCCAAAGGAGGGTGTCAATGCAATTATGTTGAGAAGTGGTACACAACTTGTGCAACCCGAAGTTACTGATTCGGGTAAGGTGGAAACACCAAAGGAACCTGTTTTGGAGGAGAAAAATGAGGATTCTCCCCAAACTTTTGAGGTACCTATTCCTAACTCTAAAACTCCAGTTTCTACTTATGTTCCTCCTTTACCTTTCCCTCTCAGATTTGCAAATTCCAAGAAGGAGGCACTAGAAAAGGAGATTTTAGACGTTCTCAAGAAGACACATGTAAACATACCACTCATAGATGCTATAAAGCAAGTTCCAAAGTATGCAAAGGTGTTAAAAAATTTGTGTACTAATAAGAAAAGGCTCAAAGGTAACGAAGTGCTAAGTGTGGGGGAGAATTCTTCGGAAATCTTACAACACAAACTCCCACTGAAATGCAAGGACCCGGGTAGCTTTGACATTCCCATAAAAATTGGTAACACTACATTTAACAAAGTTATGTTGGATTTAGGTGCATCCGTTAATGTTATGCCTGCGTCAATATAATGCCTGCGTCAATATACAATTCACTTGATCTTGGTCCTCTTAAAAGGGATGAAATTGTGTTGCAATTAGCTGATCGTTCTAATGTCTACCCAATGGGTATTGTTGAGGATGTTCTTGTGCAGGTTAATCAACTTGTATTTCCAGCAGATTTTTGTGTCTTAGAGATGGATGAAGGTTCACCGGACTCATCTCTTCCATTGCTACTTGGGCGTCCCTTCATGAAAACGGAAAAAACCATTATTGATGTAGACAAGGGAACGCTGAATATGGAGTTTGATGGAAAAGTAATACGTTTCAACATTTTAGAGACGATGAGATTTCCTAGTGATGTCCACTCTTGCTTCTCCGTTTATGTGATGGATACATTGGCACAATAAATGTTTGAATTGAATGGTGATGATGCTTTGAAAACCGTTCTAACTACATCCATTGATAATGGTGTAGAGTGTGGTAATGAAGTCAAAGAATCCCTTGGTGATCTTAACTCACTACAAAGATGCCCGGAAACTCATAATATCTCTTTTATTTCTTTACCATGCAGTGATGAAAAACTTTTACCTTCTATTGTTAAATCTCCAAAGTTAGAATTGAAACCTCTTCCAAGTCACTTAAAGCACTTGTACTTGGGTGACAATGAAGAGTTACCTGTGATTGTTTCTAACGAGCTTAGTGAATTACAGGAGAAAAAACTTCTAAGGGTGATAAGGAAGTACAATACGGCCATAGGATGGACACTTGCCAATATCAAGGGTATAAGCCATGCCATTTGTATGCACAAAATTTGTTTGGAGGAAGATGCAAAGCCTACAAGGTAAGCGCAACGTCGTTTGAACCCCCTTATGATGGAAATTGTAAAAAAGGAGATACTCAAGCTTTTGGAAGTGGGTGTTATCTACCCCATATCTGAAAGCAAGTGGGTGATCCCAGTACAAGTTGTACCAAAGAAATCACGTGTGATCGTGGTGGATAATGATGAGAATGAACTTGTCCCAACTCGTGTGCAAACCGGTTGGAGGGTTTGTATTGATTACAGGAAATTTAATGCCACCACTAGGAAGTATCACTTTCCATTACCTTTTATTGATCAAATGCTTGAACATTTAGCTGGACACTCTTATTATTGCTTTCTTGATGGCTATTCAGGTTATAATCAGATTGTGATAGCGCCAGAGGATCAAGAGAAAACCACTTTCACTTGTCCTTTTGGTACTTTTGCTTATAGAAGGATGCCTTTTGGTACTTTTTCTTATAGAAGGATGACTTTTGGCTTGTGCAATGCTCCAGCTACCTTTCAAAGGTGTATGGTAAGTATATTTTCAGAATATGTTGAAAACATAATTGAAGTGTTCATGGACGACTTTAGTGTCTTTGGTGATTCATTTGACCTTTGTTTGAACAATTTGTCACTAATCCATAAACGATGTGTTGAAACAAACCTTGTGCTGAATTTGGAGAAGTGCCATTTTATGGTAACTCATGGCATAGTTTTAGGCCATATAATATCTTCTAAAGGCTTGGAAGTTGATAAATCTAAGATAGACCTTATTCGTGCTCTAACCCCTCCCACTACGGTGAGGGAGATACGCTATTTTCTTGGTCATGCAGGTTTTTATCGTAGATTCATCAAGGATTTTTCCAAGATAGCACCACCACTTTGTAACTTATTTCAAAAAGATGTGGTTTTTAACATTGATAAAAAGTGTATGGCGGCATTCAATCGTTTGAAATAACTTTTGATTTCAGCCCCTATCATTAAACCACCGGATTAGAGCAAGCCTTTTGAGCTCATGTGTGATGTAAGTGACTATGCGGTTGGTGCGGTGCTTGGAAAGCGTGTGGGGAAGATACCTCATGCCATTTATTATGCTTCTAGAACGCTAAATGAAGCCCAAAAAAACTACACAACCACTGAAAAAGAGTTATGTAGGACTAGAACATCGTTACAATAGTATTATTGCGATATTAACAATGCTTCTGCGAGCATCACCAAAAGTTCTTTAAATAACATTTCATGAGGGTCACAGAAGAATCCAAAAGAAGCTGACGATGGAAGAAATACAAAGAGAGTATGTTTATCCCGCGATGGTTATCAATTTTGCGAAAAAGAATATTATAGCAATCGCGATGAGATCGCAGAGTAGATCCGAAATAGGAGGAAAACTTAGCTGTCACCCACTATGTAAATCCCTATATAAAGGGCTCATTAGATCCAAAAAATGATGATGTATTTTTGAGAGTTGAGAAAGTCTTGAGGAGAGAGAAACTCTAGAAAGAAAGTTGTACTTCACAATTCTTACATCTTTTGTAAAGATTTTTGAAATTAGAATAATAAAAGTGTCGTTGTTCATTTTCAAATATGACTTAATTTCTATAGATTCTTATCAAGGGTGTAGTGTAGGATTTCCTGCAACTACATTTTGGCGCCCGAAACAGGGATTGAATTAACAAAAGTTGAAGAGAAAGTGAAGAAGAATGTAAGAATTGTTCAAGATTAAGGAAATCATTAGGTAAATCGGTGAGATAATTGAAGGGAGAATGATCAGAATCAAAAAGGATTGTAGAAAATTGGAGTGTAATATGGTAAAGAGAACAATGATTGATAGATTTCATGAAAATATTAAGGGGAAGATACACAAACGGGACTTTGAAGGAAGGAAAATTATGACGGTCGAAAAAATATCACCATTGAAAGATTGGGAAAAGCAAGAAATCACATTTACAACAGCAGAAATACCAGAATAAAACCTAAGTCATACATCTCCATTGGTAGTCACAGTATCTATTATACCAATGAGAAAGGAGAAATCAATAAAATTTGTAAAAGAATGGTATATGAATAGAACTTTGGTGGATGCAGGAAGTTCTGTAGACATGATATTTTATCATACTTTCAAGAAAATGGGATATAAGGATGAAGAAATGTCTTATTCAACATATCATGTTCATGGCTTTGGAAAGTCTCTAACAAAACCTAAAGGCGAGATAGTGGTACGAATTCCACTAGGAGAAATTGAAACACAAATAACGCTATGTGTGTTAGATGTGGAATCACCGTATAACATGATATTAGGAAGACCATGGATACACGCAATCAAGTCTGTAGCATCAACGTTGTATCAATGCATCAAATTTCATACACCCAGTGGAATCAGAGAAATTAAAGGAGACACAGATTTTGCGAAATTGTGTTGCTAAATTGAAGTAAGAAATTTTGAAGAACGTCCAAAGCTGCGAAAGGCTCGCAGGAGATTGGCAAGAGAAACAAAGAAGGAAGGAGAATTTCAAGTTTACGTGATAAGAGCAAAAGAAGGGAAAGGAATACCCAGCGAAACCTCGCGAGAAGAAGATGAACTCGCGAGAGTTATGAAAAAACCAACACCAATGGGAGAACCTGAAGCCAGTTATATTGCAGTAGAACCAACAAAGGAAGTAAATATTGGGAATAAAGAAGAGCCTAAAATGCTGAAAATTGGGACTAGAATGGAGGCAGATGAGGAAGAAAGAACTATAAATCTCTTGCGAGAATATAAAGATATCTTCGCGTGGAGCATGGATGAGATGCTTTTGATAGATCCATCAATAGCATGTCATAAATTAGAAATCAACAAAAATGTAAAACCATTTAAACAAAGAATAAGAAAAATCGCAACAACATACCATTCTCAAATAGAGGAAGAATTACAGAAAATGCTCGATGCAGGAATCATAAGGCAAGCAAAATATCCAGAATGGATTGCAAATATGGTGGTGGTTCCAAAGAAGAAAAAAGGAATAAGAATTTGTATAGATTTTACTGATATAAACAAGGCTTGTCCAAAAGATAGTTTTCCATTACCAGATATTCCACAAATGGTTGAATCAGCAGCAGGAAATGCAAGAATATCATCGCTGGATGGATATAAAGGATATAACCAAATTCCTCTTGCTGAAGAAGATCAAGAACATACATCATTTTTTGCTCCCAGAGGGTTGTATTGTTACACAAAGATGCCATTTGGTTTGCGAAATGCTGGAGCAACATATTAAAGAATGGTGGAGAAGGTGTTCGCAAAGTGGATCCACAAAACATTAGAAGTGTATGTAGATGATATGCTGATCAAAAGCAAAGAAGTTGAGAATCATGTGCAAGATTTGAAAGAGATTTTCGATCAAATGCAGCAATTCAATATTAAAGTGAATCCTGATAAGTGTACTTTTGGAGTAACTTCCGGGAAATTTTTGGGGTATATTGTATCGAAAGAAGGAATACAAGTTGATCCAGAAAAGGTACAAGCAATTCGCGATATTCCAACACCTGCGACGATAAAAGACGTGCAGAAATTAAATGGACTCTTAGCCTCGTTAGGAAGGTTCATTTCGCGATCTTCAGACAAGTGCAAACATTTTTTCGATATACTCAAGAAGGAAACAAAATTCAAGTGGACAGATGAATGTGAAAAAGCTTTTCAAGGAATAAAGGAACATTTGATGAACATAATTATTTTACAGAAAGCTGAACCGGGAGAAGAATTATTGATTTATCTTGCAACCACCACATATGCGCTAAGTGCTGTGTTGCTGCGAGTAGATGCAGGGGTATAAAAACCAATTTATTACATAAGTAAAACATTCAATTTTGCAGAAAGAAATTATTCAAAGATTGAGAAACTAATTCTAGCGTTAGTACATGCAACTTTCAAACTTCGCATCTATTTTCAAGCACATAAGGTCAAAGTGTTAACGAAAGTGCCAATTGAGTCAGTAATGAAAAATTCAAAGAGATCAGGCAGAGTTGAGAGATGGAATGCACAAGTAGGACACTTTGATATTCAATATGAATTTTTATCCTCGCCAAAATCACAAGTTATCGCAAATTTCTTAGCCGAATTTCCCTTAGAAGATGATGAAGCTATGGAAGAAATGATGGATATAGAAGAGGAACATGGAGATCCAAAAGAGTTATTAACAGAACCCGACAGATGAAAAATATTGGTGGATGGATCCTCAAATGGGGAAGGAAATGGGATTGGAGTTGTATTTATTTCACCAGAAGGAGAAAAAACAGCTTTTTCATTTAGATTAGAATTTGCATCCACTAATAATGAGACAGAGTATGAGGCCGTGATCCATGCTTTAAAATTTGCGATAGAAATAAATTTGGAAAATGCGAGAATCACCAGCGATTCACAATTGGTTATTCGCCAGATAAAAGGAGAATACACAAAAAATGAACCATCCTTGAGAAAATACAAAAGACTTGTTGAAGAATTATCTGCGAGAATTCCAAAAATAAAATGGAGACATATATCAAGGAAAGATAATAGACTTGCAGATTCTTTTGCTTTCATATCTAGTATGATGACAAATCCATTGGCAAGGTGCATAAAAATTCAAACACTTTCATTTCCATCGATAAACAAAGAAGAATAAGAGACAGATGTAATGATGGTAGAAGCTGGCGAGGGAGATCCAACGAGCAATATCACAGATTGGCAAGCTGATCTTCATGCATACTTGGAAAAAGGAGAAATCCCAAGAAATCGATTGGAAGCACATAAATTAAAAAGTAGGGCAACCAATTATGAATTAATAAACGGAGTATTATATCGCAGATCTTTTAATGGACCATCACTAAGATGTTTGACGAGGGAGGAAGGACAAAATATATTGAAGATGTTGCACAGTGGTGACGCTGGTAATCATAGTGGAGGAAGATCTTTGGCATATAGAACAAAAATGCAAGGATACTACTGGCCATATATGCATGAAGATGAAAAACAACTCTCAAGGCGTTGTGAAGATTTCCAGCGATATGGAAAGAAGATACATGCACCAGGAGCACCATTATCATCTTCAACAAGTGTATGGCCTTTTGGGAAATGGAGGTTAGATATTGTGGTACCATTTGTACCTGGTTCTGGACAAAGAGTATATCTGATTGGCGCAACAGATTATTTCACAAAATGGAGAGAAGTAAAGGCAGTACAACATATTCGCGATAAATATATTTTTACATTCATATTTGAGAATATAATTTGCAGATTAGGGATTCCAGCACAGTTGGTATCTGATAATGGAAAGAAATTTGAAGGGAAGAATATAGAATTGCTACTCAATGCATTTAAGATAAAGTGTGGAAAATCTACTCCTTTATATCCACAAGCAAATGGTCAAGCTGAAGCAACCAATAAGACAATCGCAGACATCTTAAAAAAGAAATTAGAAGGATACCATAAAGCATGGTGTGAACAGGTGCATAATGCAATATGGGCCTACAATACAACTAGACGAGAAGCTACTGGAATGTCACCTTTTTGTTTGACCTATGGAGTTGAAGCTGTGTTACCAATAGAAGTAGCTATTCCTACAACAAAAAGATAGGCTTGGGAAAGAAATCTAAGTGCTGGAATGATTTTAAATAAATTGGATGAATTAGAAGAAAAAAGAGAAAAAACTTTACAACATATGGAAAATTACCATCGAAGATTAGCTCGTAAGTACAACAAACGTGTTAAGAAACGTGAATTTCAACCTGGAGATTTAGTGCTGCGAGAAACACCAAGTTATCAGCGAGAGAATGGTGGAAAGTTGGCGAGAAAATGGGATGGACCATACATCATTAAAGAGATAGTTGGAACTGGGGCATACAAACTAATGGATCCTGAAGGAAGAGATGTTGGTCAAAGACTCGATAGACCATGGAATAGATTATTTCTGAAGAGGTATTATCAATGACATCTTCTGCGAGATAAGAAATATTGGTATGTCATATGATGAAACATGTAATAAATTCTTCTATCTCTATTTACAACTGAAAAATTCTTTTGTTAACAAAACACAACAAGAGCAGCGAGCATCATCGCAAGAAAAGCGGATACAAATTTCGCAGAGATTAATAGAATGGGATGAACCTTTATGGCGTGCACCCTAGTTCGCAAATAAAATTTCACAAGAGGCAAATGTAAGACCTAATAGCATGTCATTGGAGGGGGAATCTCTTGACATGATTCAGGGGTAAGGTTATACCGCTGCTGGATCCTGAGTCATGAAGATGTTGGGGTTAAAGAAAACCTATCCGAGAGAGAGATCTTGGATTTCCAACTATATAAGGTTATACCCTAGTTGGAAGACCGAGAATCTCTTCCAAGAAGTGCAAAGTATGACCAAAGCGCCGAGGTACACGGTTGAGCCAAGAGTGCCCTGGGCGTACGAAACTCCCTTGCCATTCTTAGTAAGTCTTGGCTATGATGCACTTGGCCTGAAGAAAACCCCACTTAGGGTGCAGTCTTGTAACTATAAGCCATATAGGCATAAAGGATAAGAGGCTGCGAAAACAGTTGGTTGTTGGTAAATCTGGATTGGAGGATCTAGTCTTGTATGGCCGATGTGCCCTCCTTGAAGGGGCAACCAGGGGGAAGATAAGGGCGGCACCCTCCATTAGGGAGCTGATAAGTGTCTTAAGATGGAAATGTCATGGGGCTTTATGATCGCAAGAATATTTAGGCCTGTCATATTGTCGCGTGACGTAAATTATACAGAGGCAACAAGCCACAAGAGAAATGTTAAGATGAGATTAATTGGTTTTTACATGAAAGTGTAAAGACGTCCTGCGATTTCATCGCAAGACGGCAATGTCATAAGGTTAAATTATTGCAAGAGAATTTATACTTATCATATTGTCGCAGAGATTTTGAAAGAACATGGATAAGACAAGATCAAAGGGTCTTTACATGCAAATGTTAAGAAATCCTGCGATTTTGTCGCAGACAGAAAAAGTTTGGCAAAATAAGACCTTTAATTAGGAAGGAAAAATAAGACCAAAAGAATAATCTTACCAATTAATTATTCTATTTTAAGATTGCAGAAAATATTCATTCATCGCAGAACAATATATAAGAAGGAAAATTCTTAACATTGTAGATTCCTTCAGAATTTTTCAGAACATCGCAGCAGTATTCATTGCATCGCAGATATATTCATACTTTCGCGAATAATGCAACAGCACAATTCCCTAAAGAAGATACAAAAAATAATTCACCATTTCAAGAAAGATAATGAAGGGAAGGAAGGGGAATGGAGAAGTAAGATTTCATTATCTTCCTTGAAAATATTCAAAGTAAACTAAGTTAAAAGTTAAATTCTAAAAGTTTCAAAAGTTACATCGCTCGCAAGAAAGAAGAAGGAAAAGAAAGAAAAAATAAAAATTCAAGTTTCAGCGATGGCCTCCCCAGATTCATTATTCTTGCTCGTTAGATTTATTACTTTTGCCAGAGTTATCAACTTCATCAGCATCCTTTTCACCACGAGTCTCTTCTTCTTTTGATTCTTCATCAACGATTACTTCACCACTTGCAGTTACTTCTTTGGGAGGACTTCTTTCTTCTTCTTCACCATCTTCTTGGGTGGTATTTTCTTCATCATTAGTAAAATTTAAATCCTCATCCATGGGAAGAGGAATTTCATCATCATCAACCTTTAGAGGAGGAACAGATACATGAGGGAGAGAACGGGAGAGCAGAATCTCGTTCACAAGAACTTCAGCACTGAGGTGGACCTTGCGAAGAAAACCTCTATCACGATTCCTAATATCTATATTTTTGAAGTACTCGAGATAATCAAGTCTTCTTTCTGCTTTGTCGCGAGCTTCAAGATAATTGGAAAGAAGAGACTTGTTCTCTTTACGAACTTTATCCAATTTTTTGGTAAGATCAGCGATAGTAGAATGAAGATTTCTTTCAGATTCTGCGAGCAACAAAAATAATAAAAGATCGGTTAGACCAAGATCTCACAAGGAATGTAACACAAAATTTTATAGGAAGATCAACAAGAGAGACAGTCAATTGACTACCTTCTTTTTGCGAGGTTAAGTTTTGGATTAATGTAAATAAACAGTTCTCCCATTGATTCATGGCGTCATCGAATTTATCGCCAACCATACCCTTCAGACGAGATTTCATGCTTTCTTCTTTGGTGCGAAGATATGAGTTTTCCTCTGCTAATAAAGAATGAGATTTCTTTAATTAAGAATATTGATCTTGAAGCTTGTTGGCCTTTAAACTAAGAGTTAATCTACCCTTGATAAGTTTATCCTTCTCAGCGGCAGATGATTCAGTTAATTCCTTGAGCTCATCCTTAAGAGAACGAAGAGATTGCTCTTGATTATTACATGTGCTTTGAAGATTACTTAATTGTTGCGAGGAAATCGCCATCAAGCTTGCAAATCTATGTTTTTCTTGGGACAAAGTTTTATTCTCATCTGATAAAGATTCCATCGCCAAATTAGCCTTAAAAAAACAAATATGAGAGGCGGTCAACCTCGCCATTTAATAAATTCTACCTTTGCAATAATTGATTATTCTCATTAGTAAGATTATTTATGTGATCAATTGAATAAGTATAAAGATTGTCTAATCTAGTATGTTGGTCCATCCAAGAGTCTCTTTCAGCACGAGCTACTTCAGAGATAGATTCAAATTTGAGTCTTTCTATGAAACGAGTCCGATTTGAAACTAGTGCATGAACCAAGAATTTAAGAAGGAAGCTTGAGTACAGAGAATATAAAAATAAAACAGAAGAACAAGGGATAGAGGCAAGCAAAATATACCTTTCATATCGTCATTTTTTCTGCGAACATTCTCGTAGTCTAGAGAAGAATTACGGAGCATATGATTCAAAGTATCGCATTCAGCAGTCTTAACTTGAAGGCTTCTCCTCAGAGTTTCAACCTCATTTTCCATAGACGCTCGTGAAGCAATACAATCAGAGCCAAAATACTTGAGTAGAGTCTCGCAAGCTTCATATTGGAGGGAATCAGTAGAAGACTTTCTAGCATTGTCTAAAATGTTGGATAAGATTTTAAAAGCAACATCAATACCCGCAAAAGTTTCATTTGATGAAGGAAGGGGTGTAGAAGGTGAAGTATTAACGAGAGTAAGTTGACGATTTGAATCATTTGCAATGGTTGAGTTGTCAGGAGGAGGGGTATTTGGAAAAACAACAGTTGAAGGCGATAGAGGACTGTAAGGAATCTCAGTCACATCAATTTTAGAAGCTTGATTCGTCAAAGGGTCAGAAGAAGTATAAGTATGGGCAGCGATATTCTCGCAGACAAAAGAAGAAAGATTTGTTTGCAATAATGTGGGAGTAGACCTCGCAGATGCTAGCGTGGGAATAATGAGATTTTCCCCAAGTGTCTTAAAGTGGCGAGATCTCTTGGGAGGTTTAACAGGGTTCTCGTCATTCTGCGAATAATAATTCAGATAAGAAACAGAGGCAATAATATTGTTATCAAAAAATAGAGGGTGTTTCTTACTACCTTATCATTCGCAGAACTTCTCTTCTTCTTTTCAGTTGGCCTTTTGCGAATATTAGGGTTTTGAGTTGTGCATTGTGTGTTAGAGATAGTTCCGCTGAAAAGAAGACATAACATGGAAGTTATAAAGAATCAAATAAGAAAGGTTGGAGAATATAAGTAAAAATTGGTTTAAATAAATATCATAAGTCAAGAAACATACCTTGATAACTCCATTAAAGCAGTAGCAGGAGAATAATAAGAAGAAAAGTTGCAGATGGAAGACGAAGTAAATAGATGAAGAAGATAAAGAAACGGAAGAGGAAGATTAGTTCTGAAACTTAACTCTACCTTTTATAGGAAAAAAGGAGTTGACCTATTAAGCAAAGACGTGTCAGTAAAAAGAGGAATTCACAACACGTGTAAGCGGTAAGGCTAGATTAACGAAATCTTGTCGAGAAGAAAATATAAGAGGGAAAAAAGTCGCGAGTATAATAAAGAGTATTGGTTCTCATGATCTTCTCTTCTTCGCAGAAAAGATATGAGAAGAGGCAATATGTAGGACCAGAACATCGCTACAATAGTATTATTGCGATATTAACAACGCTTCTGCGAGCGTCACCAAAAGTTCTTTAAACAACGTTTCATGAGCGTCACAGAAGAATCCAAAAGAAGCTGACGATGGAAGAAATACAAAGAGAGTATGTTTATCCCGCGATGGTTATCAATTTTGCGAGAAAGAATATTATAGCAATCGCGATGAGATCGCAGAGTAGATCCGAAATAGGAGGAAAACTTAGCTGTCATCCACTATGTAAATCCCTATATAAAGGGCTCATTAGATCCAAAAAATGATGATGTGTTTTTGAGAGTTGAGAAAGTCTTGAGGAGAGAGAAACTCTAGAAAGAAAGTTGTACTTTAGAGTTCTTACATCTTTTGTAAAGATTTCTGAAATTAGAATAATAAAAGTGTCGTTCATTTTCAAATATGACTTAATTTCAATAGATTCTTATCAAGGGTGTAGTGTAGGATTTCCTACAACTACAAGTTATTATCTATTGTTTTTACTTTGGAAAAGTTTCGCTCTTATCTAATTGGTACAAAAGTTGTTGTATTTTCTAACCATGCAGCACTTAGGTACTTGCTTACAAAGAAAGAGGCGAAACCTAGGCTCATACGATTTATACTCTTGCAAGAGTTTGATATTGAAATCAAGGACAATAAAGGAATTGAGAACACCGTTGAGGATTATTTGAGCCGTCTTGCTATGGACAAGGAACCTATCCCATTGCGTGAAAGTTTCCCGGATGAGCAACTATTCTCACTTGCCTTTGTGGAACCATGGTATGTTGATATTGTGAATTATTTGGTAACTAAACAAGTCCCAAAGAACTTATCTCGTGCTGAGAGGGACAAACATAAGAGGTTAGGGAACCAATACATATAGGATGATACATACTTATGGAAACATGGCAGCGACCAAGTGATACGAAGGTGCGTTCCCGAATCTAAATTTAATTCTATCTTGTCATTTTGTCACTCCCATGCTTGCGGAGGACATTTTGGGAGTAAGAGAACCGCTCACAAGGTACTTGAAAGCGGTTTCTATTGGCCAAACTTGTTTAAGGATGCACATATATTTTTCACAACTTGTGATAGGTGCCAAGAACATGCAATCTAGGTGCTCGAAATCAAATGCCACAAACTTTTATTCAATTTATTAAAGTTTTTGATGTATCGGGTATTGATTTTATGGGTCCTTTTGTCAATTCCCATGGGAATTTTTATATCTTACTTGTTGTTGATTATGTATCGAAATGGGTGGAATCTAAGGCCACCCCAACTAATGATTCTAAAGTGGTTTCAGATTTTGTGCAAGGTAACATTTTTGCAAGGTTTGGAATTCCAAGAGCCATAATTAGCGATGGGGGTTCTCACTTCAAAAACAGGTTCTTACAAGGATTGTTGAAGAAGTACAATGTGTCACACAAGATTGCAACACCTTATCATACCCAAACCAATGGAAAAGCCGAGGTGTCTAACCGAGAGGTGAAATCCATTCTAGAGAAGACGGTTAATCCAACAAGGAAACATTAGAGCATGCTACTTAATGATGCTTTGTGGGCTTATAGAACCGCATACAAGACACCTATTGGGATGTCTCCCTTTAGGATTGTGTATGGTAAACCTTTTCACCTACCCATTGAAATTGAACATAAGGCATTTTGGGCTATTAAGCAATGCAATATGGAGATAGATGGTGCTGGAAAACAAAGGAAGTTGTAACTCCAAGAGCTAGAGGAGCTTCGCAATGATGCATTTGAAAGCTCACGCATTTACAAGGAGAAAACTAAGGCATTTCATGATACTATGATTTCTAGAAAACAATTTTGTGTTGGGAAGAAAGTGCTTTTGTTTAATTCTCGCTTGCAATTATTTCCGGGTAAATTAAGGTCACGATGGATTGGACCTTTTATTGTTACTTATGTGTTTTCTCATGGTGCAGTAGAAATTCGTAGCATAGCTACAGGAAAGGAGTTTAAAGTGAATGGACACCGGATGAAACCATATTATGAGAAATTTACTTCCGAATTTGTGAACTTTGTGGAAGTACTCCCTCTGGAGGAGTCTTATCAAGCACGGAGCAAGTCGGGACGACGACTTTAAACCAAGTACTAAGTGGGAGGCAACCCACCGGTTTTGTATTTCTTATCCTTTTGTTTTTATTTTCTTTGTGTTTCATTTATTTATTTTTCTTGTTTCATATCATATTAGGATTTTCCACCTTGACTTTACTAGGGGGATTCAATTACATTGAGGACAATGTAAGATTTAAGTGTGGGGGAGTGTTTGGATGTTTTGCATATAGAGTTTTTTAGCCTTTTTGAGTCGATTTTTCATCAAATTTTTTTGTATAAAACCTTCAACTTGTAGAGATTTTAGAGTCACTAGCATCCTTCTATGTATGTTTACATAGAGAATTCTGACCGACATAACTGAACTTGGAAGTGTTAGGGAACTACATTCGGATTTCTTACGAATTAGAGTGTTAAATAATGGATTTAATCATGCCGGTGATGCAAATTAGGTGCAGGGAGAAATGCATTATTAGAGCTGCTGATCAATCATTAGTGGAGACTACCCATTTTCATATCAACCAAGGCACTGACCAGAAATTCTTTCATGACTAAAGAGATTCTTTTGAGTGTGTGTCACCGTACGTTAATTCTGGGTAGAATGGTAAGCTACCCAATTTCACACCAATTTCAGCACTATTTTTGATCTCTTGAGTGGTAATTTTTTTCAATCATGAGGGTGACGTCTATGGATGAAAGCCTCCTTCTTGTAGTTCGATTTGCAGTTAGAACCATTATCTCTTTCGACAACAACGGGTCCATAGAAATACCACAATTATTAACAAGGAGCGACATCAAAATCTACAAGGAAAGTTGAAGACGTTCAATGCTTGCAAGCAACAATGGAACAAGAAAAGAGCAAATTTCTTATTCAAGTAAAGCAACATACAATGAGCAGAATTTTATATATGTGTTGAAGACTTACAATACAATAAGGTAATTTTATATCAAAGTATGAGAACTTATTTACAAGAGCGAAGAAAAGTAAAAGGTGAGAAGCGGTAAAGTACTTTTCCACGGCCATGGTTGTTTTATTTTTCACTTTGTTTTGTATTTTGTTTCTCTTGTCTTAAAAGAAAAATAAAAAAAAACGAGACAAGAGAAATATCTAATATTTTTTTTAATAATCCGTGGGGAAGGAAATTCTATAAGGAAGTTTCAAGCGACAGGAATTTTAAGGAAAAAGGTTACTAATTTTCAAGGATTTACAAAGTTCAAGAGTTGATCATCAATAGTTGAAGTTGAAGACGAAGACCAAGAAGATGAAGACGAGGAGCTGAAGACGTTTCTACTGGATTCCGTGAGAGTGGTGCTATCATAATTTGAAATCTAATGTGAAGGTGAGTAAGTAATCTCATCCTCGATATAAGTGGTTGATTTCCTTTATTAGAGATCGTCAGAAAAATGGTTTTTCAAAATATTAAAAGATGTGGGTTTTTCAAAATATTTCGGAAGTTGTCCTTCCCACCATTCAACGTGTTGCAGGAATTCTCTCTTCATTCCTACCTGCGCACATGTGACACCCATAAAAAAGCCATCTTTTTTAGTGCAATTTCATAAAACCCTTTTTGGTGAGGCAGAAGTCGAGGCGAAATGTTTATTGATCGTTTCTCAAACACGCGTTCTCTCATTATGGTGTGGTTATTTCTCACTCAAGATTTAAGAATAAATATATTCTTTGGTATTTCTAACTTCTTATTACTAGCATGAAGAAACTCTATGTCCTCATAGCTCTTTGGAAGCTTGGGACGCTGGAACGCTTTAAAGTTGGAGTAGGTTTTGTGGGTATATCTCTAGTAAGCCCTCATGAGACTATAATTCGTCCACTAGGGACACCTAGAGGTTCAAACGCTTGTTATTTATGCTAAAAGTGATCATAGCCTCGACGAGATGGAGTTGTGTGTATGTTTCAGAATTGTTTGGTTTGATTTGCTCGAGGACTAGCAAAGTCTAAGTGTGGGGGAATTCGATAGGTGTAGAATACACCGTATTTACTATCTAGAGTTTATGCTTTCTTTGCTATTTTTCTTGTAAATTATGTACTTCACGTTTGTATTGAAGTTATTAGGTACTCAGGAGTCATACAGAGAAAAAAGAAGAAGAAATCGCTCAATTTGAGCCGGAAGTGCAAAGATGTCGTTTTACAAGTGAGCATTAAACATAGGTTGGACGACGTTAAGGGGATGCAAATTAGTCTATCCCTTATCAGAAGTGACCGACTATCAATAACCGTCATAACCTATAACCCTATAATTCAGAGATGGGTTTTTATTTTGCTTCTCAATCATTACCATTTCCCTGAAATACAGAGAGCGGAGCCAGACGAAACCGAGAATTGGTTCATTTTGAGATCAAGAAGAAAATGGGGAAGAACACCAGATTTTGATACTAGTGAAGTTAGGGTTTGGTGTTCTTGAGAGAATCATATTGAAATAAAATCAGGGTATGAATTTTGGTGGATGTATCTACTGCTATGAAGAAATGGGAACTCAGAGAGCTACCGACGATCATAGATCGAAGATATGGCAAATAATGGCTTGAAAATGGATCTGTGATGACTTGCAGTCGGATATCGAAGTTCAGAGACAGATTCAGAAGGGTTTGATGGTCGATTTATATGAAAACAGTGGCGAGATGGATAAGCTACCATGGATTTACAGTGTTGTTGTAGTTGATGAATCGAGAGAGGTTAGGGTTCTAATGCGAAATTAGAAATAGATCATGGGGTTAGAATATGGAGCTTCGATTGATTAACAGAAATGGATTCGATAGATTCAAGTCTATGATAGTGGTGATTGAATGGGTACTGATGATTTTCATGGGTTGTGGATGAAATTGAAGGTTGGGTTTTGCTAATTGGAAGATTCAAAAGCAGTATTGTGCTGAAATTGGAGTTAGGGTTTGATTGATTTTAAGGTTACATGATATGAATTGTTCTTGAGCTGTGGTAATTGAGTTAGAGTATGGTAAAGAATAGAAGATAGTTATGGTATTGAGAAGAATAGGTTGGATTCACGAGTTCCTGGCAGAGATTGTAAAGCAGAGAAGCCAAAAATGGGTGGAGCTGAGATGATACAGGGGAAGTTTTGCAGTTGTTTAGCTTGGATTGGGAAGATGGCATAGGTTCAGGTGTTGGTGCTTTGTGTTGGTGGAATTTCTGGTAAGTGGTCATGAGAACAAGAAGAAGATGGTACTATTGGTTAAAATTTTCAGGTGATGGCAGAGTTTGCAGGAAGAGTTGATATTGCTGCTATTGATGTTGTTTTGAACATGATATGAAGTTATTGGAGCTGGTGCTTTCTATCTGTAGTGCAGTTGTGAATTGCAGGTGGTTAGTCATGTTGTTGATGGTGTTGGTTGGTCTGAGTTAAAATGAGATTGCAAAGGAGTTAGCAGAGCTTGTTTGTATGAGTATTTGATTGGCAGCAGAGGCATTGGTGATGGCAGGAATGAGTTGTGGTGCTGCAATGCAGAGAGGGAGTAGTGGTTTGTCATGAACAGTCTATGATCTTGACAATACACTGAGAGGATCAATGAACCGAAAGCAATAACTCAGAATACTTGGGTAACTCTACACTCAAGGTGCAACCTCAATTTTCTATTTTCATTCGATGCCCAAGAAAGAGTTACAAGTTTGTCTTAAATACTGAGAACAAACCCTAACAGCAAACCCTAACACCCACAACTTAACACGTGTGGGAAGACACTAATGATTAGTAATTAAAACTACTTACTAAGCAAGAAAATAACTAATCTCTAATGATTAGAAGTTGCACTAAAACGCACACAAAATACTAAGGGCAGCCAGGGGACATGACAATTACTCTCCTCTTCAGACAATCTTTGTCCTCAAAGATTAAATTTTGGAAAATGGGCTTGAAAGTTTGCAATGTCTTCCCAAGTAGCGTCTTCCGGTGCAGTGTGAGACCATTGGATAAGAACCTGTGGTACCAAGCTCCCCTGACGGTAATCTTGTCGAAAATTCAAGGCAGTAATTGGAAGTAACACTATCTCACCATCCTCATTAGTTGAAGGCAGAGTTGGAACCATAGTGGCGGTTGTTCCAACTTTCTTTTTCAGTTGGGATACGTGGAAGACTGGGTGTATTTCAGAAGTAGGAGGGAGAGCCAACCTGTAAGCAACCTGACCAATCTTATGAGTTATCTGGAAGGGGCCGTAGTATCTTGCTGAAAGTTTGAAGTTGGTTATGACTGCCATGGAGGACTGCCTGTAAGGCTGCAGCTTCAAGTAAACATGGTCTCCTATCTCGAATGATCTGTCAGAACGTTTATGATCAGCAAAAAACTTGATTCTCTTCTGAGATTTATGGAGAGATTCCTTCAGAAGATCTAGCATAGCATCCCTGTCTTTTAGGTAGCTTTTAACCGCAGCAACTGATGAAGTAACATCGACTGGAAAAGCCAGGTGTGGTGGTTTATAGCCGTAAAGTGCAGTGAAGGGAGGCATTTTTAAGCTGGAGTGATAATTAGTATTATACCACCATTCTGCAAGGGATAGCCACTGGCTCCAATGCTTGGGCTTATGGCCAGACATGCATCTCAAATAGCTCTCCAGGCATGCATTGACCCGCTCCGTCTGTTCATCGGTTTACGGATGGTATGCCGTACTCATGTTTAATCTGGTTCCCAAGGAGTTGAATATCTCCTGCCAAAATGTACTAGTGAACACCTTGTCTCTATCAGAGACAATGGAAGCTGGCAGGCCATGGATCTTGAAGATGTGGTGGAGAAATTCTTGGGCTACAGTTATGGCTCTATAGGGGTGAGTGAGTGCCACAAAGTATGGATATTTGGTGAGTCTGTCAACAACCACCATGATAACATCCTTCTTGTTGGACTTTGGCAAACCCTCCACAAAGTCCATAGAGATGTGATGCCAAGCTTGAGAAGGAATTGGTAGTGGTTGAAGGAGGACTGCAGGAGGTATATGCTCAATTTTGTTTCTTTGGCAAGTGTCACAATGACTGACAAACAATGTAGTATCCTTTTTTAGCCCTTCCCAATAGAAATATTGTTTTTCTCTTTGGTAGCTACCCTGAACACCTGAGTGACCCCCAGCTGAAGAAGAGTGAATGGATTCTAACAGCTTCTTTCTAAGTTGATTGCCAGTACCAACATATAGTCTCCCTTTATACCTCAGTATGCCCTCTGTAAAAGTGAAGTGAGGAATAGAGCTGGGGTCAATCAGCAGCTGAGTGATCATGGAAGTATGTACAGGGTCTTGCTTATAGCTGGATATCACTTCCTGTTCCCATTGGGGAGATGAGAGTGCCATAGAATTACAGCTTGCTGATGTAGTGTCAGAATGTATCCTTGAGAGTGCATCTGCCACTGTGTTATCATAACCCTTCTTGTACTGGATAGTATAATCAAAGCCTAATAATTTCATGAGCCACAGCTGTTGTAAGATGGTGGTTATTTTCTATTCCATGAAGTATTTGATGCTTTGATGGTCAGTGTGGATGAAAAAATGGTGGCCCAATAAATAATGTCTCCATTTGGTGACTGCCATTACCACTGCTAAGAGTTCTTTCTCATATGTAGAGAGTCCCATATTCCTTGGTCCCAGAGGCTTGCTGAAGTAAGCTATGTCTCTTCCTTCTTGCATCAACACAGCTCCTACTCCATGTGTGCAAGCATCAGATTCCACCACAAATGGTTTGGAAAAATCAGGTAGGGCCAAGACCGGTATAGTGCACATAGCAGGTTTGAGTTTGTTGAATGCGTCAAGAGCTGCAGAAGACCAAGTGAAAGCATTCTTCTTTAGTAAGTCAGTAAGGGGCTTGTTGAGTATACCATATCCCCTCACAAATTTTCTGTAATAACCAGTGAGTCCTAGGAAACCCCTCAATTGTTTTAAGTTGGTGGGAATATGCCAGTTTTGCATACATTGGATTTTTTCAGGGTCAGCTAAAACCCCTTGGGCATTGATAATGTGACCCAAGTATTGCAAGGATGGTTGGGCAAAGGTGCACTTGGAGAGTTTGGCATAGAGTTGGTGCTGTCTTAAAATGGAAAGGACTACAGAAAGGTGTTGAATGTGATCTTTAAGGTTGGTACTATATACCAATATGTCATCAAAGAAGACAAGGACAGATTTTCTGATATAAGGGCCAAAAATAGTGTTCATTAAGGCTTGGAAGGTGGCTGGGGCGTTAGTTATCCCAAAGGGCATAACCTTGAACTCAAAATGCCCATGATGTGTTCTAAAAGCAGTTTTGGGTATATCTGGAATATGCAATCTGATTTGATAGTACCCTGATCTTAGATCTAATTTAGTGAAGATAATAGCACCGTGTAATTCATCTAACAATTCATCAATGATAGGAATAGGGAACTTATCTTTGATGGTAATGTCATTGAGCTTCCTGCAATCAACGCAGAACCGCCATGTATTATCCTTCTTATTTACTAGGAGTATTGGAGAAGAAAAAGGACTTTGACTGTCTTGAATTATGTCAGCTTGGAGCATTTCCTTCACCAATGACTCTACCACGGTTTGATGGATATAAGGGAATTTGTAGGGCCTTAAGGTCACTGGTTGAGAATTTGGTTTGAGTTGAATTTTATGATCCAAATGCCTCTGTGGTGGTAGTTGTGTTGGTTCTGAGAAGACATCTGTGAATTCTTCAAGAAGGTTTTGTATTTCAGTGGGTATGGAAGGGTGTGTGGGACTAGAGGAGATGTGAAAAAATTGGCCAACTAAGGAAGGAGTATTTTTCTTGAGAAACTTCTGCATGGCTTGTGGTAGGCTCGGAAAGATACCTACTACTATGTATACTGCAAGTGCACAGTGTCTATTGCAGGCAGGGCAAATACAGGTCGAACCACAGAGACTTGGTGAGTGTAAGTTGAAGTTTTACTCTTTCTAAACTGATTTAAATAAAAGTAACCAAAAGAGTTTGTTTTGTCGATACGATGAAATGATTTTCAAGTGACTGAAATAATAAAAGTAAATAGAAGAAAATAACACAGGGTGTAAAAACTGAGAATGGAGATACTAGAGCTTTCAAATCCACTACTAACCTACAATATGCATTTAATTTATGATTCTATTCTTGTCCTTATAGCATATTCAAGTTTACCTTGTATCTAAGGTGTTTCTCCAATGGATAAATTAATCACAACTAAAATATTTCTCCAAAGCATTAACTGTCTAGTTACAGCACAACTAATCTAAGGATCAATAATATTTTTTAAGCATGAGTTGCAGCATAATCAACATAGTAATATTCTAACTACAATGGATACATGGCATACATTGTGAGAGCAAAATATTGACAAACTTGGATTAAATTATATCTTAAACAATTTCAAACATTCAAGAACAACTCACAAAGTATGAATGACATATCATTAGGCTAGAGCTTCATCTAAACTCTAGCAAAGAGTTTTAGAACATACTGAAAATGGAAATGGAATTGTACTGATAGAAAATATGGTGTGTGTTATGGTGTAGAGAGAACCCCCAGCTGGGTTTTTTTCTGGGAGAAGAGTTCGAGCATATTTATAGGGTAGAAAACGCCCGACCATTTCTTCATGGTAGCATCACTCACATGTGAATCTTCTCCCACGCCTTCACGTGCTGTCTTCCCACGCTCGTTATCTTCCACAAGTACTCTTTTCTCCCCACTTGCTTTGTATTCTTCCCATGCCTCCATGTTTATATTCTTCTCTAACTCAGTCATCAGCCATGCCTTCACTCTTTGCTTCTCTTCCTCACGTGTTGTCTTCACGGCATAATCATTGCCTCGGACTGAGCTCCAACAGCTTCATGTTCCGATGTGAGTTCCAACAGTAGCTACGAGCTTCATCATCGTTGTCACTGCCAACATCATGTGCTTCAGTTCATCATTAGCCCGATTTCCTCCCCATCAACAGCTTGTCGTGAACAACACCCCGCAGCTCCGATCACCGGCCATGCATGTTCATTCTCTGTTAACAGCAAAGCCCGAGAACCATCTCAGCCAACAGTTACTCTATCGAGCTCGTCCTTAGCTTGCTCTCACAACTCTAGCAGCTCATCGAACCACAGCGATATGATCAACACTGCATACTTGAGCTCCAACATCATTTACCAGCCATCTCGTCGCTGCTTTTCACGTGCTTTCCAACAGCTCGACAACCCGTGCTTATATCTTCATGTTCTCTGCCATCAGCTCCCGACAACTCGTGCATGACTCATACTTCAACTTTCCACATCATCGTCGAGCTCCAAGCTCCATGTATAATGGCAGCAACACTTTTGAGTTCTTCATCTTGAACTGTATCATTTTCTCGAAGCTTGTCATCACAGCCAATGGCTCAAGATCTTGTTTGTTGAAACAAAACTTATTACCATCCCTGTTTAATCAAAACAGGGTGATAGCAATCAAATCCGGACATTAAATCTCTAAAATTCACGTCCAAATTCTCTGCCAGAAAACATGCAGGAATAGAAATTCGAATTTTTGTTTTCCCGCCAATGTTTCTTTTCTCGTGAAGAAGAAGATGGGTGCCCCGATCTAAATCGCGGGTGCCTTTAACAATATTTGAATTTGTTGGCAGCCCCATTAAGTAAAAGACTGGACTTCCTTTAGCAGTTCCCTTAAACTTGAATGCCCCTTAACATGAGCGTGTCCTTTAATGAACAGTAAAGGTGACGATAGTATTCTCCATTATAAAATGACCATTTTGCCCCTTTTCCCCATAACTTCTTCGTATGAACTCCGAATGACTCCGTTCTTTCGCCATTGTCTATGCCTTCTCGTCCTCAATTCATCCAAGCTTTATTTGGTACCTAAAAACACAAAGTTAATTAATACAAATATTTATTCTTGAAAACAGAGAAAATACAGAATTTGGGATAATATCTGATTTTAAAGCGCAAAAGATGAGTTAAATGCCAATAAAAAGGTGTAGAAATATGCATTATTTGTCACTCATCAAATACCCCCAAACCTGAATTTTACTTGTCCTCAAGTGAAACAGAAATTAAGAAATCCTAACTATACCACTGTCGCTGGTCTCTCGAATGCATTTAGCATATGCACTAAGCCTTTAAACCCCTAGGTGTCCCTAGTGGACGAGTTGTAGTCTCGTGAGGGCCTATCAGAGATGTACCCACAAAACCTTCTCCAACTTCAGAGCGTAAAAGAGTCTCAAGCATCCAAGGAGCTATGAGGACATAAAGTTTCTGCATGCTAGTAACACGAAGTTAGAACTACCAAAGAACGCATTCTCATCCTTAAGAGTTGAGAGAGAAATAACCATACCATATGAAAGAATTCGGGTTCGAGAATAATCACAAGCCTCGACTTCTGCCTCACTAACAGGGTTTTATGATAATTGCACTCAAAAAGACCGCTTTTTTAGTCTCTCATGTGTGCAGAATGGAATAAAGAGTGAAATCTTGCACACTTTGATGGTGGGAAGGAGAACCTTCCGAAATAATTTTTGGAGACTCCACAGAATTATGGACAAAAAGAATCTTTTTCTGATGATCCCTAAGAAAGGAAATCAACCATTAGCAAGGGTGGGAGTACTCACTTACCTTCACATCCGATTGGCAATCAACACCACTCTCACAGCATCAATAGAAATGTCTTCAATCTTCGGTCTTCAACTGTTGATGGTGAACTTCTTGAACTACAAAAACTTGACAATTTGTAACTTTTCTCCTCAATTTCCTTATTGCTTGGAATTTTCTTCTTGAATTCTTCTTCTTTACCATGGTGGTATCAAAACTAAACTAAGAAAATAAACTTTAATTTTTTTTTTTTTTTTTTTTTAAACATGAAATGAAAATAACAACAAAAACAATGAAACTACTAACTCCATGGATGAAGGACTTTATTACTCAATTCTTCACAACTTGTATTGTCTTGATTTCATAAACTTCACTAATTCTCATCTTGTTTTCTTTTCTTTTCTCTTGTAAAATACCTCTTCAAATGTGTATATAATTCTGCTCTTTGTATTGTTTCCTGTAAACCTTGGACTAATTTTGATGTTGCTTTGTTCATTGCTGAAGATGTGTTTCTATGGATCTGTTGATGTTGTTGAGAGAGAGAGAGATTGATTCTAATTTCTCATCGAACTACAAGAAGGAGTTTTCATCTTTAGACATCACCCTCATGATTGACAAAATTAGCACTCAAGAGATCAAAAATAGTGCTGAAAGTGGTGCGAAGTTGGGTAGCTCACCATTCCTACCCGGAATTGACGTACGGTGACACACACTCTAAAAGATTTTTTAGAAAGTCACAAATTGAAGGTCGGTGCCTCGCTTGATGTAAAAATGGGTAGTCTCCACTATGGGTGATCACAATTCTACTACCGAATATCTTTACAGCACCTAATTCGCCCTCCGGCATGGCTAAATCCAACTTTAACGCTTTAATAACCTAAGAAACCCGATTGTGTTCTCCAGTACTTCCAAGTTCATCTATTTCGGCCAGACTCTCTATGTAAACATAGCTAGAAGCATACTAGTGACTCTAAGATCTCTAAAAGTTGGAGGTTTTATGCAAATATTTGCAAAAGATTTTCAGTCACTTGAAAATCATTTCGTCGTATCGACAAAACAAACTCTTTTGGTTACTTTTATTTAAATCAGTAAAGATAGAAACCTCAGCTACACCGCTAACCGAGTCCCCGGCAACGGCGCCAAAAACTTGGTTTAAATTTGATCTCTAGTGTAAAAAAAACTCTATATGAAAAACACACCCCCAAACCTAAATCTAACATTGTCCTCAATGTTTCAAAAGATGATGAGAACACATATCAAGAGAGCAAGGTAGAGCAGATTTAAAGGACAGAGATTTCCGAGCCTACCAAGTTTTTGGGGGTATTTGATGAGTGCCGAATAGTGCATATTTCTATACCCTTTTATTGGCATTTAACTCATCTTTTGCGCTTTAAAATCATATATTATTCCATATTCCGTGTTTTCTTTGTTTTCAAGAATAAATTCATATACTAATTAAATTTGTGTTTTTAGGTACTAAATAAAGCTTAAATAAATTGCGGAGCCAAAAGAGCAGAAAATTGGACCGTTGGATTGTTTTAGGAGCTGCAACCAACGGTGTCTTCACTCGTTGTATCAAAATTAGAAGCGCCCGCCTCACACCATAATCGTCTAGCTCCTTCACCTAACCGAGCATGCCAAACAGCCCCTAACCATCATCTTTCCAAAACCCATAATTTCTCCACCACACTCGACAATCCCCACCTCACCCATCAATCTCGTTTTGCTCGTACAAATAAACTAACATAAACAGTTCGTGGAATGAGAAGCATCAAGTCGTGGGAGTCATCGCCCATACTTGTTTTGTTTATTTTAAATTCAAAACATCATCTAGTGGGAGGAAACATTAAGGCATGGGAGGAAACATCAAGCCCGTACCTTTGTTTTGAAATTCAATTAAATGAGAAGAAGCACGTGGTGGGAGCTGACAGCTCGTGAGGAGAAAGTGAAGAAGGTGGGAGTAGAATACAAAAGTGTGGTAGTGGGCGGAAAGGACAGCAAGAAGACAAGTTGTAAAGAAGAGAGAAGAAAAGAATTCGTGGAGAAAATAGAAAGTGGAAAGAAAAGAAAGAAGAAGTGAGAAGAAAAGAAGTCGTTGAGAGAAGAAAGAGACAAAGCGTGGGCTGCGGGACAGAATGAGAACGTGCGCCGAAAGTGAAGCATCCAAGGAATGTGTCTGATGGGAGGTGCACGCTGTGTCGTGTATTTCATCCTATAAATAATTTCTAATTCTTCTCTCATGAGGCATACCCGGCTAGGGGTTCTCCAGACACCATATTTTCCATCTGTTAATTTTGTTTCCATTTTATCATGTTCTAAAACTCTCTTCTAGGGTGTAGATGAAGCCCTAGTATGATTCTATGTTATTTATACTTTGTGTGTTGTTCTTGAATGTTTAAAATGATTTAGAGATCAAATTTAAACCAAGTTTTTGGCGCCGTTGCCGGGGACTCGGTTAGCGGTGTAGCTGAGGTTTCTATCTTTACTGATTAAAAAAAAGAAACCAAAAGAGTTTGTTTTGTCGATACGACGAAATGATTTTCAAGTGACTGAAATAATAAAAGTAAATAGAAGAAAATAACACAGGGTTTAAACACTGAGAATGAAGATACTAGAGCTTTCAAATCCACTACTAACCTACAATATGCATTTAATTTATGATGTTATTCTTGTCCTTATAGCATATTCAAGTTTACCTTGTATCTAAGGTGTTTCTCCAATGGATAAATTAATCACAACTAAAATATTTCTCCAAAGCATTAACTGTCTAGTTATAGCACAACTAATCTAAGGATCAATAATATTTTTTAAGCATGAGTTGCAGCATAATCAACATAGTAATATTCTAACTACAATGGATACATGGCATACATTGTGAGAGCAAAATATTGACAAACTTGGATTAAATTATATCTTAAACAATTTCAAACATTCAAGAACAACTCACAAAGTATGAATGACATATCAGTAGGCTAGAGCTTCATCTAAACTCTAGCAAAGATTTTTAGAACATACTGAAAATGGAAATGGAATTGTACTGATAGAAAATATGGTGTGTGTTATGGTGTAGAGAGAACCCCCAGCTGGGTTTTTTTCTGGGAGAAGAGTTCGAGCATATTTATAGGGTAGAAAACGCCCGACCATTTCTTCATGGCAGCATCACGCCCATGTGCATCTTCTTCCACGCCTTCACGTGTTGTCTTCCCACGCTCGTTATCTTCCACAAGTACTCTTTTCTCCCCACTTGCTTTGTATTCTTCCCATGCCTCCATGTTTATATTCTTCTCGAACTCAGTCATCAGCCATGCCTTCACTCTTTGCTTCTCTTCCTCACGTGTTGTCTTCACGGCATAATCATTGCCTCGGACTGAGCTCCAACAGCTTCACGTTCTGATGTGAGTTCCAACAGTAGCTACGAGCTTCATCATCGTTGTCCTGCCAACATCATGTGCTTCAGTTCATCATTAGCCCGATTTCCTCCCCATCAATAGCTTGTCGTGAACAGCACCCCGCAGATCCGATCACCGGCCATGCATGTTCATTCTCTGTTAACAGCAAAGCCCGAGAACCATCTCAGCCAACAGTTACTCTATCGAGCTCGTCCTTAGCTTGCTCTCACAACTCCAGCAGCTCATCGAACCACAGCGATATGATCAACACTGCATACTTGAGCTCCAACATCATTTACCAGCCATATCGTTGCTGCTTTTCACATGCTTGCCAATAGCTCGACAACCCGTGATTATATCTTCACGTTCTCTGCCATCAGCTCCCGACAACTCGTGCATGACTCATACTTCAACTTTCCACATCATCGTCGAGCTCCAAGCTCCATGTATAATGGCAGCAACACTTTTGAGTTCTTCATCTTGAACTGTATCATTTTCTCGAAGCTTGTCATCACTGCCAATGGCTCAAGCTCTTGTTTGTCGAAACAGAACTTATTACCATCCCTGTTTAATCAAAACAGGGTGATAGCAATCAAATCCGGACATTAAATCTCTAAAATTCACGTCCAAATTCTCTGCCAGAAAACATGCAGGAATAGAAATTCGAATTTTTGTTTTCCCGCCAATGTTTCTTTTCTCGTGAAGAAGAAGATGGGTGCCCCGATCTAAATCGCGGGTGCCTTTAACAATATTTGAATTTGTTGGCAGCCCCATTAAGTAAAAGACTAGACTGCCTTTAGCAGTTCCCTTAAACTTGAATGCCCCTTAACATGAGCGTGTCCCTTAACGAACAGTAAAGGTGCCGATAGTATTCTCCATTATAAAATGACCATTTTGCCCATTTTCCCCATAACTTCTTCGTATGAACTCCGAATGACTCCGTTATTTCGCCATTGTCTATGCCTTCTCGTCCTCAATTCATCCAAGCTTTATTTGGTACCTAAAAACACAAAGTTAATTAATACAAATATTTATTCTTGAAAACAGAGAAAATACAGAATTTGGGATAATATCTGATTTTAAAGCGCAAAAGATGAGTTAAATGCCAATAAAAAGGTGTAGAAATATGCATTATTTGGCCCTCATCAGCTTGCCCACTCATATGCATAAGGGAGGGTTTTGAAGTAGAACCCTGAAGTGTAATGAGTTGGCCATGGTGCAGGAATAAAATAGAGAGTTTGGCTAGGTTAAAGGTGACATCTCCCAATGTGCTGAGCCAATCTGCGCCTAGGACAATATCACAACCTCCCAAAGGAAGCAATCTGAAGTCTCCACAGAAAGCATTGTCTTGCATTGTCCACTGTATTTTACGGCATACGCCGGTGCTAGTGGTTTGAGCCCCATTTGCTACTGTTACAGGCATGTGAGTTGTGGGATGGACTTCACAGTCCAAGTGTTTCACAAGTGCCGAGTCTATGAAGCTATGTGTACTTCCCGTGTCAACCAATATAGTAACATCTTTGTGTTTGATAAATCCTGAAATGCGTATGGTATCCACACTCATTGTACCTGTAAGAGCATGGAGTGATACCTCCATATCTGACTCGATGAATGTGTCAGCCTTCTCTGGAGGTGGTTCTTGTGGTGGAGACTCTTCCACCTCTTCAGTGATGACCATAAACAGTTGTTGTGGCTTGCATCTGTGACCAGGCACATAGGTTTCTTCGCAGTTATAGCAGAGACCTTGATATCTCCTCTTGTCTTGCTGATCACGAGTTAAACGACGAATGGGTGGTGGAATTTACACTGATTTAGGTACAGGGGTGGGGGGTGTAAGAAGAAGTGGTGGTGATTTAGGTGGTGGTGGTGGTGGGGTGAAGGTGGTGGTGCTTTTTGGAGGATGAGGTGAAAATTTATTGAAGTAAGTGGTAGTTGTAGGTTGTTTATAAGATAGGGTTTTAGGTTGTTGATGTTGTTGGGAGTGCAGGTAACTCTCTTGTAGGCGAGCAAGATAAAAGGCTTGGGAGAGTGTGGTAGGTTTGTGCATTTCCACCTTTAGTTTAATCACTTCCTTCAATCCACTTAAAAAACTCATAACAAAATAATCTTCTTTAAGATTGGGATTATTCTGAAGCATAAGGGCTTTAAGAGGTTCAAACTTATCAAAATAGTCTTCAACTGAGTTGAGTTGAGACAGTTTATTGAAACAACCCACAAAATTTTCACTTGCTAAATCTTCAAAGCGTTCACAAATAGCAGAAGAAAAGTCAAACCAAGAGATAGTTTGTTTACCCGTTTGAAAGTCTTGAAACCAGGATTCGACTTTTCCCTCTAGATGAATCAAAGCTAGCTCAGTTTGGTGGTGTTCTTGAACACCCTTCAGGTGGAAATAGCGCTCGCACTTGCGGTTCCAGCTTCTAGGGTTATCACCATGAAATTTGGGGAAATCAATTTTTGGGGACGTGTTGGTAAACTCGATGTTACTAGTTTCCTTAATAGGTTGGTTGACAGAAGATTCACCGGGATCCGGTTGAATAGGATTGGTACGGAGGAGTTGAGCAATAAGTATATCAAACTGAGTTTTCGAATCATGTGCTAGAGAAATAAGTGTATCTATTGATTCCTGCTGTTTTTTCTCTGCTTCAGCACGGGCTGTACTGTGTTGAATATGTAGATCTGTTAACTTTGTAAGCATGGAGGACAGTTCCTTTGTTGTACTGTCAACATCTTTGATTGTTGCACCCGTCATTGAAAGGACGAAGATGAGTGATCTACTGGATGATACCAAATGTCATGAACAGTCTATGATCTTGACAATACACTGAGAGGATCAATGAACCGAAAGCAATAACTCAGAATACTTGGGTAACTCTACACTCAAGGTGCAACCTCAATTTTCTATTTTCATTCGATGCCCAAGAAAGAGTTACAAGTTTGTCTTAAATACTGAGAACAAACCCTAACAGCAAACCCTAACACCCAAAACTTAACACGTGTGGGAAGACACTAATGATTAGTAATTAAAACTACTTACTAAGCAAGAAAATAACTAATCTCTAATGATTAGAAGTTTCACTAAAACGCACACAAAATACTAAGGGCAGCCAGGGGACATGACATGGTTGTGTCGCAGTAAAGAAGGTGTAGCTGGTTTGGCAGTGCTCGTGCAGTTGGAAATGGTTGTTGATGTGGTTAATGGAAAATTCCAGTGCAGTGGCTTGAGCAGAATTTGACTAGGAAATTTGGTGCTGACTGAGATTACAGGGAAGGTGAATGAACTCAGGGTGGTGATGGAATCCATATCTGTTGTTGGTAGTGCACATGAGCTTATATGAGTTTCAGCTGGTTATGAAGTGACAGCTGAGCCAATGTTGCAGGTGGAATCAGAGATGGTTTGTAAATGGATTAAGAATCTGCAAATGAGAATGATTTGAGCTGGTAAATGTGAAGTATAGATGTAGAAGTGGATGGATGTTCAGGAATGCAGCTGTGAAGATGCACAGCCATCATGGCTGGATATGAGTTGGTGAAGCACAATGATTGTGTTGCATTAGTTCAAGCCATATAAAAGCCAAGGTCATGGTACTCTGATTTCTGAATTGACCAGTTTAGACCGGTGACCGGGTGGACTTTGCCGGTTACCTGAGATATTTTTCCGGTGCCGGATTCCGGCCAAAAATCCAGTTTTCCGGCGACCACTTTTGGGACAGATTTTCTACACGGGTTTCTCTCACTTGTGGGCTTGGTGGATTTTTATCTAATGGACTTTGAAGAATAAACCTAATTTTGGAACAAGAAGATCTATAAAAAGGAAGTTTTCTACAACTTTTAGGACACCACAATATTATTATTCTTTTTCTTGGAGTTTTGGAAAACTATTTTCTAGGGTTTGTTTTCTTTTATGTTTCATCTTCTTTCTTTGACTATTATGACGATGAACTCCATTAATATGAGTAACTAAATATAATTATTGGTTATGGGATAAAAGTTGATTTCTTCAAGCATGTTATTTGGTTTAAATTCATGTTGTTT
This sequence comes from Papaver bracteatum, assembly GCA_023529315.1. Lineage (NCBI taxonomy): Eukaryota > Viridiplantae > Streptophyta > Magnoliopsida > Ranunculales > Papaveraceae > Papaver > Papaver bracteatum. Next base: position 77,311 of record JAJJWX010002419.1, on the reverse strand, counting down.
TGTTGCTTTAGATCTGTAGGAAGTTTTCCAATTCATCTTCGTTATGTGAATATCTTGCATTTGATTAAGAACCCACGTCAGTCCTGCAATAAGTGCTTTCTCTTTCTTTTGTTGTGTAATGTGTCTTACTCTTTATCAGTATCACTGTTACTCTTGCCTTCCATGAGCTCTTGATCCTTCATCAAAAGTTTAGTCACCTCATTGTCAAGCGATGACTATCTAATCTTCTATCTTTGTGCATAATCAAGTTTCATCAAATTACGCGGCAAAGTAATATTTATCATCGTGAGGCAAGAAATATTTTCCTAATTTTGGTTCCCTTTTGAACGAATTGTCCATTGGAAAATTGTATCATCTTATATTTGTAGAGACATTATAATATGGGGATACTTTGACACTTTACTTAAAATCATGGATATCTCTTAAAAGTCTCGTACGTTCATGGCGTTATTTTCTAATCATAAGAACATTGTTATCTGATTAAAGAGACCATGCACTTCGAATCAAGAGATCATAATTAGAACCATGCATACATATATGACAAAGAATAAATTGGCTTATTTCTCATACACATAAGTTTTGTTCTTTCAACTACATTGACCATGTAACGTACATTTTTCTAGTCTTAGAAAGAGAGATTGGTTGAATTTTTTTATTGAGAAATTTAGCAGCAATAAATTTATCAACTTGTTCCACCATCCGTAATTTTTTACATTTACTCAAGTATTAAAACAAAAATTGCACATATATGCAACAACTTTGGTTTCTTTCATCAAACGATCTCTTTTCAACCGGAAACAAAGATGATCAAAATCAAATTTTCAGGGTAGAAGTTCATCGACAATATCTGGCCATTCGGAATTGCAGTAGTTTCCACACTGATATTTAGGTAAAAATTAAAGCATGTCATGGTCATATAATCTTTTTTTGTAGCATGACCAACCATTAGTAATATGTCTAAGAATAAACTGTTTTTTTTCCACAAAATCATTGGACTTCTAGAATCTATCATTGGAGTCTACTTTCTTTTGCATAGTCGTTTTGGTTGGTGCTTTTGAATGTTTTGCTTCCTTATTGTTACTTAACGTTTTCTACCCCTCTTAGATGTCACCTTGTCCTTATCTTTGGTATTATGTGGAATCTTTGTTTCGCGTTCTGGATCATGTAGAGAAAGAATCTTTACATGTAAACAGTGATTCATATTTGTAAACAAAAGTGCTTTAGTACAAATCATTTGCAAATCTACTTCCTTTTGTATATCAGCATCTAAATCTTTTAATTCTCCTTCTGGATTGAATACTTCTTATACCGTAAAATTGTTATATTATATTTTTATATTTCACTCTTACATTACCAATTTCAATACAAAGTTGTGGTCTTTGATTCATTTGAGCCACTTGTATGTCATTTCTCCCTTGGTAATATGCATTTGGAAATAAATAATATGGTGAGCATGCGTTCACAGTCCATCCATCTATAATCAAGTTAATTATTCATACTAATATGTCACTATCTTATTGCATTATTCTTAGTAATTTACATGTTCTTTGGCCGTGCAGTTCATCAAATTTTCAATTATGGTTTTTATGGTGTGCTCATGTTGATTTTACACTCTTGTGCAATAAAAGATATTTTCATATGTGAAATAACATTGTCTAATTCATTCATTCCTATTTATTCCTTAGTTCTGAATCCTTTTCTTAAACTCTTACAAAGGAATTCTATCTTAAAATCTCAAAAACATCTCTATACACATAGTGAAGAGTTCAAATATACGTCAAAACTGTTAGGCTTTAATTTTAAGTGTTTCTATAATCAATTCATTTAGCTAAATAAAATATATTCAATCCATCATGTATAATTGATAACTCATACATAGATTCAAAAATTTATATTCGCATACTACATAAACATGATTAAAACATAAGTACCATATTATTTATTCAATTTGTTTTCCAAAAAAAAATTATATTCATAAAGAGTCATTTATCAATTACACAGAAACAAAAATGCAGGACATGAAGATCATTTACCAAACAATAAACTCTAATACTACTTTGATCAACTTTCATTATAAGGTAATCTGGAGCTAGCAACAATTGGCTTTTTTGTTTCTTCTTAAACCTTGATTTTTTCATCGCCCATTCTTCCAAAGCATTCCCAAATTAACTCCACAAGTCCTCCGGTCTGAATAATAAATGAGCGAGCAAGTCATCAAGATCTTTAAAATTAAATGACCGAACATGCCGATTAATGTGTGATTCTGCAGCTTTTGACCTCCTCAAACCTTATTGGCATTCAAAAGTTAAACTCATAAGTTAAATTCAAGTTATTTGATTTTTTTTCTATGTTTCTTTTCTTTCACTCCAAGTCAGTCGTATCCAACATCTAGAATAGATAGGAAATAAAATATACACTTTGCCAAAAAAATAATATTTCCTAAGTCAATAAGATTTTCCAAATCAATTTCATAACCTAGTCATTCTTACAGGTGTAAACCCTACTTATAAGTATTTATTTTTCTATCTGTTACTACTTAATGCATATTGCGATGTTTTAAATATCACCTCTTTTAGTTTGAAATTTTCCCATCTTAAGTATTACCTACTTTATACCTCGAAGAGTTTTAGTTAAAGTTGTAAGCCGCCTATTTAAACCCTACGTACTTAACATGTGTCAACTACTATCTATAATATTTGGGTTACTATTATCTAACTCTTACTTAGCCAAATTGTCTGACATAAACTGGACACCATGCAAATGAGAAGAACATTAACTTAAGCTAAACTGTCAATGGGAATGATTGGCCAATCGCGGAGTTATCTAGTTATTTATAATGACTGCATAGAACCCTTTAATGATGATGGTCGCGATTTTAATATAAAACTCTAAAAATCTACAAAATTGTACTTTTATAATTCTTATATTCTTAATGAGTTTTTGTAATTTTGGTAATATACTTATTGTTTATTCTGCGAAGTGGCTATATGATCAAATAACAAAAGAAAATTACTTGATTTTCAACAAACATCAACATAAAAATTAAGACATCTATGTTGAAATAACAAATAAAGCAATGGATTCTTATACGATTAAATACATAAACTTAGATTTAAAAAACAACCGAGACAAAAAGTGTAACATGATGCCTTATAGTATATGTGTTACATTGCGGCATCATGTGCATCACAAAAGCCAGATACAATTTTTTTTGAAAAGTAGAAAGGAAGACACACCAACACAATAGTTACAGAAAAGTATTATTCCATATGGATTTAATTGCTATCATTCTTCACTTTAAATTACACATAGAGATTGGTCACCAACTTTTTCCAAGCAAGTTCTAGAGCAGACAAAACATTAAAATTACAAATGTTATTTCTTCGAATAATGTAGATATCTTGGAATAACATGGTAGATAACTCCAGTATTGAAATTACTATTAACGTATATTATAAAAATCCATGTTTAAAGGTTATACAACGGATGAAGAAAAAGCATCCTGACAATATATATCTAATCAATAAGACACTTTCAATCGGAAACTGGATAAAAAATTAGAGATAAAGAAGATTTCTAAAACAAATAGAATGTACCAATTTGTTACGGAAGACAATTAGTGTAACAAACACTGCTAAAATCAACCATACGAAAGGTTAGTTAATAAAATACGTCATCCAATACATCTCTCATTAGAAGGAACTACACAACTTTACGACTCTTGTACATTTGAGTGGAATCCATGACCCTGGAAAGAAGAACTTCAACATAAGACCTAAAGATCAACACTTCAAATATCAAATGAATGCCCATATGATAGGTGAAAGGCACGCCAGCCGGAGACATGAACCTTGAATATTAGGAAAACTTAAATATTTGAACTTATTTACATTAATTATATCTCAAACATGCTGACAGGTCGGGATCTCACAATCTCAATCTCAAACATACATAGGATCTCACAATCTCATAAGGTATAATATAAACATACCACTTCAGTCATACTTTTAAAAGCAGTGTGTTAGAATCTAATTGCGTTTTTTCTTGTTCCCAAAAAGCATCTTCAGTTTCTAAAAAAAAACCTCATCAACAGCTTCACTACGAAGTAAGAACATCTTTCAAAATAAAAACCTCCATACTTAAAATTCAACGTATTTTCAAACTCAATAGTACCCCATGTTTCATGAAACCCTTTTGGTTCAACATTTCAAGCTGCATATCGTAATTTTCTCTTCGCCAAATTTCCCGAGACTTATGCTGTTTTTAATCTAGGAAAGAAAATAACTTATTACATCAATAGAAGGACTACATGAGTAAGGACTGAAAGCATAAATACATGCTTATGTTAATTGAAATGATATGACTAAACGGCCTATTGCTTCTAAATGCCTGAATAACCAAAGAATTACAGACTCCAAATGATAATAAATAACAACCTGCTTAAGAAGCATTCAGATAAGGAATGGTCAGGAAATTGTACATACTATTTAGATTCTCAGTGACTAAACCGCCAGATATGATTACTAAAATACGTTGAAGTATATAATGGTGATTGAAGATGTTATTTCAGAATATGCCCACCTCAAGCTGCTAATGGAGATCGTATATATTTAGCAAGTATTTTTAGGTCTTGAAGAACCATAGAAACCTTTGAAGATGAAAAATAATACTAATCATATACATAAATGGAAGACTCTTAAACTGAAAATAAATAAATTTCTTTGAGTGTAAAATCTTAAGATAAAAGAGAAGAAAGTACCTGGCCAGAAAAATCTAGTTTCCCGATTAAAACTGAATTAGATTAAAATTCTCCAGTCTAATACATGTCCTTCTCTGAAGTGAATATTGGTCTAACAGAGAAAAGAAGCGAAAACTGACCATCCCTGGATTTCTGAGCTCTTTCCTTAATGTTCCCTCTATGTAGAGTAGCGACGTGTTGTTGCTTGTAACTTATAAGAAAATAGAGCTTTATGAAAATGCCATCAAGTCTGTAGGGAATGATAACTGCTAGTAGTTTAGAAGCATTGAAAGGAATAAATAAGGAGACAATTTTGGGTTACTTACATCCCATCGAAATAGGTCTGGCGGTGGTGGTGATAACACCAACTATTGGTTCTTCTTGATTCTCTTTCAAAAAATTCAATTTACCTAACCACAATTCCAAATCATGTAATTTTAGCATGTTGGATTTATTCATATGCATCGGTGAGTTAATTGGTCGGATCCAAAATGAGAATATCGATGGTTTCAATGAAGCCATTGATGCACTAAATGTTTAGGCAAATAATTATTTGAATTTGTGAGATACCTACAAACAAAGAAAGTATACGTTCAAGAAAGCTAAAATATAAAACTGTGATATATTCATCACTAACTTGTATGTTCAACCAAACACAGTAAGACCATAAGAACTAAATTAACCTGGCGTTATTCAAACATGCAACCTTCTGACATGGAATCAGCCACGCTACCATTGCGCCACAAATTCATACTTGTGCATATAAATCATGGATTAGTTTAAACAGTGAGGGATCTCCAGAAGGTCCATCCACATAGAATACACATATACTACATATGGAACTGAGATAATAAAACTTTGCGATCATGTATATGATGCAACTATAAATATGTAAAATGATAAAATTGATCTATTGGCTTGCAGCTAAGGATCTCTGGTAGTGTTTAGATTCCATGAAGAATATATTGTGAAAGTAAAGAAACAGATGCACATGTGCATCAACATCTTTTACCTTTAGATGGGCTTTCAACAATAGCTCAAGAAGTACTTCGTTCTTTGAAGAGCGCAAGTCGGGCAGTGAAATAAGTATTGTGGATAATACAGTTAGCTGATTTAAGAAGTGTTATCAAACATGTAGGACACACCTGGTTCACATCCTTGATCGACATTCCATGCACCTCATGAAATTGCAAGTAATATAAAATCATTATCGAACAATATGTTTGAACAGATGACTACTTAAGCAACTACTATTGATAGGCAAATCGGATCATCTCTCATTTATTTCCATTCCCATCAAATGGTTTCACTAATTAAGAATAATAAAACCTACATCTAAGTTCCAGATATGTTATAATAATAGATTGATAAGAGAGTTAAGGAATAATAACCTAACCAAGTTATCCATATTCTGGAGGAAAAAAAAAATATGCTGCTGAGCAAACTTCATGCAAGCATTTCTAGGAAATTGTGCACATCTATCACCACATGTAGCTTAATTACAAGTAATTTACCTGGTTCAACATCTTCCGAAATTAAAATATTAAATTCCAAGAAAAAGAAGCTCACCAAAACAAAGAAAAGATGACATGAACACAAAAAATACCTTTGGAGAAAAGATAAGTTTTTTGAAGTTAATTTGTTGCATCAAATATTCTGCTTGATGATGCAGAACATCCATTTCTGTTTGAGATGTACTAATCTTGAACACTGGTATATGAGGTTTACTCGGCTTCAGGTCTCTAAAGACGAATTACAGAAGGTGATGGAGTGCTAAGAATGGATTGAAAACTTTTCAGGGTTTTGTTCAGTCATAAGGGTTATATTCTATCATGTCTGAATATATGGCCATGTTGTATTATCTTTTTCACACCTTGTTAATACTAAAACAACGGTGCATCACTACCTGTACATAAAGAGAAAGAAAATTATGTACCCTACATCACATGAAACCTATAAAAAAATATCTCTAAGCTTTAGTTTTGTTCTTAATTTCTAGGTAAAGTGTATGCATAAGCCAATCAGCATTTCAACTTTGAAAACATAATCAAGTGTTAGTTTGCTCGACAAATAATTTAAACATAAGATCCAAAACCTATCATAGTTCACCACAGAACAGGGTCAGATTTGATAATGTTGTTTGCTTTAATTTGTTGTATTACAACCTATGGTATATGAATTAACGAAAGAGGTTATTGATGATTCTATCTTAAGATCGCCGCTGCCCGCTAAACTTCTCCCATTTTGGGAAGAGAGAAGTTGAAATAGTCACTTAAAAATTGATTTGAGAGGCGTGGTGCATGGAAGAGACAGTTTACGATGTAAAGAAGATGAGTATCATCTTCTACACATATACAAAGACAACAACCTCATACTAACAACAATTGTTTCTCCCATTTTCAGGCATGTTTCTTCCTGCAATACAAACTATTAGATGCTACAGAATAGTCAAAAGCTTCTACACATTTTCAAAGACCACATAGAGCTGCCTCATATTAACAATAATGATACTCACATTTTCAGGCATGTTTCTTTCTGCAATACAAACTATTAGATGCTACAGAATAGTCAAAAGCTTCTACGCATTTTCAAATACCACATAGAGCCGCCTCATACTAACAACAATTGATACTCACATTTTCATGCATGTTTCTTCCTACAATACAAACAATTAGAAGCTACATAATAGTCAAAAGCTAGCCGAAATTACAAAGTGTATGAAGAGAGAAGATGCACCAACCATTTGTTCAAACAACTAATCTGGTTGCAATGTTCCAAGCAACGAAGAATCTAAATTTTTTTTTATCATTACTTATCTGAAATATGTTTTTCATGAGAAACAAAGATATCACTTTTGTGTATTACTTAGTCTTAACCTTATCTCCTTCCTGAACATCAAGCAGAAAATTCTGCTTAAAAGATGGCAATATAGGTGCATCACTCACTTTTGTGAGTTACATTGGTAAAACCTATCAATCATAGGAAGGATTCTTAGAGATCCGTAAGCAAAACCCATGCACAATATATTGTTAGAAAAAACGGGGTTTTGAATAACTTGGATCATGATTTTATCCCTAGACCTATTGCCCTCTAATTGTTTTTTCTTTTGAATAGATAAAACAATAGTCCCATGTAGACTAAAATTTTAAGAGTTTTAGGCATAAATAACATGGGTTTTGCTAAAGGGCATGGCCTTTTGGGTCTCTACACTTTTGTGGGGGGGTAAGACCTAGATTTTGGTAAAGTTGCTTTTCAAGTAAAATGCGCTCGGTGCTTTGCACCTAAGCACGCACGCCGTTTGGTCGGGCTCGGGTTTGGTCTCATGGTCTCACACGTGTAGAGTCAGTCGTGCACGATACACGGACAGCTTAGACTAACGATTAATTATCATTTTGTTGTGCATTACTTCATTTTGTTTGTCGTGATATCTTTGACCGTTCTCTTCCCCTCTTGTTTTGTGCAACATTCGATGGTTTAAAATAAAATAAGATGAAAAGGAAAAGCTTCATTTGAAAATGAAAAAGTGAGCTATGCATCACTACTATCCAGACATAACCCATATTAAATTTGAAAAGAAAGAGATAAGTAGTAATAATTTATTAAAACAAAATTCCTTGTCTCCCATGCAAAAAATATTTGCAAGACCCAATGAAATGAGAACGGATTACAAAAGTAGAAGAAGAAAGAAAAGGAAGAAAAACTGAAAAGCTTACAAGTTTTTTCTTTAATATTGTCCTTCTTATACATAATCAATTAATGTATGTGTAGTAGAGTTGTCCTATGGTGATAGTCTTTGTGAACCCGAAAGGAGGTTGCATAAAACAAGATCTGTTCGTGGTTGAAGCGCGAGGATTTAGAGTAGGAGAGAGAGCAAGAGATAGAGAGAAAAAGAAGACTTCTTCTCTTACTTATTTTTCTTAAATTTAGTCTTTTAGTTGTAAGTAACAACTAAACTAAAATTCCTCCGTTTTGAGTAGTAGAGAGCAGTAGAGAAAATGAACAAACAAAATGAACTCCTTCACGGTTTTGGTTTTCATATGTTTTTTTTTTAAGAGAAAAACAACTTAAAACTTTTAACTCCTCTGTTTTTGGTGGAAAAAGAGTAGGAGAGAAAAATGAGAAAAAACAAATTTTATTTCGTCAATTTTTCTCCATGAGTTTTTAAGTGAAACAAGATGGTTTCAATGAGTTGTTTTCACTGCCAAGTTCTAAGGGCGTTCTCTTGTATGCTACGAGAAGGAATGCTATCGATAGTTGTATTCTGGAGGCAACTCGCTAATGAAAGCTATAGCATCTCTCTATTTAGAGGAGTAGCAGGCGATATTGTCTTTAGTTCAGCGTATTATATACGTGCCTCTATCAATTTTTTGCTCCGCATAATACTCGACGTGATGCATCCACCAAGTTGCTGCAAATCAAGTTAAGTATCACTTGTGATTATTCAATTTATTTTCATTATTATTGTTACTAATTCCAACAATCTAAAGACAATATGTGCTAGTTTAATTTTTGTAATAATAATAAAGAAAAATATTATTGACAAATTAAACTACTAAGTTTAATGGAAAAATAAAGATGTTCATATTTTTCTAAAGTGAAAAAACACAAATTAAAAGTTTTGTATGAGCTGTATAATTTTGGGTTTATCTCTTAACCCAGGACGAAATTTGCTGAATACTTTTAACACAGTGATATATACATGTTTTTGGTTAACTCCACCAAATTTCATGATTTTTGGAGTTGTAAAAGTATTTATTAGATATTTTACAAAACTGTTATACGTTTCTGGAAAATTTCTGACGGACAGAAAAAACCTCTGCTGAAAAATTTATTTTTCTGGCATAACTATGAGTTTTTGGAAATGTTGATCTAAATAAGATATTTAGTTCTGGATCTTATCTTTAAACCCCCTTTTGATTCATCTAATTTGGATATGCGGTTTGAGAGATAAGGTATTTGTAAAATTATTGTGCATGTTTGTCCAGAAAATGTGTAATGTGAGTAATCTCTTGATTATGTCTAGCAACCTTTGATTAGTGATGTGCTATCACTTTGGGAATATAATGAGAACATGTAGCAGTGATTACTTGGAGGATATTTAGTTGAGATTTAATTCTCATGATAACTTAAGCATGTAGCTAGCAATCGATTCCTATGACACGAATAATAATCTTGTGTAGAGATAAATTTGTATCACTTTGTCTAGGAATAATATGATTTTGATAAGTTGTATATCAACTTTGTTTATGTTCAAGATCACTTGGATCATATGTTTTGTGTAACATCAATTTGCATAAATCACATGTTGGTTAATAAATGTGATATAACAAGAAAATTGTGTGTTTAAATCGATTTGTGAATACACAAAGCATTTGGTTTTAATTACCAATATTTTGTGACCTACTAATGATTGATTGAATCTAATGTTGAGGTACAATAATTTGATCCAACAAGAAAGTTGGTTAATGTTCGGGATGCTAGAATGTGTGCTCCAGAAGAAGTGTGTAAGTCTTCTACTAAAATAACCAAGGTATGAAAGCATTTCTTTGAGAAACTCAACTATCAAAACAGTTGAAGGAAAGTAGGTAAAATGGTTTCAGGTATGGAAACTTTCGTTCTCCACATGTGCATTATGCTTTAAATATAATTTTCAATGGTTATCTACTTTACTATGAGATATGATATTTGGAAATAAGTTCATGTAATGTTTTGAACTCTTAACATAAGAGAACATGAGGAATTAATAGATAAAGTGAAGCTTGTATGCTATTAATTGTTAATGAATACATGAACATGTTAAATCATAATTTGATTATGCGGCGTGTGTTAAATGACACAAAATCTCAGCATGTTGAGAAATCCTGATAATTGTGGGGGTGTAAAATAAAAAATATTTATTTTAATCTCTCAAGAAGATTGTGCAAGGTGCATAACCTATTTTTGTGTTCTTGGCCTGTATACCTAAAATGTGGGGGGTGTATTGGCTATTTCACCTCCCAAGCAAATCAAAATTTTGACCTAAGATTATGGATTCCTAACCTATCCTAAGCATGCTAGTGCATATAGGTTAATGGTCATAATATTTGAAAATGATAACATTGGTATGAACACTGTGGTGCATTCTAGAGATGCTTTGGTTTTGATCATATAATTCCTTTGAAGATTGGACCTCGAAAAAAGGATCCATGACAATTTCGCATATGTTCCTTCGACTAGTCAACCTCGTCTCAAGATGTTGAGACTGGAAATAGTAGAAGTAAGAGAGTTAGAACTTAGATAAGTTTTAGATTTTTCAATGTGACCTTTATGGTAGAGTTTGGACACTGAGGGAAGTTATATGTTCTTCCGAATAGTCTTCAAAAGGAAACCTTGGTACAGTTGAAACTGTAGAGAAACACCTAGTATGGTTATGGGTTATAACCAAAAATTAAGGAATAAATTTCTTTGACATATATTCACCTGTCACTAGAATCACTTCTGTTAGGATGATGATTAATATTGCTTTTATTCATGATTTGAATATATACATCAGATGGATGTTAAGACTGCAATTTTAAATGGTGAATTAAATGTAGAAATTTATATGTACCAACTAAAAGGTTTTTTGTTGTGAGAACAAAGTATGCGAATTGATTAAATTTCTGTATGGTTTGAAACAAGAACCTAAATGAAGGCATGAGAATTTTATCATGTAATGATATCTAGTGGTTTAAGATTAATAAATCTTATTAATGTGTTTACATTAAATATGAGGATGATGCTTATGTTACTGTTAGCCTGTATGTTGATGATGTGATCATATTAGGCAGTAACATTGATTTTATTAATACCACTAAAAGCATACTAAATGAGAATACTGACATAAAAGACTTAAGTCCTACCGATGTATTCTTAGGGATGAAAATCAGAGAGACGTCTGATGAATATAGTCTTAGTCAATTTCATTTTGCTGAAAGCATATTAAAGAAATTTAATCACGATCTGGCTAAACTTGCTTCTACTCCTTGTAACGATGTTTCTCAAATTGTGAGAACAAGGGTGATGAAATTACTCCACTCTTTGAGTATTTTTTTTTTTGCGTAATCAGCAGTCTTATGTAATTGATTAATTGTATAAAACTTGGTATTGCTTACGTTGTGAGTAGTTTGAGCAGGTACACTTGCAACCCTGAGCAGGATAACATGAATTCTCTCAACAGAGTTTTGTACTACTTGAGAGGCTCTTCAGACTTTTGCAAGAGTTTTGGAAGATTCCTGCTGCGACAGAAGGGTGCTATGATGCCAATTGGATGTAGGACTCAGATGAGTCAAAATCCACAAGTGGGTACATCTTCATGCTTGAAGATGCGTTTGTGTCATAGAAGACAGACAGACAAGTATAGCTCGATCCACAATGGAGTCAGAGTCTATAGCTTCAGAGAAAGCACGAGATAGTGAAGCAACTACTTTCAACTGGTATTATCTCTCTTGACTTTGTAAGATCCAAGGATAATATTGCAGTTCTTTTGACGAAAGGTTTATAAAGAAAGGTAGTTATATCTACATCGAGGGGGATGGGACTTAAGCTCATAAAATAAATCACCATGAAGGATACGCAACCTTGTGATTGGATTTCCAAGATCAAGGTTCAATGAGACAACTAATTTATGGTGATATCGGGATAACACTATCTTTGTCCCTCCCTATGGTGTAACCGTGTGATAGTGCTGCCTGCAGAATTTTAGGATGATCTTTTGAGATCTTAATGGGTTCCATGGCTTTGATTAAAGCGGGGTGTGGCAGTACACTCTTTATGGACTCACCTTTGTGGATGTTGGAAGTGGGGCCGCTTCCTATGAGAATTTGAGCTGATTCTCTAGAGACATTCATTAAGTCCAGAATTTAGCCCACGGCCAAAACGGGCACAACCGCAAGAGCTTGGCAGCTTTCGGTGGAGACATCAAGTGTGGTTGTTATTTCTGACTTGCATTCACTATTGGTGGTTCAAGACATTATGTTCACCGTTACAACAAGCATTTCCGGTAACCTCTCACTAAGCTAAGGTTCAATCTTTGGGACACCTTAGCCTATTTTGATGCCTCTTGTTTTCTCGCGTTTTATCGATATATTTTATCATTCATGTGGGGGATTGTTAGAAAAAACGGGGTTTTGAATAACTTGGATCGTGATTTTATCCCTAGACCTATTGCCCTCTAATTGTTTTTTCTTTTGAATATATAAAACAATAGTCCCATGTAGACTAAAATTTTAAGAGTTTTAGGCATAAATAACATGGGTTTTGCTAAAGGGCATGGCCTTTTGGGTCTCTACACTTTTGTGGGGGGGTAAGACCTAGATTTTGGTAAAGTTGCTTTTCCCGTACGCTCGGTGCTTTGCACCTAAGCACGCACGCCGTTTGGTCGGGCTCGGGTTTGGTCTCATGGTCTCACACGTGTAGAGTCAGTCGTGCACGCTACACGGACAGCTTAGACTAACGATTAATTATCATTTTGTTGTGCATTACTTCATTTTGTTTGTCGTGATATCTTTGACCGTTCTCTTCCCCTCTTGTTTTGTGCAACATTCGATGGTTTAAAATAAAATAAGATGAAAAGGAAAAGCTTCATTTGAAAATGAAAAAGTGAGCTATGCATCACTACTATCCAGACATAACCCATATTAAATTTGAAAAGAAAGAGATAAGTAGTAATAATTGATTAAAACAAAATTCCTTGTCTCCCATGCAAAAAATATTTGCAAGACCCAATGAAATGAGAACGGATTACAAAAGTAGAAGAAGAAAGAAAAGGAAGAAAAACTGAAAAGCTTACAAGTTTTTTCTTTAATATTTTCCTTCTTATACATAATCAATTAATATATGTGTAGTAGAGTTGTCCTATGGTGATAGTACTGTGAACCCGAGCAGAGGTTGCATAAAACAAGATCTGTTCGTGGTTGAAGCGCGGGGATTTAGAGTAGGAGAGAGAGCAATAGATAGAGAGAAAAAGAAGACTTATTCTCTTACTTATTTTTCTTAAATTTAGTCTTTTAGTTGTAAGTAACAACTAAACTAAAATTCCTCCGTTTTGAGTAGTAGAGAGCAGTAGAGAAAATGAACAAACAAAATGAACTCCTTCACGGTTTTGGTTTTCATATGTTTTTTTTTTTAAGAGAAAAACAACTTAAAACTTTTAACTCCTCTGTTTTTGGTGGAAAAAGAGTAGGAGAGAAAAATGAGAAAAAACAAGTTTTATTTCGTCAATTTTTTCTCCATGAGTTTTTAAGTGAAACAAGATGGTTTCAATGAGTTGTTTTCACTGCCAAGTTCTAAGGGCGTTCTCTTGTATGCTACGAGAAGGAATGCTATCGATAGTTGTATTCTGGAGGCAACTCGCTAATGAAAGCTATAGCATCTCTCTATTTAGAGGAGTAGCAGGCGATATTGTCTTTAGTTCAACGTATTATATACGTGCCTCTATCAATTTTTTGCTCCGCATAATACTCGACGTGATGCATCCACCAAGTTGCTGCAAATCAAGCTAAGTATCACTTGTGATTATTCAATTTATTTTCATTATTATTGTTACTAATTCCAACATATATAACTAATTGAATAAACGGTCAATATTCAACCACAAACACAAACTCAAAAACAGATCGAACCCCCAAAATTATCCAAATTAAAATCCGCCAATATTACCAAATAAAATAAAATCAAACCAAACCTATATGACAAAAGAAATCTATTGCCAAGAAAATAGCCAATAGCTTACCTGATTATAATAGTCAAAATCAAATAAAGGTAGCCACAATTCTGTCCAGTGTACATAACACCCCAGTAAATCTGTTGTAGTGGAACTGCTCGAGCGCTTTCGAGGAGCCTCTGGAAGTCAACATCAATGACCAAAAATTCATATCCTCCAGTATCACGGTGAACGACCACCATGTCAGGATTTTCACCACCGCCTTCACAAAAGTAGAGAAAGAAGTAAAAAATATGTCAGAACGGTAGCAATGTAGGATAGAAATTCCGACAAGGTATAGCATGGATATTTGGAACATAAAAACATGAGCAATCCCAATTAAGTAAAGTTGTACCTTAACATTCTTTCAAGGATGTTGTTGTTTGCTTGCAGCAAGAGAAAACAAAAAATAGTATATGAGAAACACAACTCATATCTTTCCATTTTTATACAAATTTTGAATATTCAAGTAACAGGTTATCTTTCCAGACAAAGTAAATATGTACTGTAAACTAAACTCACAAATTGTTTACAAAGATTTTAAACATGGAATGATGGAAGTAACCACAATTCTATGTTCTTCGCGTATAATTGCAGGTTCGGGTTTAGCTTTGTAAAGTAACCACATTTTCAAAGTCTACAAAGCCGAACTTATGCTCTGGAAATCCTGCGCTATAGCTATCTAACCGCTTCACTTTATAGTGTGATTTTTTTTGTAGCCTAGCGAGTGTTCATCCATCCATACACATGATATAGAACATAGTTTATGTTTTATAAGGACTAGTAGAAAATAAACTATCGTCAATTTTTCCTTTTATATCAGCTGGTCATTCTCTAAAAAAACTGACACAACAAATTTACTACTTCCCCAACCAATTATAATCTCTAATCACTGGTGTTGTTAGATATGCTTAAAGAGCTGCTAACAGTTTCGTTCATGGAGGTCAGTCTTGCTGATCATATCCTCCTAGCTATGCATAACAGTTTGCAGATGCATCATATATACAAACATGCACCAGTTATTACGATGCATCGTAGGATCAGTTTGGAGAACATCAATTGACACAACACATAGGTTAAAAATACACATAATTAGAGATTATAAACAGTATGCTCATAGGGGGTGTAATTATCAAGGTAATACCTTTAATCAGTTTCTGAATCCACAATGTTTCACTTAAGTTCGTTGGGTAAAGGGAGAGACTTTCAGTTACTGATGATACTGAAGATCCCCAATTATTATAATTACTACCGTCAGAATAAGATATTATAACACAATTCATAGTTGATATACCCAAAAGATCTGGGCGATCAAATCTGAAAAAGCGGGGGTCTAACAACCTCACCCAATATATCGGTTAACAATCTGTATGGACAACTCCGAGTTGTTTTTCTAGAGAATAAACTAGACTTAATCAAATAGAAAATACTCATGGAGTTATTATCTCAATCTCTCGATTTGATTTACTCAAGCAAATGTGATTCGCGAGTCTAATCAAATAGAGATAACTTGGATGGTACCAAAGACCAATATCCAAGTGTCAATCAATTTAAATCAACAACCAATAAGGTCGGATATTCTAATTGATTGAACAATGCACAACCTGTATTATTTCAATTGTATAAAAATATAATGCGAAAAAGAAACAACACAGACACCAGAATTTTGTTAACGAGGAAACTGCAAATGAAGAAAAACCCCGGGACCTAGTCCAGATTAAACATACACTGTATTAAGCTGCTACAGACACTAGCCTACTCCAAATTAACTTCGGTCTGGACTGTAGTTGAACTCCAATCAATCTCAAACTGATCCAAGGTACAGTTATGCTTATACGCCTCTGATCCCAGCAGGATACTGTGCACTTGATTCCCTTAGCTGATCTCACCCACAACCAAGAGTTACTACGACCCAAAGTCGAAGACTTTAGCAAACAAATCTTTCTCACACAGAAAAGTCTACAAGTAGATAAATTTGTCTCCCACGAATAAACCTATGAGTTTTGTTCCGTCTTTTGATAAATCAAGGTGAACATGAACCAATCAATAAAACCAGACTTATATTCCCGAACAACAACTCAGTTTTATCAAGCACCTCACAAGAGTCTTAATCGACGCAGTGAAAAAAGATATTGTGCAATCACAAACAATGAGACAAAGATGTTTGTGATTACTTTTATATCTTGCTTATTTGAGATAGAAATCTCAAGCCAATTGTACACGTACGATAAAAATAGCAAGATCAGATCAAAAAACTACAAGAAATATAGTATCGGTCTGGCTTCACAATCCCAATGAAGTCTTTAAGTCGCTAACCTGGTTTTAAAAGTAGAAAATCAAAGGTTAAAGGAGCATTGACTCTAGCTTAGAAAACTAGTATCACACAGAATGTGTGGGGATTAGGTTTCCCAGTTGCTAGATTTCTCCCTTATATAGTTTTTCAAATCAGGGTTTGCAATCAATGTTAGCTTAGTAACAAAGCATTCAATATTCACCGTTAGATAAAAACCTGATTAGGTACAAGCTAATATCTCTCAACCGTTAGATCGAAAACTTAGCTTGCCATACACACATGTACTTGACGATTTTGGGTTTGTGTAACCATACCCAAATGTGTACAATAGTTGGTTCAATATTAGTCAACCAAATGGTTAGCCAAATGATAACTTCCATATCAACCATATTCTTCTTCACCATAACTAGTCCAAATGACTCAAATGAACTAGTTAGAGAGTTGTTCAATTGCTATGAGATCTTATATACTACATAAGACATAATTTAAGCAAAAATGATGTGATTCACTCGAATTGATTCATGAACTATAAAGCCACGGTTTGAAATAGCATTCCTTAGAAAATATAAATAAGTTCACGAACATCGTTTTTAGACATAACCACTCAAGTTCACGGACTGGGTTTGCGGACTTAAGTAACCGGTTGGAGTTCACAAACTCCAGCAGAAATTCTCGGGTTCGAGAACTTCTGTCAGTTCGCGGACTAAAACCGAGCTACAACTCCAACAGAAATTCTCGGGTTCGAGAACTACGCAGTTTGCGGACTGAGTTCGCGGACTGGGTTGACTGCTCAAGTTCCAGTTTTCACTTGATCAACAAAGTTCGCAAACTTCGGTTCAAGTGCTAAGGACTTATACATATATGTGTTACCACAACAATGTTTATATCCCCTAGTGGTTATATTGGCTAAACCCTCATTTCAATCATTGAAACATTATCAGAGGATGTCATATAGTTGTTATTCACAAACTAGTTTTCATTAGAGCAATTTCCAAAATGATTGAAACATAATATGACTTTCGTCACTAGGAAAGGATGAATTTGGCTAAATCGAAAGCTTTACCAACACACATTTCGAGAAATAGATAAGCGAGATATACTCAGCTCGAAATGTCACATGTGTATATTCTTAGTCTATATAGTAATACGACTTTTGTCTCAAGATAGGATATAGAGTAGATAGACTTTTGAGTGATAGATAAGTTCAAGTCTCCACATACCTTTTAGTCTATGAAGATCCACTGGTTCCTTGAGTAGTCCTTCGTCTTGTGTGATGATTTCCATGGAGTTCTTGAGCTCAACTACACTTTCTATCCTAGTCTGAGACCTTAGCTATAGTAGACTAGAAATCAAGACTTTATAGTTTTGATCACTAACATTGACAAACATGCTTGAGATAGAAAAGCATACGAGTTCGACCGAGCAATGCTCTAACAATCTCCCCCTTTGTTAATTTTAGTGGCAAAACTATTAATACATATGGAATACAAAAAATATATAAATAAACTTTGTAGCTCCTATTCCACATGTCTAATCTTCAACAATACTCGAAATCTTCGTAACTTCCAAGTAGTCCAATGATCCCAAAGGTTGTAAGTTTAACATCATCGGTGTTGAAAATCCGTAGCTATAACAATGAGAAAAGCATCGGTTCTCAATCATTGTTATACAGTGTCATAGTATTATTACACAACGTCAAAGTCCAATTGCATCACAACTTCAATAACAATACTATGGTGATGCTTCACTCCCCCTTAGTCAATACTCCATCTCACATGGAAACCACTCCCCTTTACATAATGATCCGAAAACCATATGTATTTATAGTGTGAACTACATATTAATTCTCCCCCCTTTTGTCAATAAAATTGGCAAAGGTACAAGAACGGGATCCTAATGAAATTTATGTAAGAAATATTTCATGACCAAAGGTAAATGTATATCATCTTGTTTAGATGCAATCATAAAGCCGAAGCTAAATGCATTCATCAAGGAGTTTATAAAGACGCAAGATAACCCCTATAATATTCCATAGCCGCACTCCCCACAAAGAGTTGGAAATTAAGCACAAGTTCTAAAGAACTCTCCCCCATAATATGTCATTCCCTAAGGAACAACAAGAGCGACCTTAATTTCAAAAGAAAAGAAGGATTTCTTTAGACTCAACAAATTTCATACAAGTACGAATTTGTAATCCAACAAGAAATATTCAATTAAATTAACCAAACTGAACCAATATTAATTTGACTAAATATGCTCAACACAAGTAAACTTATGGAGACTTAAAAAAATCAATTAGATTGATCACAAGAAAACTTGCAAATAATCTAATTGTCATACACAACCAAACTAATTACAAGAGTAATCAATTTAATTGGCCACACTCTACATAAGAATATCTATGGAACAATGACTAAGTTAATTATAAAAATAACCATCCTAGTCAATTATGCTCAACATGATAAGAACTTATGGAGTGATAACTAACTAACCATACTAGATGATTGATTTAGTTCATTTGGGCTCAACATAAGAGATTATGGAACCCCGACTAAGATTATCATAAGATATGACAACATTAACCGTACATGTACTCAACATAAGAAAACTTATGGAATACAAACTAAATAACCACACAAATTGATTAATTTAGTTCCTAATGCTCAACATATAGTATCTCATGGAACAACCAACCATGGCAATAAGGAATCGACTTAGTCATATCGTGCTCAACATAAGATACACAATGGAGCCTTCACGGTTGTATATGGGGCAAAAAGATTTGCTGGTTTTTACGGAATTGAGGAGACGAACCGTACGAAGGAGACTCCTCGAACCGAGCAAAATATTCAACCTCATACAGATGCACTGTAAGAAGGGAGTGCTTTGAATTCGAGAAATAAATCTGTATTACTCTGGCCTAAACCAAGACAATGGCCGTTCCAGAGTAAATTCGGTCACAAGAGAGGATGGGTCGATCTGTCGGAGGGAAGCAGAGAAATGTGTGGAATCAATGGTAATCAAAGATTATAGGTGTGTTGTGAATTCTGAATATGATAAGTTCTGAATGATTGAAATTGCTCAGTTGAGAGTAATTGCTCAATCGATGAGTTGTTGATCTCGTGTTGTCTGTAAGACGTGAGATTCTTGTTATTTTTTTCGTTGTTATTTCAATCATAACTCAAAGACTTATTTATATTACTGGAATTATAGACACCATGATCCCATGAAGTGTGACAGTTTATGGAATCAAAGAGCGGGGAAGTGGAAATCGTGTTTGAAACCAGTTGCTCATCGTGCGGAGACTTGGTTGATCTTCCATCCACTACTTTGTTAACTCCTTCAACTTATTGCGCGACTTGATCACATTTCATGGTGTATTTGAACACACATGACATAGACCACCATACCAAAACCCTAGTTGATATCCCCCCAAGTGACACGATTGATGTCTCGTGGTTAGTTTAGTCAGTTGTTGACTTCATGATTTAATGGGACAATGAGTCCATGTATTTTCTGAGTTGAACATGATTTTGTAAAATGTTTTGAAACTCATGAATTGAACGTGGACATGATTCTCACGTTGATAGTTGAGGCGAGCAAGTATTACTCTGATTTGTTGAATATTGATAGTTGGACCAATATTCCTTGATTTGAGCAAGTATTGCTCATCTAATGAATCATTGGTGCCGTGACCAAAATAAAGCATTATTCAAAATATTGGTAGTTGAACCGAGCATAATTAATAAAAATTTTGATCATGAGATCATCGTAAAATTATTAATGTTCGAATCTGGAATTATGATCCTTGGACTCAGAAACCCTAATTTGATCAATTGATGACCAATTCATGGTTAATTGAAAATTAACTATGGAATGAAGGAGAACAGGCTTCATGGGACCGTGGGTCAAGAAGTTAGCTCCCACATGCTCGTGTGGGCAAACTCCAAGGCCTCTTGAAGAGTTTGTGATTTGTTGATGAAAGAATGATTAAATGTTGGTTCAATTATTTATCCGAAAATGCTCGTCTGAACCTTAGGTGATAAAACCTAATTAATTATGAAGAGGTTAAGGATCGACCAAGGGGTCATGAAACCGGCAATGTATGGTCACGGTATCCAATATTGATCGTTTCATGAAAATCCCAAAATTATTTGGAAGAGTTTTGGACCTAATACATGCAATTGCGCAAATTAAGTCAAACCGTGAAAATACACGGGACCGGCTCATTGCGAGCCAAGGAGCCAACCCTGGTCGGTCAATGTAACATGCTCACATCTTCAAAGTGTTCGTATCATAGTTCTGAAAATTTTGATATTTTCTAGCGTGCAGTGGAGCATCCATTTGAGAAAAATATGAAGAAATCAGGGATTTTTTTATAAAACCGTCAAAACTTCATGAGATGAAGGAAAATAATAAAAAAAATGAAGGAATCATAAAGTGTGGGACCAGTCATGGCCAAGGCATGGCCGGACGGCCAAAGGGCCCAATCCCACATGTTTTCCCAATTTTTTTAAAATATTTTCATGATTTTAGGGAAATATGATAAAACCAAGGAATTTGTTAAAACTAAGGAGTTTTGTTAAAATCAAGGAGTTTTGTTGAAATCAAAGAGTTTCCATGAGATGAGAAAAACATGAAAAATAATAATAATAAAATAAGGGGCACGTGGGACCGGCTTGAGCATTGTTGGCCGGATAGGGCCTGGGCTTGGGCGTTTTTCCTAATTTTATGTATTATTTCATGATTTTAAGAATTTTCATAATTTGAAGGAAATATCATGAAATCAAGGAATTCCATGGGACCAAGGAAACATGAAAAATATAATAATAATAAAATGGGACGTGTGGGGCCAACTAGGGCTTGACCAGCCGGCTAGGGCCCGGATACACGGGTTTTCCTAATTTTATATTGTTTTTCATGGGATCAAGGAAAAATCATGAGATTAAGGAGTTTTCATGAAATTAGGGAAATAATAATAAAATACTGAGGAACCATGAGGTGTGGGGCCGGTTGGGATCAAGACATGGCCGGTTGGCCAATGATCACGGCTCTACCATATTTCCTTAATTTTATATTATTTCTTTGGTGTGAGGGAAACACCAAGAAACTGAGGAGTTTCCTTAAAACGAAAGATATTTGTTCAAGTGAAAGGATTTTCATGAACTCAAGGAAAATAACAAAAAATATGATAAAAATATGAAACTGGCGTGGGATTGACCACGGCACGTCCGGCCGGTCAGTGGGCCCATGCTCCCAGCGCCTTTGTTAATTTTTTATTATTTATTATTTTCCTTCCTATTTTGCATAGGTTTATCGTCTCGTCGTATTTTGAAATACTTGTTCGTAAGGTGACCGTTAGTGCATCATTATCGAGTACACTTGCACCGTTTGAGTCGGGGCTTACTCAGAGGTAGCTCAGATTCCCGTGTGTTGAATATTTATTACTAACCCATGGAATTCTGCTGGGAAGAACCGTGGATTGAAGTAACGAAATATTATAAAAGTATTTGAATATTTTCAGAAATTCATTGGATGAATCCAAGAATTTAAGAATAATTAATTGATGGCTCTATACTAGCAGAGCAAGCTGTCTAGGAGCATTAATTATTCTGACATGATCTTGATGGAGCTTCATATCCTTTATATAGTCAGGGAAACTGTTGTTTGTATCCTGAAGACGTTATCGCTCTATACTAGCAGAGAAAGATGTCTAGGAGCCGTCAATCTCGTGATTCTATATAGAAATAATTACTGAAGTGTTTAGTATTCATGAGATATGCCGTTGTCCAGCCGAGAGACTACATATATGCATGTACTCTGAGAGACAGTATTCTCAGTCAGAGATTTGATGAGAGACCTGTGTCTCAATACTCACATCTGATTGCTGGATCAGAAGTTCGTATAATTATGGGTTTACGATTTTAGCCTTTGTCGAAAATCCACCATCTATAACGGTAATACATAAAAAATGAATCAATAAGGATATATACCGTGGATAACACAAGGATTCATTCTATCTTTCTATCACCATTTGCACAATGACATACAATAGACATAATCCTTGAATCACAAAAGATTTTAACCTATCTTACATCAATAATTGACAATATAGGCTTAACTTTTGTGTTTGTCAAAAGTCTATTCATCCTTTTATCAATATTTGCATATCAATTCACGAATGACTTTACTTTTGACAAAATATGGGACAATCAAGCTCACGGACGTAAACAACATATCCCATCAAAATATTGCAATATATAAAACCATAAAACTTAATACTGCAACCATCATCTTCCAAACAAACTTAGAATTTTTAAACCAAAAAATCTAAAAACAAGAAGATGAAAATCATTGGATATAGATATGTGTAATCACAATAATGGCTATTCCAAAACACTAATTATTCTTCTAAACAAAAAGAGAAATAATAGAAGATTTACTAAACAAAAAAGAACTCAAGTTACTAGAAACCGATCATGAGCTAAAGTTCACGTTCGACAGCTTCACATGTTTCGAGATTTTTGAGCTTGTGATTCATATCAACTGTGTCTTCCAAGAAGATATCCTTGTTGAGAAGATATTTAACATGTGACTTCATGAGACCAAGATCAGCAGTAACCTTTTTTAACTCACTTCTCACATTATCAAGATCCTTTACTGTATCAACAAGTTGCAGTTTTGCTTTCTCAGAATATTTAAGAAAGTCATGAACCACTTCAGCAGAGACCATATCATTATTTTCAACAAATTGATGAGTGTAGGCATAATAGCATGAGGAATTAGGTGCACCATCTTCTACAAGAGTTCTTTTCTTCCTTCCTTTTGATTCAATACCAAAACCTTTCTCAAGAAATCCTTTAGCAAAAACACCATAGAGAGATGAAGAAAAGGACATTCTTGATAGCCCAGATAATGACCTAGAGTATGCATATGTGAACTTATGTAACTCAATAGGTCGGCTATTTAATGGTTTTGTTTTAAAGGAGGACTTTTAGGGTTTTCAAATTGCAAACTCGAGATGGAAACCCGTGTACACATCCGAACACATTACACCCCGTAAAGAAATAAAAAACACAAGACAATTTACAGAAAAACAATAAGATACCATGCAAATACTTTTAGCCAATATTTTCTGCTGGCACTAGTTTATCTATAAACGATAAGAGTAGAGCTTAATTAGGCAAAATGCAAATTGCCAAAGTACACCTTATTTTTACACGTCTTGCTCAGCATGATTTTTATGATCAAGTTCTTAGTCTTGTGATTCATTAGCACAAGTATGAGCTTTGAGATCATCTAAGGAACTGCGTCTATGATCAAGTCTCTTTTTCCTTCTGAATTTTGAGAGAGACTTCTTTTGATTTGAGAAATTATCATAAAACTTACTATCATCAAAATATGAGACATAGTTTGGATTCTTACCAGAAGAGTATTGACTTGAGGCTGATAACATGTTGACAATTTCTTTGTACCCTTGAATCATCTCATCCAGGTTATTTCTTATATTATCATTTTTCTTCTTTCTTCTGGAATTTTCTTCAAATCAGGAGAAGCATCATTTTTAGAGACAGTAATTTTGTCTTTTCTTAGGCGATGTTTATCAAGACATTTCTTCTGCTTCCTTGTATTTGAGGAACTCATTGAACTGACCTTCCTGATGACATACACAGGGTTCATATGAAAACCAATAGGTTTCGACATACGAATGTCAGTTATACCTTTGAGGATTAAGTCTAAGGTGCGTTGAAGTTGAACAAGAGAAATTTTATTCAACTTAGAGTTTCCCTTTCGTTTGGCAAAACCTCTTGCTTCGCAAAAGTGACATACCTTCTGATCACATGAGTAACTAGGCGGTTTAGTCTTGACATTCTCATCAGGAGATTTCTTTCTTCCATGTGGTGTTGAATTTCCTTGATCATAGGAAGCTAACATATCTTTCTTAATTGGAAAGGACTCCATTTTTGCTTCTGGAGCATCTTCTGTTGTAGCAGAAGTATTTGGTGAGTTAGACTGCTTACGACATCCTTGAATGAAGAGTTTATTCAAGCAACTTTCTATTTCAAAAGTATTCTTTATGAGGCTTGCTTCAAGAGTCATACATGAAGAATGTTCTTCAGTATTTTCATTGATTCTGCAGTCTTTAATTACACCAAGAAGCATTTTGACATATTTCTTCAACCAATTGAATTTATCATCTTGGATTCTAATAAGATTTAGAATCAACTTACTCTCTTCAGTTGTTTCCCGTTCACTTAGAGATATAGACTCTTTTGAAGAGCAATCAGAATGATTCATGTCAATATTTGTCTGTCTGATTTGAACACAAGGTTCGTCTATACTTGAGATTGTAGAATCTTTCTATTTAATAGACTTTGACAAGACGAATTCTTTAATGCTGGTGATGCGTTTATCAGAGATACTACTCTTGTCCATAGAGTCAGATCACTACAAACACAGACTTGTAAGGTCTTAAACGTGTTTGCCTGCTCTGATACCAATTAAAAAAGCGTGGGTCTAACAACCTCACCCAATATTTCGATTATCAATCTGCATGGACAACTCCGAGTTGTTTTCTATAGAATCAACTAGACTCAATCAAATAGAAAATACTCAAGGAGTTATTATCACAATCTCTCGATTTGATTTACTCAAGCAAATGTGATTCGCGAGTCTAATCAAAGAGAGATAACTTGGATGGTACTAAAGACCAATATCTAAGTGTTAATCAGTTTAAATCAACAACCTATAAGGTCGGATATTCTAATTAATTGAACAACGCACAACCTGTATTATTTCAATTATATAAAAATATAATGCGGAAAAGAAATAACACAAACACCAGAATTTTGTTAACGAGGAAACTGCAAATACAAAAAAACCCTGGGACCTAGTCCAGATTAAACATACATTGTATTAAGCCGCTACAGACACTAGCCTACTCCAAATTAACTTTGGTCTGGACTGTATTTGAACCCCAATCAATCTTACATTGATCCAAGGTAGCCTCATTCCCCAAGCGTGGTTTACATGGTTTGTTCATAGTGGTTGTTGTCGAGCCAGATATGGAATATCTTAGAGGTTGTTTCATCATTGTGGGAGTTGTGCATGTGGTACTGGAGTTAAAGTTGGAGTATGCGCATGATGTTGTATCTCGATGGTTTTCCTCTTGGTGCTTCAGGGAACTGCTTACAGAAGGCTGAAGGTTGTATCGCTTGTTGGTGAGATATATGCCCCTACGAACATTATGAGGCTCTCCATTACCGGCAGGCCTGGTTCTTTCTATCAGGGCATATGTTGTTGTATATGAGCGTTCAATAGCTCCATAGGATGACCAAAAGTGCAGATTCTCCAACATATCATAATAGACATGTACCACTGTATGATAAACTCACCCGGATCTTGTTCAACCACTGTCTGATAGAGTGATTCGCCCGGATCTTGCTCGATATGATGCGTGGACATCGTTATCTTCTTGAGGTTTCTCCCTTGAGGTATAGGCTCCAGTGGAAGATTGTCGTCAAAGAGCGTTGATATGTTGCACCAGCATTCTTTAAACCAAATAGCATTATGGTATAATAAAAATTTCTGAGAGGAGTTTGAAAAGCTATCTGACTTGCATCATGCTCGAACATCCTTATCTGGTTGTAGCCACTACATCCATACATGGAGGAGAAAATTTCGTGTCCGCTGGTTGCATCTACTAACATGTCGATGTTAGGTAGAGGAGGATCATTTTTGGAGCAGCACCTGTTCAAGTATTTGAAGTTTACGCAGCACCTGATCTATCCATTTTCCTCGTGTCTGAACTGCAACTGTTTAACCGACTTGGATCTAGGTATGACATGTAGATGATGGGTGAACAATTTTCATCTAAATCCGGCATTTCTTCATATCTCCAAGCGAATATGTCCTGGTACTCTTTGAGAAGTTCCACGAGCTTCGTGCATTTATCCGTACACAAGGTTGAGCTGATGGAGATAGGCTTAGGAGATTCCTCAACGATTTCAATCTCATCAGTTGTGGATTTGGTGCTATCTTGAAGCTGTTGTGGAGCATATAGCACTTGTTCTTGTGGTTCGTTGCTATTATAGAATTCCATTGGGTGGAGAGACTAGGTAATAGTCTCTCCTGCTAATTGATAATGGCAGCGTCGGTATACCGTTTTACCTTTCTAGTCACGACTCGCCACAAAAGTTCGTTCCCTCTTCGTGTAAACGTGGGTCGTGGCTTCACAGGATGGATAAGAATGCTTCATCAGCAAAGATGCATCGTGGGGTTAGGGATGTCAATAGATACCCGAATATCCGCTATCCGTTCGAGTTCGTTCGAATCGTTAGGATATTATCCGACTTATCGGATATCGGTATCGGTAACGGATAATCTTATCGGATAATTACTTATTAACGAAACGGATACGGTTGTGTTAGTATCCGACGGATAATTATCCGTATCCGATAGTGATGGTATATATGTAATTTAGATATACCATATTGCAGGATAGGTTTTTCTAAAAGAGAAAGAGTAGATTCGTAGAGATAAGAGATTTTAGTTATTTTTAATTTATTATCGGAAACGGATAATTAAAGGATATTATCGAATATCCGTTACTCTTAATGGAACGGATATCGAACGAAAATTTCAATATCCGTCGGATTTTATAGGATAACAAATATCCGGTAAAATTAACGGTAACGGATGCGGTATGGCCATTATCTGTTCCAATAGCTACCATTGACAGCCCTATCGTGGGTTTTAGCCCTCAATGATGCAAGCCGGTCTTCTTCCTGAATTGACGCCCACGTGGGGAGTGGGACGCAATGAACTTGTCTGATTCTTTCCGCGAAGCTTCTCCCGTATGTGCTGGTTTGGTTTCCCTCGAAGTCCGTCATTGTGGTAAGATTCCGTACGACCTTGTCTGGGAGAACCTTGGATGTCCTGAGAGTCTTGAGAGTAATCACATTCGAAGACACTCCTTTGTCGATAGGGGCCGTCTTGAAATCTGAATCCTTGATGCGTGCGGTGATATGTATGGCACGGTTATGACCTTCCTCTGGATGATTGCAGAAAAACGTCTCTGCACGCTGATTATTCGAGAGGTGCGAAAGTTCGCATAAACTTTTCACTAGAAAAACCGCTTCCTGATCCACCGGCCTCTAGTTCATAGTGAAACTATTGACTCGAGGAGGATCGTTGTGAGGATCAGTCCCCAGTGTAGGAGTGTCCATGACAGGACCGCTTATATCTGATATCGTTTCTTTGATCAGGTCCATGTAGGTCCGCGCCGCTGAAGTACCTTCTCCGGTGCGTTGAATGCGTTCCTTGTTGGCTCCAGAGGCTGTCGCGGCTCTTGTGGCAATCGAT
Organism: Papaver bracteatum; assembly: GCA_023529315.1. Classification (NCBI taxonomy): domain Eukaryota; kingdom Viridiplantae; phylum Streptophyta; class Magnoliopsida; order Ranunculales; family Papaveraceae; genus Papaver; species Papaver bracteatum. The sequence continues at coordinate 49,195 of JAJJWX010002419.1, read as the reverse complement.
CAGTTAATGTCTTAAGAAAATTGAGTACCTCTTTCTGAGTTGCGGCCATATCCGTTTGAGTATTAGCAAGAAATTTCTGCTTCTCCATCAAGTCTTCAATGGTAATGGGAGATGATCCTCCTTTCGTCCCTCCAGCTCCTCGTCCTGATGAATGAGTGGAAGTTGTCTCTCTAGTGACTACCAGAGGTGTTACAATTGAGGAGATGCTGGGATTTGCGGCTGCTCTGGCTCTGGTGATGGGAGACGTTACACATACTGGAATATATTCTGCTCCGCTAGCGTTGGTGATAGAACTGATGGCTCCACAATATGTATTGACCACGATAGCTCTACTGACACGTACATCGACACCGGGAGTGTTATCCACACTAGCTTCATCAGAATTGATTGCTGATCCAGACCTGAGTTCCACCGTCTTGAAATTAATTGCTTATTGAATTGGTTCTAAGATCTACCCTTTTTGAAATTGATAAAATTGAATCAGATTTCGAAGAAATTGACTTTACAACCGAGATATTAACCTCCCACTGTGGTCGCCAATTTTTTATGGGTGAAAACTATTCCTGTCGGTTTTGATAATTTGGGGTGTGTGGATGAGGAATGAATCTAAACCTTAAACAAATGCACTGCGCGGTGAGTGCTTGTAGATTCGAGAAATTAATCAGTGCAAATATGGCCTAAACCAAGAAATGACCGTTACAGACTTGTTTCGGTCACAAAATGAAGGAGATGGGGTTGATCTTAGGGAGGGAAGCGAAGAAGGCGTTGAGAATGTGAAGGTTTTGGCTATGTATGACTTGTATCAGAAAGCTGAACTGGCTTGCAGGATGTAAGGTATCAGTTCCGGTGTTTGAATACGATTGTATCAACACTTGTTTCTGTTGTCTTGTCTTGTTTGAAAAATAGGATAGAGAACCTATTTATACAAGTCTTTCAGCCTAACCCTCATATCTCGTGGGAAGTGGAGAAAGTGGATTGATAGAGTAGTGGAGTAGTGTGTTAGTGTCACACGACCAGTCATGCCCACTTCTCATATCATCACTAACCGTCCATGACTTCCTAACACGTTCTTGTGATGGCGCGTTGTGCACTGCACGCTATAAACCGCCAGACCAATACCCCAGTATGTATCCCCCAGTTTGTGACATGATTGATATCTTGAATATGTGGATCGTGGGACCCACATAAAGTAGCATGTAATGCTAAATTGAATAACTGTGTTATTCAGGAAGTCGATACTTGTGAAGTATCGTGTGTATTCTATGCAGGTACTGCATCGAATATACTCAGCATGTATGAAGCATCGCTGTTTAAGCGTCTCAAAATAGCCTCATGTCTAGCCTACTCCATGTGATGGTTTGGAGGTTGCGCAAGCAAGTCCTCCATTGGCCGACTACATGGTGTGGTAGAGTGACGAGTGGTGATCACCATGACACTGCACTGACCAATTAACTCCTGACCAAGGCTGTATAACCAAGCCGGTGAAGTTGGACGGACGAGATGATCTTTGAGACACTCATCTGCGACCATTGGTGAAATTAGGGTTTTGGAGGAGGTGCGCAAGCACTACTCTTCAGCCTGATCAAATCCAAGCTTGGGATACGATTTTTTGCTGGCCGATCATACATGCGTATAGATGGCATGACAGTGTAGGCGCCCATACCCCATTATCTCACGAAATTGTGATCTAGGCCACTAAATTCGTCTGGCGAAGTTGAGTGGTTGAGATCAATTTGCGACAGAAAACTGGTGCCGCAAAAGCCGCACATCATGCCAACTTCAGGAACGCGTTCCAAGACGACCAATCTTGGTCGGTCTTGGCCGATTGAACTGACGTGTAGGTGGTAGGATGGTGTTCACGCCTATGCCTGAATGTCCTATGAAAACGTGATCTAAGCCACTCAAATTTTCCGGCGAAGTTGAGTGGTCGAGATTAGTTTGCAATTTGGGAAGTGTGACCACGCTAGTTTGGGCATGCGTTTTGGGATAACCAGGCATGGTATAACTTGGATGATCAAGTGAGGGGATAAAAGGGCCCACGATGGTCATGTTGTTATGACCGGACCTGCTTAATCTAATCTCGGACCTTTCATTCGTACCGAAGAAAATAGACGCTCGTAATGTTCAAAACCCTAATTTTGAGTTTCACGGTCGTGCGTCATGCTCTGTTTGGGCGCACGAATTGGGATGACCAAACATGGTTGGTCCTGATCGATCGGTCAGGTATGTAGGCGGTCCTACGGTGATCGTGTTGACATGCTCTGGGCCCTTTGAATCTACATCTACACCCTCCATATATACCTATGAAGATGGATGGTTGAGACTGTTTTGCAACACATGTAATGTGCCGCAAACCCTAATTTAGGGTTTTCCGTCCATATTGCTCTGGCTTGGACGTTTTGGCAAGCTATGCCAATTTTTTGGGGAGACCGACCATGCTGGGCCCGTGTTGATTCGGTAGTGAATATTCCAATACCTGCTTGGGGTCATGGATCGATCTGAGCTATCCAATTCATGTTGGTAAAGTTGGATGGTCGTGATCGGTTCTGAGACTGACATGGTCAGTCCAGATGCTCAATCGGGCTAGTATAGCACACCGAGAGTTGTAGCCTGTACAGGTATTTTGTACATGTTTCATTATCATGCTAGGAGGTTTGTGTTTCTCTGCTGAGAACAACACTCAGTCGTCATGCCGCACCGATAATGAGTACAGGAAATACAAGGCTGGTTATGCAGCCTGTACGGGTATTTCGTACATGCTTCATTACTAGTTCTTCGAGGTTCATGTTGCTCTGCTGAGAACAACACTCAGTCATCATGCCGCACTGATAATGAGTACAGGAAATACAAGGCTGATTATGCATTAATTAATAATGTTGTATTTAATTCACAGACTGGGATTGTTGCCACATGCTCCATTCTAGGTGAATTAGTAAAGTGAAGAAGTATTCATCACTTATTAATGGCTTTATCTTTTACAAGATGTTAGCGCGTAATTTTTTGGCTTTTACAATTTTAGCCCTTAAATGAAAATCCACCATCAACAACAACGAAAAAATATATTGTGGAATCACAAATGATGAGACGAAGATGTTTGTGAATACTTTTATATCTTGCCTATCGGAGATAGAAATCTCAAGCCAAATATTACAATTGTACTCGTACGATAGAAACAACAAGATCAGATCACACAACTACAAGAAAAATAGTATCGGTCTGGCTTCACAATCCCAATGAAGTCTTTAAGTCGTTAACCTGGTTTTAGAAGAAGAAAACCAAAAGTTAAATGAGAATCGACTCTAGCTTAGCAAACTAGAATCACACAGAATGTGTGGGGATTAAGTTTCCCAGTTTCTAGAGTTCTCCCTTATATAGTCTTTCAAATCAGGGTTTGCAATCAATGTTAGCTTAGTAACAAAGCATTCAATATTCACCGTTAATTGAAAACCTGATTAGATACAAGCTAATATCTCTCAACCGTTAGATCGAAAACTTAGCTTGCCATACACACATGTACTTGAAGATTTTGGGTTTGTGTAACCGTACCTAAACGTGTACAATAGTTGGTTCAATATTACTCAACCAAATGGTTAGCCAAATGATAACTTCCATATCAACCATATTCTTCTTCACCATAACTAGTCCAAATGACTCAAATAAACTAGTTAGAGGATTGTTCAATTGCTATGAGATCTTCTGTACTACACAAGATACAATTGAAGCAAAAACGATGTGATTCATTCGAATCGATTCATGAACTATAAATCCATGGTTTGCAATAGCATTCCTTAGATAATTTAAATAAGTTCACGGACATCGTTTTTAGACATAACCACTCAAGTTCGTGGACTGGGTTTGCGGACTTAAGTAACCGGTTGGAGTTCACAAACTCCAGCAGAAATTCGCGGGTTCGAGAACTTCCGTTAGTTTGCGGACTGAGTTCGCGGACTGAAACCGAGCTACAACTCTAGCAGAAATTCTCGGGTTCGAGAACTACGCACGTTCGCATACTGAGTTGACTGCTCACGTTCCGGTTCCACTTGATCAACAAAGTTCGCAAACTTCGGTTCAAATGATAAGGACTTATACATATATGTGTTACCACAACAATGTTTATATTCCACAATGGTTATATAGTCTAAACTCTCATTTCAATCATTGAAACATTCTCAGAGGGCGTTATATATTTGTTATTCACAAAGTATTTTTCGTCAGAGTGATTTCCATAGTGATTGAAACATAACATGACTTTCTTCACTAGGCAAAGATAAACTTGGCTAAAGCGAAAGCTTTACCAACACCCATTTCGAGAAATATATAAGCAAGATATACTTAGCTTGAAATGTCACATGTGCATATTCTTAGTCTATATAGTAAATAACTTTTGTCTCAATATAGGAGATAGAGTAGATAGAATTTTGAGTGATAGATAAGTTCAAGTCTCCACATACCTTTTAGTCGATGAAGATCCACTGGTTGCTTGAGTAGTCCTTCGTCTTGTATGATGATCGCCATGGAGTTCTTGAGCTCAACTACACTTTCTATCCTAGTCCGAGACCTTAGATATAGTAGACTAGAAATCAAGACTTTATAGTTTTGATCACTAACATTGACAAACATGCTTGGGATAGAAACACCTGCGAGTTCGACCGAGCAATGCTCTAACAAAATCAATAAACTTAAAATTGATTAACTTTGGGTGAATATGGTTTTGATTCATGCACCATTAAGATGTAATCTAATAGTGGAAATAGGAATTCCATAGTAGGAGATCGCAATTTTTATAGCATAATTATGTGCTGTGTATTCCCTTAGAGCTTCATCAAAACTAGAACCATATCTAAGAGAAAAGGAACAATGAGAGAAGGAGAAATTGGGATTTGGATTAGTTAATTGCCTCGCGAGAGGAACTTGGTAGGAAGCTTTAGAGATTGATTCTTGTAAAATCCAAAGAATCTAGGGTTTCTTTCTCTTGAATGATTAAAAATGATACATTCATCTTCTCTTTCACTGATGGTTTTCTTCAGAAACTCATCTCTTGCAAAAAAAAAAAAAAGGATATTATTTGTCCAGTGAATGAGTCCCCATTGTTGAGAATTTGAGCTCGATTTAGAGAGGATAGGAGATCGGTATATGAAAAAGATAGTAAATAGAAGAAATACACCACCCTGTAACCTAACCGAACTTTCCTGATCGTCCATTTAATAAAACTCCATCCGGATAACTAGGACCTCGTGATCTCATTCCCGGTTTAATCCTGACCGTTCTATGACTCTCAAATCTCAAAGTCAAAGTGCATGTATTTTTATAACTATGATGATTATCTTCAAGATGATGATGAGAAATACTTAATTTGAATGAGTTAAGATCGGTCTTTGGCCCTTCTCTTGATTTTGAGCGTTTTGCTCCTTTTTGTCGCATTTCTTCCACTTCTCTTGGACTTGGGCACTTGGATACTTGGAATACTTCTCTTCGTAGCTATTTTCAACACTTTGTAGCTCCTTTTTGGGTGATTCACCTATTAGAGGAAAACAAGGGAAAACATGAGTAATAATACGAAAATATGCAAGAATAATAGCTAAAGCAAGTATGGAATGGACACAAAAATCATATGAATTATGCACTTATCAAATTCCCCCACACTTAGCTTTCGCTAGTCCTCGAGCAAAATAAAATAAAATAATCCTAAATACAACAACTCCATTTCGTTGAGAAAATGGTTACACTTAGCTAATGCACCATGCCTTTAAACCCCTAGGTGTCGCTAGTGGACGAGTTATAGTCTCATGAGGGTTTACAAGAGGTATACCCACAAAACCTACTCCAATTTCTTGCCTTTGAAGAACCACTAAGGATAGACATAAAGTAGAAAGAAAAATAATTAGATTGCATAAGTTCTGTAGATGCAAACATCCCACATACATTCAAATCATCACACACAAGCAATTACTTACGTGTGACATTCAACTTGATTGCAAAACTCTACTAAGATAGTCATCGTACTTGTTGCAACACTTGCCACAACACTCGCATACTGAAATCACATGGATAGATAAGAAAATGAAAATAGAAAAGTGAAGTGTGCAAATGTTGACTAAAGTGAAAGATGTTACCCACAATACTTGTATGAATGTCATCAAAGGATATATATTTATAGCGCAATAGTTGAGAGAGGTACCCATTTAACTTGACCACATGATTAGATACTCTAAGCGCATGTTCCTTTTCAGCAAGTACATGATAGTTGCCTTGGATCCTGCATTCCACGCTTGTTTAGGCGACGGAGACAGGGACAACATTTCACACATACTTCTATCCGAGTGTCGAGAACCTCATCAATAGTCTTTTTGACTTGCTATATAATGATGATAGGCTTTATTTTCATCGACTACATGATTAGTCCGCAATTCCGGGCCTATCATTTATTAGTATCGATAAATAAAGAGGAGCCTTATTTCTTTTATTTTTTGTTTCTTTTTCGCTCACTCTTTATGAGTGTTAGACAATTGTCTATTACCTTGCTACAACATCCACGGCAGTATCAGGATCCCACCAAATCACTTTAGAGGCACATAAAACTGCAAAAATAAAAATAAAGTGATTCAGTAATGATTAATTGCGAGGATGAATCTTTCAAACGACTATCATAGCCAAGTTTCACATTCAATTATGAACGTATATAATTAAGGATTGTAGAATGACAAAATGGAACTCAATCTATAGCTGTAAGAACTGTTTCAACCTGAAAAGGTTTAGAGTGTCATCCTAAGTAACTCATAATTAAATCCAAAATATGAAGTCTCAAGAATGCAAGAAATCAAAGAGTATTATATATTTATTTTATATGCAAACCAAACATGCTTAACTACTCCCCAACACTTAAACTCAACATTGTCCTCAATGTTCAAAACCGAAAATTCTGATTTCTGAAATAACAGCCCCGAAAACTCAAAAACTGTACAAATGGGTAGGGAATTAGGAAAAACATCCTAAACAAAAGTTTTTTTCCTTCGTATTTTCTATAAGGTGTCAAAAGTGCACACTGTTTCAATAATATTTCTACCTTTTATGGACTCTGGACTGACAGTCATGCAATCTGAAAAAGGTTCTGGAAAATACAAAAACTCAAATGTCCAGGCCAATAGGTCCAACTTAACAGAATCCAAATTCATATTTTATTTTTGTAAAAGAAAGGTATGTCTGTCCTCTTTAAAATTTGGGGACAACTACTCAAATCGGACTCCGTATGAAGTCTCGAGAGCTGTTTTCGTGACAACTGCGAAGTCAGAATTTTCTTGACGAAAATTGTTCAAAACTTTCACTATAGATATAAGACTTTGTAAAATCTAAGATGGGAATGCAAGATATGATATGAAAACTAACAAAACTAAAAACAAAAGGTATAGAAATACAAAACCGATGGGTTGCCTCCCACGCAGCGCTTGGTTTAACGTCGTCAGCCCGACATTATTGTTATCGTCTGTACACCAATAATCTGAAAATTTGGTAGTCCTTCCAAATAACAATCTGCAGTTCATATAATAGCTTCAAAAAAACATTAGCACAAGATATAAATTTTGAAGCTATCACTTTATTGAAGTTTTCCCCACGCTTAGTCCTTTTTCTACACTCAGAAGTGGGTAGAGAACATAGAATTTAGGAACTTTAAAAGGTTCCTCAGCTTGGTGAACCTGCACAATACTCAAATCAAACACATCAAGTGGTGGATACTTTGAAGTAAAATAATACGTTAAAACTTTGGAAGCACACAACTCCAATCTCTAAGTGAGGTATTTTCTAAAAAGTTGGGTTAACAACTCTTTAAGAAGCTACTTCAATTGGATGGAAAGGATCAATAGATATAGAATTATACAAAGGTTTAGACAAACCTTGTTTCGGATCCTCATTCGTAATTAGCAGTGAATTATTTACCTCAAGTATATTGTGGTCCTCTATCGAACTATTGTTATCTAGCTCAATACTTCCACGACTTCAATCAATTTGGTTTCATTATCAATCTCCATCTCTTCAACACTCTCGTCATGGAATCGGAATCACTGTCAATCTCGGAATCGTCAACATCAAAACGACGTTCGAATTCATTATCTATGGCCTTGTTAATTCCGTCAAGAATATCATGTGATGCACCGGCTTTTTCTAGCTGCTCGTGTTGCTTAAAAAGTTTTCTGACATTAACACGCTTTCCACCATTGTGCACAATCTCCTTTTATGGAAAAAGTGAAGGAAAAACACGATGAAGAGGAGTAGGTTTTGATTCAGTACGATAACTCTTAAGCTCCAAACTCTCTGTCATCTGCACATTACTAAAAAATAATTGATCAGAAGCATAACTATCCTTCCATCCTCGTGATTTTTCACTTACATGCCCGTCATAAGGTTGTTGACATGTATGAGAATATCCATGAGGTTCCGTGGGATATTGATCATAGCGAAAAGATTGGTTTTGATTATACCCATAGGATGGTTCGTAGTTGTCATATGAATGAAATTGAAAATCATATTGATTACCACTATTATATGATTGATATTGTGCCCCGTACATGTTATTTCCGTAAGGAAACATGACGACTCACAAGAATAGAAAATCTATAAAAAAAAAAAGCTACACAAATAACAAATCAATTAGCGACTGTTCCCCGGCAGCGGCGCCAAAATTTGTTTGGGCTGTCGTAGGCTCAACAAATTAATAAATATATTTTCTACTAATTAACTGGTAATATAGTGGTAGTAAGAGATCGTTCCCACAGAGAGCTGTGTAATTGATATGTTATTTTAAATAACAAAGGGGGTTTTGGTTGTAATATAAATATAAAGACAATAATAAAGAAATGGATGATTAAGGAATCCTTCGCTGTTACCAAGCGTTAACAGGATTAGAATACTTATCTATTATTCGTAAGAACCATTCATCGCTAACCGTATAATAAAAACTAGATCATTGTTATCCCCAAAACTCCTTTTATCACTGGATACGGAAGTTCTCAACTACCAGATTCTATCCAACGAACCACCAAGTAGTAGATAACACAAGGTGTAGTCCAATCGAACGTCTTAAGCTTTGTGAGTTAGGTTAATCCTAGTATCTAAACTCTTAGATCAAGGTTTATTTGTTGGTGTTGTCTTCACACACAATCGCTCCACAAAATCCCTCTGAAAGGTCTCGCGATTTCTACTTGTGTAGAGAGTTAATCGATGATTACTTATCTCATAACTCCTACTAGCGATAAAATAATCAATAAACTAATCTAGTGTACATCCCAAATCAATCTAAGAATCACTCATAAGCCCTAGATAAGGTAAAGACAAACAATGATGATTTAACCTCAAATAGATTTGTATTATTAATAAAGCTTCACGTGTAGTTGCAGGAAATCCCACACTACACCCTTGTCAAGATCTCACTATAATCAACTCACAATTAAAGATTAAAAACGACACTTTATCATTTAATCCTCAAAAATGTATAAAGAGTTGGAAGAAATCAAGAATACAATTATTCTCTTGAAATTTCTCTCTCCTCAAGACTCTTTCAACTCTAAAAAAAATACATCATCCCCTCTCTGAATCTATTAGAACCCTTTATATAGGAAATGACAGAATGGATGACAGCTAAGTTTTCCTCTTATTTCAGATCTATTTTGCGATTGTATCGCGATAGTTATAATGTTCATTCTCGCAAGCTTTGTATCCATCGCGGGACAAACATGCTTTTTTTATATTTTCTTTAATCGTCAACTATTACGTCACTCTTTTGACTGCTTTTGTGACACTCGCAAAGTGTAGTTGAAAAACTTGCGGTCATGCTCGCTGGGAAGTGTTGTTAATCTCGTAGAAAAATGTTGTAGCGATATTCTGGTCCTACATCTTGCCTCTTCTCATGTCTTTTCTGCGAAGAAGAGAAGATCATGAGAACTTTAAAATGTCGCAACTACTTATCTTTTAAGATTTCTCTGTTCTGACACGTTTTTGTATCCTTCGCCAGCTGTTTTCACGTATTCTCTCTTCTAATAAATTTATGACACGTCCTCTCTAACCGCTGCGATCTGACCGTTCATGTCTTTTCTTAGCATTTATTGCATTCATCTTCTTCGAGAAATTTCTTCTTCTATAAATACTCCTTTCATTCTTTTCTTTTCCTCTTTTACTTTCTTCTTCTTTCTCTCCGTAACTCCTCTGCAAGTTTATTGTTCTTCCGTAAATTGCGCGTCTGTTACTGCTGTGATTTCTTTTTTATTTTTCAACCTTTTTCTTCATTTCCATACTTAAAAAATGGTTGTTGCTGGTGCTAAAAATTTAGCTGCTTTTGGTGAGATGCGAGAAAAACTCAAAAGTAAAGGTTTTACTTTGTCTACGATTCCAAATCAAAGCCCTAAATCCGAGCTTTCCATCAAATTATTTTCTGATCATCAATGTTCTCGCGAGAAAGTTATAGTATCGCTAGGCCAACTTGACGCTGGTCTTCCAATTCCTCTCTATGACCCGGATCTTCCCTTATTTTATGAAATAATTTCTCACGAGAAATTATCGCGAGCAGTATATCAACTGGGTGGAGATTGTATTCGATTACTACTTGAATATGCCTCTCGCGGTGCCAATAAAGGATCTCGCTACCCTTATGCTGCGAAGAATCCTCAATTCAAGGATGTTCCAATCATTCCCGCGATGTATACTGTGGATAATTTCTTCATCAACTATGAAATAATCCCCATGAAGAGAGATCGAACTTGCTAGGGAGTCCGCTTGCAAAAGAAAGATAAAATTGCTGAAGATAAAGCTCTTATGTTAGATATTGATTGGCATACAAATAATAATCAAGGTCCTCGCCATTCTAGTGATGACAAGTGGTTTATTTTTCCTCTAATTTTAGAGGGCCCGTATATTTCTGGCACTCATGCCTTGCCTGCAAATATCGTGGAATACCAACCATGGGTGTTCTATTGGCCTGAGAAAGATAAAGAAGTATGTCCTCCTTAGTTCTTCACATAACAAGTTATTTTTATTATTTTTCTTTGATTTTCACATCTTTAAGCTCTCACTGATTATGCATGTTTACTAGATTGAGAGATTGAAGGCCTACTATGAGAAGTTTAGGAAACCTGCTACTCGTTCAGCTCTTCAATTACTCATAGATGAAGTAAGAAATATTTTCTTTATAAATCTTAACAATATATTGTTGCCTCTATTTACTATCTTTATCTGTGCTCGCAGGTAATTTAAGAATTAGAACCAATGGAACCACAAACCAAGGTGAAATATTCAAATGATCGCAAGGGGAGATCCAATGCCCCTCCCAAAGGGAAGCCTTCTGCTCCTCGCAGTGATGAATTTGACGATCCTCCCTTAAAGAGAAGAAAAACCCAACTCCCTTCTTCTTCAACTCCTCAACCTATTCCAGAAATTTTAAGTGTTGATTTTAATAAGGACAACGATGATGATAATTTCGGCGTTTATAATGATGTTCCTTCCATAAAGGATTCTTCTTCTTCTGAGTATGCAATGGCTCAGCTATCAATTTTTTTTTGGCAATAATACATTTGGTATCCCAAATGAGTATGGAAATGAAGCTATTAATGGAATATCCCAGTCTCTCGCCAAAGTCTACGATGCTCCCATATTAGCTGATAGTGATTCCCTTCGTGGGGTTTCAAGATTGCTGACTCCAAGTCTCCTGAATTCGCTTGGTAGCCTGGTATGTTTCTACTTGCTTATCCTTTTTATGTATCTATTGATATTTTTTTTCCAAATCTTGACTTATATAGTTCTATCGCAGGTTGGAAGATCTGCTTTTGTTGTTGCTTCTGATTTAGAAAGTAGGCGTGTATTTTCTCAACAGAAGAATGTTGTTATTCGCCAAAAGAATGAAGAACTAAAATATGAATTTACTAATCTTCGCGAAAAGAATGAACAAATGGAAGCTGAACTTGCTAGTCTTCGCGAGAAGAATAAAGAACTTGAGAATAATATTTCTCATCAATCGCTCAAAGTATCCAATCTTGATACTGTTAACAAACAACTCTTAGGTATGATAACCTTCTTTTTTTCCTTCATAATTTTATGTTTCACTATTCTTTCTTACTTGATTTATCATTCTCGTAGACATTTATGGTCTCACTGATGAGGCTTTAACCATTGGCTCTTTACCTGAACCAATAGACAATGATACTCTTCTAGAACTTCTTAATAATTCTTTAAATAACCCTTCCAATATTAATTCCCTTTCCATAGATGAACTCAGATCTAAGTTTCGCCTCTTAGAAATAGACTACAGATCTTGTTTAGATATAACTCACAGACTCAAACAACTTTATCATAATTCCAAAGTTGAGATTAAAACTTTAAAGGCCAAAAACAAAGATCTCTCAAAAGACAAAGACCGTATATCTAGACAAGGAGCTGAAACCTTAGAAAATTTCCATAAGACCATTCTTGAAGTTCAAATTGAAAGGGATGGGATTATCCACGAGAAGGAAGGGTTTATTAAAAGAGAAAACCAAATTTGTTCCCGTCTTCTTATAAATAATGATGTGGAGTTTGCTTGGGCTGCGAAAGTTCTTGACAATGCCAGAACTAATTTAGGTGTAGATGTCAATCTTCATGTTGAACAAGCGGCTTTAATTAAAGACATGATTTCTGAAAGAGAAGGTTGTTAATCATCCTTCCTTATTAATTTCTTGTTTGTATTGTTCTTCCTTGCAAATTTTTCAAGTTTCTGTTATATACTTGCAGGAGCTGAAAAGATATATTCTGAAAGGATTGGAGAACTTGAAGCTGAAAAGAATCAACTCGCAAATATTCTTACTGCTCGCAATAAGAAGTATTCACGGTTGAAAGAACAATTTAGAATTACTATCGCGAATTTTAATAGCTCTCTTGTTGCTGTCCGCAATAATGCCGTTAAATTGGTTTGTGATGATCATGATATTCCTTACTCTACGTACCCTGATCTTGCAAATGAGATTCCAGCAAAAAATCTAAATATTGTTATTTATGATAGCGAGACTGAAGATTCTGGCGAAGATAATACTGATAAAGAAAAATCTGGCGAGGAAGAGAAATCTGACGAAGATAGAGATAATAATGATAATGATGATGAAGAAGAAGAAGAGAAATCTGGCAATGAGGAGAAATCTGAAGAAGAAGAGAAATCTGATGAAGGTGGTGATGGATCTACTTAGTTCTGTTTCTTCTCTTTTTCTTCCTTGTAAATTTTGTACATTTATTTTCTGCTTATTGTAATATTGCTGCGAGTTTCTCCAACTTGATGTGCAAATTTCTTTTGCTTTTATCTGTACGAATTAGAAAATAATTCTTTTTTTTGCAACATAATCAATCAACACAATTATTATACTTTAATTATCTGTATAAATGTATCATTTAATAATATCTATGCAATTTTATCATATGATGGATGAATAATAATTTCATCATTCTATGCATTCCCATACTTGCCTCTATTATTTATCTGCAATATGAAAAAATTGAGTAGATATTAGATATTAGTTGTAAATTAAATTAAATTTGCCTCAATATCGGCGATGTTATCGCTAGCAACAATTGCATAACTTTATGATCTATGCGTAAAATCGCAAATCTCATAAATTATGCGAGCATTATCGCAATAATATTATGGTCTTATTATGCCTTCCTAATTAAAGGTCTTATTTTGCCACATTTTTTCTTTCTGCGACAAAATCGCAGGACGTCTTTACATTTGTATGTATTCACCCATTGATCTTGTCTTATCAATATTTTTTCAACATCTCTACGACAATATGATAAGTATAAACTCTCTTGCAAGAATTAAACCTTATGACATTGCCGTCTTGCGATGAAATCGCAGGACGTCTTTACACTTTCATGTAAAAACCCATTGATCTCATCGTAACTTTTCTCTTTTGGCTTGTTGCCTCTGTATAATTTTTGTCACGCGACAATATGACAGGCCTAAATGTTCTTGCGATCATAAAGCCCCATGACATTGTCGTCTTTAGACACTTATCATCTCCCTAATGGAGGGTGCCGCCCTTATCTTCCCCTGGTTGCCCCTTCAAGGAGGGCACATCGGCCATACAAGACTATATCCTTCCATACGGATTTACCAACAACCATTTGTTTTCGCAGCCTCTTGTCCTTTATGCCTATATGGCTTATAGTTACAAGACTGCACTCTAAGTTGGGTTTTCTTCAGGACAAGTGCATCATAGCCAAGACTTACCAAGAATGGACAAGGTAGTTTCGTACGCCCCGGGCACCCTTGGCTCAACCGTGTACCTCGGCGCCTTGGTCATACTTTGCACTTCTTAGAAGAGATTCTCAGTCGTCCAACCAGGGTATAACCTTATATAGTTGGAAATCCAAGATCTCTCTCCTGGATAGGTTTTCTTTAACCCCAACATCTGCATGACTCAGGTTCCAGCAGCGATATAACCTTATCCCTGAGTCATGTAAAGAGATACCCCCTTATATGACGCATTATTAGGTCTTACATTTGTCTCTTGCGAAATTGTATCCGCGAACTAAGGTGCACGCCATAAAGGTTCATCCCATTATATTAATCTCTGCGAAATTTTATTCGCGCTTCTCGCAAGTATTGTAACTCTGATAAAATTTCATTTCTTTGATCTTCTTGTAAAATTTTGCAATTCTTTCAAACAGAGTACTCTTTTCAATTGCATTTTCTTCAAATAAATTATGCGTAAGCTTCTTTAAATTTCATCATTTTACCTTTCTACTTACTATTTTCTGGTTCTACTTTTCTGTTACGTTTTTCTGTTTTTTCTTTATCTACGAGACGCTCGCCATCAACTTCCTCTCGCTTCTCTATTGTATCAATCATCAATCTTTCACATCTCTGTCATTGCTTGATGTTGTACTTCCAATTGCTATTCTTCTCAGCTCTTTCCTCGCAAGATTTTATATCAATCTCATAACATTTCTTGCTTTCTCCCCAATCTCCCTTAATAACTCCAACACCATTAGGATGAGGAAATTTAATACACTGGTGAAAATTAGATGCTACACCTAATATCCCATGTATCCAAGGTCGACCTATCAGGGCATTGTAAGGTGATTCAATGTCAACAACATAGAACAATATCTTGGAAGTTATCCCCTTTAATGGAATCCGCATTGCAATTTCCCCTTTGGGTTTATTGGCAGTACCATTAAAACCATAGATTTTATACGTTGATGGTATTAGATCTTCATCTCTTCCACCCATGGTCTTGTAGGTATGATAGAATAAAATGTCAACTGAACTCCCTATATCTATCAAAACCCTGTTGATAGCCCAAGAGTCTTCAGTTTTATCATCATTTTCTTCATCTTCTTCTTCTACTTGCTTTGGATTTATCTCTAATCGTACCACCAACGGGTTATCATGTTGCTCGCCAGGCTCTGGTACTTCTTGTGCGGTGAAAGATATAGTTTGATTTTTCTACTCTTCTAGCGGAGAGGCTCTCGCTATATTCATTATTTCTCTGCCATCTGTGTCTCTCGCGAAGACTCTTCTTAGAACATTATCATGGAAATCCTCGATAGTTCTGTAAGAATGTACAATGGAATTACAAAACAAATTCTTTGATTTAGCCCCAACTTCTATTACGAATGTTTCTGCTCCTTTGAAAGTATTCACTCTGTGATTATCTGGTGGGGGTGGTAACCGCTGGGATTGTGGATGTCATATTAAAAAATGATTTATCTTTCCCTGATCAATCATCTTCAAAATTATCCTCTTTACATTCCTACAATCATTTATTGAATGACCATGAAAATGATGGTATAGACAGAATTCTTGATTTCTATTATTAGGATGTGGCTCCTTGCCCATATTCCATGGTGATGGTATATTTTCCATCAAAATAATATCCTCCCAAATTTTTTCTATACAAGCATTCAGAGGTGGCATCTTAATTTCTTCCCATATTATCTTCTGATTACCTTGCCCTCTAAAGTTATTTTGCCTTTGTCCACCATAGGTTTCTTGCGGATGATCAAGCCTTTGAATCTTACTATTTCCTCCGCGATTGTAATAATTCTTTTTCCTTTCATATTCTTCTTGATCTCGACTGCCCATAGCTACCAACTTCTGCTGATTATCAATCACCACTTTCTCTTGTTGTGCCTGCGAGGTGCTCGCCACATTGTTAATCATTTTAGGAAGTAAACTTCCATTTGCCGCTACTGAGCTGGTGTTTGCGATTGGATATGATTCCATTTCATTTTGTTTCTCCTCCAAAGAAATGTATTCTTCTTGTAGTTCTCGTAGCTCAGTCATTGTGATAGTATTTTTGATTCTGAAAATTTGTATGTTCAGCAGATTAGTTACGAACATTGCATTAATGAAAGACAAAATGAGATATCTTTCATCCACTCTTCCAGCCATCTCACTGCACATTGTCTTCCATCTTATGGTTAAGTGCTTCAAACTCTCGCTAATCCTCTGTTTTAATCCAAATACATCTTCAATTCCTGGCCGCGATGAATTGTTGCTTATATATGTTCCCAGAAATGTAGCTTGTAAATGATCAAAAGAAGTTATAGTATTTTTTGGCAATCCCTCGAACCATTTTAGCGCCTCGCCAGTTAAGATAGATGCAAAATACTTGCACAATACAGCATCATGATTCTACCATTGCAGCATACACCTGACATAATCCTTAACATGCTGAACAGCACAAGTAGTTCCATCAAATATACCGGTTAATGTCGGTAAGTTGCATTTAGGAGGTATTCCTCTTAGCTGTACTTCCTGAGCGAAAGGGGTTCTCGCAGCTTCTTCAATTGCTTCATCAAGTTGACTTCTGCCTCCTTTTCTTCTATTGTTAATCATTCCTCGCATTTCTGCTAATTTTCTCAATATTTGCTCATTATCAGCTGAATTTTGCTCCATTGGTCTTTTTAACGCAGTTTCACTTCTTCTACGTTCTTGTCTTTCTTGTCTTGCCAAATTTTGTGCATCTTCTTCTTCATCTTCATCATGTCTTTCTCTAATATTTTCTCTTTCACTTTCTTCTTGAAATCGCAGCTAATTATGCTGTCTATTTTCTTCTCTGCGAATTTCTTCATTTCTTATCATTTCTCTTTGATGTCTTTCTATTCTCCTCTGTATTCTATCATACTCCTCCTGAATATTATCATTGTGGCGATTTTGTGTACATCTCCTTTCTCGATTTTCATGGTTATTCTGTCGTACTGCCTCTTGAAACTCTTGTTCTTCTACTTCTGCCCTTAATATTTCTCTCTCGCAAGCTAGTCGTGCTTGTTCAGCATAATGTCTCTCAATTTCTTCCTCAATTATTCTTCGATTTCTCTGAATCTCTCGCCCATGTAATATCCTCCTACCTTCTTCTGGATTTCTATTGTTAAGTCTATTATCCAAAATTTTGCCACGCGGATCATGGCGATTTTCTATTACCTCTTCTTCTCTATGACGTTGCTCTTCATTTGGATTTTTCATTTCCTCTTG
This sequence comes from Papaver bracteatum, assembly GCA_023529315.1. NCBI lineage: Eukaryota > Viridiplantae > Streptophyta > Magnoliopsida > Ranunculales > Papaveraceae > Papaver > Papaver bracteatum. The sequence continues at coordinate 31,707 of JAJJWX010002419.1, read as the reverse complement.
GATATTTCCTCTAGCATTTCTTATTGGGGAATTTCGTCTTAATTCTTCTCTTAATGATCTTGAATTTAATCTAACAGTACTTCTTGATCTTCTACTTTGTAATCTCAAATTCTCCATTCTCAACTCGTGATTTTGTCTTGTTAAATTTGCACGCTCTTCCGCCTCTAATCTTCTTTCCTCTTGTATTCTTTGTCTTAAATCATCTGTTGTTTCATCTTCGCCTTCTCCATGAATTAATCCTTCAACCACTCCTTGATTTCTTTCTTCTCTTCTTCCGTCTCTTAATTGTTGATCTTATACATCTTCCACCGAATCCGATCTCCAAGTATGCACACTCACTCTATCATAATCCACATTTCTATCTTGTATCGGTGTTTGTTGATTTGGTTATGGAATTTGATTTTCTCCTTCAATCCTTGTTCTATTTCTTCTTGTTCTTATCCTTGAAGATTCTCCTAATTCATTTGTTTCTCCACCTGCAAGTCTTTTACTCATCCTTACAGTTGTTGGTGGTTCTGATGTATTTATTCTTCTTCTAGCCATTTCTTCAACTCTAACAATTTCTTCAAATCTTCAAGTTGTAGTTAGAGATTTCTTAGCTTGATTCTCCCTGTTTCGGGTGCCAAAATGTAGTTGCAGGAAATCCCACACTACACCCTTGTCAAGATCTCACTATAATCAACTCACAATTGAATATTAAAAATGACACTTTATCATTTAATCCTCAAAAATGTATAAAGAATTGGAAGAAATCAAGAATACAATTATTCTCTTGAAATTTCTCTCTCCTCAAGACTCTTTCAACTCTAAAAAAAATACATCATCCCCTCTCTGAATATATTAGAACCCTTTATATAGGAAATGACAGAATGTATGACAACTAAGTTTTCCTCTTATTTCGGATCTATTTTTCGATTGTATCGCGATAGTTATAATGTTCATTCTCGCAAGCTTTGTATCCATCGCGGGACAAACATGTTTTTCTTATGTTTTCTTCAATCGTCAACTATTACGTCACTCTTTTGACTGCTTTTGTGACACTCGCAAAGTGTTGTTGAAGAACTTGCGGTGATGCTCACTGGGAAGTGTTGTTAATCTCGCAGAAAAGTGTTGTAGCGATATTCTGGTCCTACATCACGCTTAGAACATTGAATTCATCCTTAATCAACAAAGGATTTAGTTTCTCATGATTACACAATCAACCGGTCCACACACACACCCCCCCCCCCCCTAAAGGGGTAAACCCTAAATATTAGTGAAGAACAAAAGTATAATATGAGATAATCGATTCTATGACCTAATACCTTTTTATAGGTTTACACTCCTTGGTCTTCAAGTATCCTAGTTGGTTCAAGAACCCGACCTGAAAACACGAAATAACGACTCCAAACATGCCCTTAGGCCTTCCCAAGTATTAATACACGTTTCCAACTTGCTAAGTACACATACCCAGTCCGCGAACTTCAAATTCCAGCAGAATTTTTCGGAATTAAAGTATGCGTACCCGTCCGCATACTTTACTCTCTTCGATATTCAATAAAAGCTTGTTTTGGCCACAACTTCTTCATCCAAACTCGGAATGACCTCATTCTTTTTGCATTCTTTTTATATTTCAATTATATTCAATATGATGATGAGAAATACTTAATTTGAATGAGTTAAGATCGGTCTTTGGCCCTTCTCTTGATTTTGAGTGTTTTGCTCCTTTTCGTCGCATTTCTTCCACTTCTCTTGGACTTGGGAACTTGGATACTTGGAATAATTCTCTTCATAGCTCTTTTCAGAACTTTTTTCCTTTTCGGATGATTCACCTATTAGAGGCAAATAAGAGAAAACAAGAGTAATAATACGAAAATATGCAAGAATAATAGCTAAAGGAGGTATGGAATGGACACTAAAATCATATGAATTACGCACTTCTCAATCCCAGCCGATCAAGGTTTGTGCACGCACAAAGATATGAGAACTAAATAAGAAATTTTCTTTGATCTTCAATAAACACCTACACAACACCACTTGAATCTCTTGTGATCAATCACATAAAAAACGGAGTCTATTAACAATGGATTATCACAAGATGTCTTTAGATCTACAAACATTTCTAAAGATCCCGTCGATACTTTGATCTAGTTTGAGTGAATCTTATATCAGAAGAGAAGATTCTCAAGAATAAACAAACTAGGTGCAATCAAATTTTCAACAACCGTTAGTCAATCAAATCAATCGAAAACTAATAACACTGCAATTATCTAGTTTCCCACCAACGGTACTCGTATAGCTTCTTGATCCCACATAAGTCTTTAAACGAGCGGTCATAAGAGATTTCACCTAATTATGATACTTTCCTCTCCGAATAGTCGAATCCACCACAAACAACAAGAATAAATTTTTCCTGGCTCTTAAGATAGTTTCCTAGAAATGCAAATTTAGGTATTTATAGACCAAGGATGTTTGGACACCAAGGAATTTCCAAAACCTAAAATATTCTCAAGATATGTAATGAATAGAAAAATTCAGTTTTCCTAATTCCAATAAATGTTTGTCCAAAATTTCCAAAATCTCTCAATAGAAAATCTCCAATTAGTAAATGCACATCATTAATTTTTATTCTCTAGAGATATGCATTTAATTGCTGGTAATAAAGTATATAAATCCCAAAACCTTAATTAAAATATTCTCAATTTATTTCGGCACAGGATCTCCTTGAGTAATAAGGAATATCTTTGAACAATAAATGATAAGAATTACTGCTCGTGTTCAAAGTATGTTGACATATTTCACTGTAAATCCTTATTCATATTTACATCGATTTACATTCTTGGAATCGGTTATACTACACTTCCAAACAAGTTTAGAATTGGTTAACCTATATTCCAAGATTACTATGTGATTGTCAAATGTTAAATCACATACATGGGTTCAATCGGTTCTACCAATCACTAGGAACGGTTATACCTCAATATGGAAATACTTGTGATCGGTCACACAAGTTACCATGACCGATTACATCAGTTACCAAGGTCGGTTACATCAATTACCATGACTAGTTACCACATTCTCATGGTATTGCTTGTGATCGGTCACACCAGTTACCAGGAACGGTTACACCAATTACCAGGATCAGTTACACCAATTACCAGGACCGGTCACCAATTACAAGGATCTATTACAAACACTCTATGATCGGTCACACGAATTACTAGGATCAGTCACACAAATTACAAATATCGATCATACCATCTCATGGTGATTACTTAGGATCAGTTACTCCAATTAATAAAAACTAGTCATACCAAATCATAAGTCATGCATTGTGATTAGTTATACCAAGATACATAGCAAATCTATGATCGGTTCTACCATCTCACACATATTGGTAATCCAAAGATTTTCAATGAATAGCCGTACCAATAAGCCTAACGATTTCCCTTTCGATTCATAAAACAAGTTCATGAATGTACTTCCTTTAAACAAATGTAAAATATTGTTTCCTAGGATAAAATCTTCACCATAACCCATTCACATAATCATAACTGTATATACAAAATTATGTCGATGTCATATCAAAATATAAGCATCATACTTCGTAGTCTAATTCCCTAATACTATGATCATACAAATATGACCATGTCACATCACTATAGTATTATACAATATGTACAGTATATACAGCTTCGCAGTTATGTTTTCAATATAGCACGACTTGAAAGATACTTTAGGAATGAAACAATTCAAGTCAATATCACTAACCTCAAGAGGAAGGATGATGTTGTCGTTGTAGTTCTCTACTTCTTCAAATTCTTCAGGTCTTCATAGTAATACTTGTGTGTGTCAATATTCCTAGACTTTCTATTCTAACATAAACAAAGTTGACTCTAGTATATAATCAAGCGACTTTAGATGAGTTTTGACACACTAAAATATGACAACCAAACTTGACATACCAATGCTTGGTGAGTTCAACAGAGCTATGCTCTAACAATCTCCACCTTTGTAAATTTTAGTGAAAAAACTCTTATTACATATGGATAAACAAATTACATGAGAATTCATTTTACATACGCTTGATTCCAAGTTTCAATAGCACAATAACCTGCATATATTCAATCAATAAATACAGTTGTTGACATTTGAATAACAAAAGCTTATACTCCCCCTAAAGGTAAGAGATTTTTATTACCTAGCTCACATCTTTGTTATTCCCCTTTTTGTAGTCAGAATACTACAACAACAATATGATATGTATGTCCCCCTTAGTCAATACTTTAATCTTTCGTTAGATATAACGTTTAAGCACAATTGTCCTTTCATTAGTGATTGCAAATCACTTGTTTACTTCATATATTTCTCCCCCTTTTTGTCACAAAATGACAAAGGTTCGAGCAAATAAAGGACAAACCGAAAGGATCTTACAAATCTAAAAGACTTGCAAACAACCTGTAAGAGTTAAGCACGAAGGTTTCACATACCACTTTTGATAACCAATATTATAACTGAAACTACAAGTAATTTATTTTTAATATGTTATCAAGGAAACAATTGTCCGAAGCAGTTTTCCCTAAAATTTTAACAAATCGACTAAGAAATTTAATTCCCTTGTTAAACCGATTGTAAGCATACAATCGCTTATTTCGATAAGACCAAAATAAAGATCAGAGTTAACTTTATTTCTCTCATCAGGCTCTAATTATTCAGAAAATAACTTAGACCTTTCTCTTTAGACAAGACAAACACTAGGTTAGTTAACTAGTTTTTCTTGTCAAGGCATTTGGTTATACTTGAATAACCGAATCCTCCAATTTGACAATTCTAACTAAGATCGGAATTAACTTAGTTTATATTATCCGGAATCAATTTGGACTAAACAAATGATCCCTTATTTCGTTAAGCCATAAAAAATACATACAAACCAAAACCAATTGACTTGCATAATTATTTTCTTAACCGAAAGCAATTGAAACAAACGTAGACATTACAGCACCCCGATTGCACCGAATTTCGTTAAGCAAAAAAACTTGATACCCAAAAAATAAAGAAGATACCAAACAATAAGCCAAATAAATTGACACAGTTTTTCTTAACAGGAAACAATTGAATTATACACACACATCCATACACAATAATGGATTTTCTTAAATAGGAAAACGATTAACTAACAAATTTTTTACATCAGATTCCGCAGCCTCTTCTCCGCAGAAAGATATATCATTAAGCGCAAGTTCAAGTAAGAACTCTCCCCCAGTATTTTGTCATCCTCTCGCAAGTACAAAATAACAACAACAAAAGCAACCTTTACCAGAGAAAGGTTGAATCGGTTTACATAACGTGTGCCAATAGCAAAAGTTAAAAACCCGAAACACATATGTTATGCTAAACACATCTCATGAAAACACAAATTGATTCAACATATTATAACTTTTCACATATGAGTTTCAATCGGAACACCTTATGATCCTTTGATAAAGCCTACCAACATGGGATAAAACTTAATCCCACTAAATCAAAAATCCACACAAACCATAAGGGTTTCATCATATGAGATCGAATATTAAGTTTATGAAAACAGAAATCAGACATCCCATAAACCGAATACACAAAGAAAAAATATAAAGATTCATTCACAGGCTATGTAATCGGTAACTATCACAAGAAAAATTACAAAGAAATAATTTTATTCATAAATAAATAATAGTTTTATTCAAAATAAACCTTATACAATAATTGAAGCAAATCAAAAGATTGATGTCAATTTTTTTTTTCTTCTAATCACACGTCTTCTGAAGATCGCTTTCGAATTATGGATTCAAATTCTTCTGAGCACTTTCCTTTCCAATAGAAAGTTCGAACAATTGAGACTGAATATCAACAAGTACTTCTTTTGAACCCTTTATCATTAGCTCGTGATGTCTGATACAACTTCTTATAGTAAGAATCTGTTTTCTCAGCGAATCTTGAACATTATCGGGTTGTAGAATATCTTGAGTTTCATTCATAGCCGATGCACATAGTGCCAAATCATCTAGAGATGATCCTTCTTTCATCGATTTCTCCATTGAAGCAAGGTAGTCTTCTTTCAGACAAGAAGAATATATATATATAGACTAGGAGAAAATCAAGGAGCAATATAATTTGGTTTCAGGAAATTGAATATACTTATCCCATAGGTAAAAGATATCGATCATGAGATTATTGTTACCTATTAAAAGAACAAACTTGCAAATTATACCCAGATTTTATGCCTCCTCACAAAAGATTTTGGGCAACAATTGAGGATGCATTTTTTTTCAACACAATCAGTGTGTGTTAAGGTGAAAATAATTCTCACCATAGGTAACAAAAACATCCTTAAGATGATTTATGAACACATTACGTTGAGTTTCTATGGGTTCTTTCTTTCTCTTGTTATTGCAAGAGTCTGAAACTTCTTTTCTGGATCTAATAAACTCATTAGCCTTCAAATATTTTATGCCCTTTCGAAGGGCCTTAATGAATTTATTTTTTTGGATATTCCAATAGAAGTTTGCAGAGTGACTATAATTTTCACATAAATAACTCAGCATATTGCCAGAAGAATTTGAAAGGGAATTATCTTTTTATTTGTTAACTTCTGACAACTTTGGTTGATTAATGTCAACCAATTTCTCTTGCTCAGACCTTGCCTCTTGAGTTTTATCTGAGAAGTTTTTTCTAAGGTTATCAAGTTCTATGTATAACTTTAGATTTTCCTTAATTTCCAACTCAAGTTTTCCAAACAGTTCTTTAGGATTTGATTAGACTCGCTGGATAGATCACTGTTAGTTTTGGAAAAAAGTGTATTGCAACTTGATATTCTTTCATAGGGTTTATCCTCTGGAATATTATCTAGGGTAGTAACATAAGCCTTGTTGCACTTCTGAGCCTTTTTTCTAGAACAATAATTTTCCATATGCCCGAACCTACGGCACTTGAAACATTAGATTTCTCCATTACCTTTTTCATGACAAAAAGGTAATGCATCAGGACTAGATTTATTTTTCAATAAAACATCCTTGATCTGTTGTGTTAGGAGTACAATTGTTGAGTCAAGCTCTTTTTCAACAAGTGTTTTATCCTTTTGACAACTTTTCTCAGTCTGATTTATACTTACTTTTTTCGAAGATTGATTAGTATTATCTGAGACATTGGATCCAACATTTCTGTTCTTCAGCAAAATTTCTTTACCAAAGATCTTTAACTTTCCTACAAGAGAGCTCCGAGAAAGTATAGAAAGATCATTAGCTTCTATTATAGCATGTTTCTTAGACTCGTATCTGGATGGTAATGATCTGAGAATCTTGAATACTATTTCCTTTTCAGGTATAGTCTTTCCAAGTGAGAAAGAAGCATTGACAATCTCAGAAAGTTTAGTGTTAAACTTCTCGAAGGTGTCGTTATCATCCATTCTAAAGAATTCCCATTTAGAAGAGAGAGATTAAAGATGCGCTTCTCTTTCTAAATCACTCCCTTTAAATACAGTCTCAAGAGTATCCCATTCTTCCTTATAAATTTCACATGAAGAGACATGATTGAAAAAGCGGGGGTCTAACAACCACACCCAATATTTCGTTTAGGAAATCTGTATGGACTAACTCTAATATAATTATGAGAGAACCAACTAATAAAGTGAGCTTAATCAAGAAATATATCCAAAAGTTATATCTTTGTTTCTTAATATAATCATGAAATCAAACAGATAGAAATCCGTGAGCCTGATTATTATAAGAAAAAACTTGAACGATACCAAAGACCAATGTTCAAGTGTCATTCAATTTATATCACCAACAAAAGGTTGGATTATCTAATTGATTGAACTTATGCACAACCTATGATATTTCAATAATATAAACAAATATAATGCGGAAAAGGAATAACACAGATAACATAAGTTTTGTTAACGTGGAAACCGAAAATGCATAAAAACCTCGGGACCTAGTCTATATTTGAACACCACACTGTATTAAGACGCTACATACACTAGCCTACTACAAGTTAACTTCAGACTGGAATATAGTTGAGCCTTAACCAATCTCACACTGATCAAGGAACAATCGCGAGGTTACACTGATCAAGGTACAATCGCGTTCCTTACGCCTCTGAATCATAAAAGGACTCTGCAAATTTGATTTCCTTAGATTATCTCACCCACAACTAATAGTTGGTACGACCTAAAGTCGAAGACTTGATAAACCAATATTTCTCACACAGAAAATTCTATTGAATAGATAAATCTGTCTCCTACGGAAATACATAAGAGTTTTGTTCCATCTTTTGATAAATCAAGGTAAACAGTACCAATTGATACACCAGACTTATATTCCCGAAGAACATCCTAGTAATATTAATCACCTCACAATAATCTTAATCGTATGGTAGCAAAACAAGATATTGTGGAATCAAAAACGATGAGACGAAGATGTTTGTGACTACTTTTTATCTTGCCTATCGGAAATTAAATCTCGAGCAAATCTTAGAGAAGATAGTACTCAATGATGATAGAAAACCACAAGATCAGAACATGCAACTACAAAAAAAATAGTTGGGTCTGGCTTCACAATCCCAATGAAGTCTTTAAGTCGTTAACCTACAGGGTTTTGGAAAAACCTAAGGTTAAAGGAGAATCGATTCTAGTCGCAACTAGTATCACATATGAGGTGTGGGGATTAGTTATCCCAGTCGCTAGAGTTTTCCCTTATATAGTATTCAAATCAGGGTTTGCAATCAATGTTACCTTGGTAACAAATCATTCAATATTCACCATTAGATGAAAACCTGATTAGACTCAAGCTAATATCTTTCAACCGTTATATCGAACTTAGCTTGTTACAAACAAATGAAAAGTGACTTCATAAAGATACGAGTAACCATACCTAAACATGTACACCTTGTTGTCTCAAAAATATTTAACCGAAGTTAGCCATATGAACACTTTCATATCATCCTTACTCACCTTAACCATAACTATTTTGAATGACTCAAATGAAAGTAGTTATGAAGTTGTTCAATTGTTTATATTCTCATATACAAGACACAATTGAAGCAAAATCGATTTTGATTCACTCGAATCAATTCATGAACATTATAGCCACGGTTTGCAAAAGATTGTATTCCTTAATATATAAATGTATTAGTTAATGAACAAACAGATTTTAGAACATAACCTACTCAAGTATGCAAACGAGTACGCATACTTAAGTGGCTGGACTAAGTTTGGGTTCGCCAGTACGCGAGCGGGTACACATACCTTCCAAACTCAGTTGAATTCAAGAACTTGAAGCTCACGCCAGTACGCATACTAAGTTTCCGGACTTTTATTAAACCAAACATTACGCATACAGGTGTGCATACCATGGTTCCCGAACTTGGAACAACTTGCAATAGTTAGCATACAAGTACGCATACTGTGCTATATCTAATAATGGTTATTTGTTCTAAACTCTCATTTCAATCATTGAAACATTCTTGGAAGATGAAAATAGCTGTCTCACACAAGCTATTAGCTTCAAAGCAATTTTCAAGTGATCGAATGATCAATACGAAACATTCCGAGTCTACATCATATTACTGTCTCACACAAATCATGTAAGATGTTACCAGGCGATTTTCACTTGATCATCTTTTGACTTTCGTCACGAATATAAGATGAACTTGGTTATAGAGAAATATTACCAACACATATTTTGAGAAATATGTAAGCGAGTTAAACTCATCTTGAAATATCAAATGTGTATAATCGAAGTCTAGACTTTTGTATCAAATAGGAGATAGAGTAGGTATAATTTTGAGTGATAGATGAGTTCAAGTCTTCACATACCTTTTCTTGATAAAGTTCCACAAGCTCCCCTTAGTAGTTCTCCGTGTTTAATCGATGAACGTCGTGAAGTCTAATGCCCAACTACACTTTCTATCCTAATCCAAGACTTAGCTATATAAGTATACTAGAAATTAAGACTTATAGTTTTGGAAACTAAACTTGACAACAAGCTTGAGATAACAACGCTTGTGAGTTCGACCAAGTAGTGCTCTAACAATCTCCCCCTTTGTCAATTTTAGTGACAAAACTATCAATATATATGGATTACAAAATAAATAAACATTGTAGCTTCTCATCCAAATGCTTGATCTCCTTGTTTCTTCAACATTACTCGATCTTCGTCACATCCAAGTACTCCAGTGATTTTGAAAGTGTTCAACTTAGCATCATAGTTGTTGCGTAGATATAACAATGAGAAAATAGTAGCTCCGAATCATTGTTGTACACTGTCATAGTATTATTACACATCATCAAAGTCTAATTGTATCACAACTTTGACAACAATTCTATGGTGATATGTATCACTCCCCCTTAGTCAATACTTCATCTCACATGAAAACCACTCCCCTTACATAATGATCTGTTAACCATATGTATTTATAGTGTGAACTACACATTAATTCTCCCGCTTTTTGTCAATATAAATTGGCAAAGGTACGAAAACTAGTGGGATCATAATGAAATTCTCATAGAGATACTTCATGACTAAAAGAGAACATATCAACTTTGTTTTGATGATTTCACATAGTCAAAACTTAGTGTATTCATCAAGGAGTTTATAAAGATATAATAAAACTCCTACAATATTCTGCAGCTGCACTCCCCATAAATATTTGGAAATTAAGCACAAGTTCAATTAAGAACTCTCCCCCATAAAATGTCATTCCCGAAAGAACAAAAAGAGCGACCTTAATTTTGCAAGAAAAGAAGGATTTCTTTGGACATTAACAAACCATGAATTTGTATCCAGAAAACTCAATTAAATTAATCACAAGAGAACCTATGATTAATTTAATCGGAAATGCTCATCATAAGAGAACTTACGGAGCCGCACAATACTTTCACAAAGAAGTGGAACATGGAAAGATCAATACTGCGGAATATTCAAAGATTTATTCTATTTTTCATCAATATTTGCATAAAGACATATAATAGACTTAATCTTTGCAATCAAAAGTTCATCCTATCTTCCATCAATATAATGGTATAATAGGATTAAATTTTGACATATATGGGACAATCACAGTTCACGGACGCAAACACTCATATCCCATAACAATTTTTGCAATATATAAAACCAATAAAGACAAATACTGAAAAATCATCTTCCAAATTAGCTTTAGAATTTAAATAAATAAATCTATAAACATTGCAAGATGAAAAAATATTGGCAATAGCTATGTGTACTCACAATAATTGTTATTCCAAACCCTAGTTATCCTTCTTAATACACAGGAATAAATTCTCATAAGAAGTTTCCTTGACAAAATTAAAGCAAATGTCATTTCACTTACATTGAATACGCTTCTCATATTCCCTATAATCATTAAGATCATCTTTGATTAAATCAATCCTGGATTCAAGATTATCCATTTTGTCTTCAAATTTTATGATTTAGGATTCCAGTTCACTCTTCAACGCACGTACTTGATACAAGACAAGATCCATGGTTAATGAGAGTTTTGAAAAAGCGGGGGTCTAACAACCTCACCCAATATTTCTATTAGCAATCTGTATGGACTAACTCTAATATACTTTTAAGAAAATCAACTAGATAGTCAGACTCAATCTTAATAAAAAGTATATCAAGGAGTTAATATCTCTATCTCTCGATTTGATCTATACTCAAGCAAATAGAAATCTGCGAGTCTTTATCAAATACAAGAGATATAAACTTGGATGGTACCAAAGACAAATATCCAAGGATCAATCAATTTCCAATCAACAACCAAAGGTTGGATTTCACAATTAATCGATACAACATACAACCTGTGATATTTCAATTATATAACAAAATATAATGCAGAATAGACATAGCACAGACACCAGAAATTTTGTTAATGAGGAAACTGCAAATGCAGAAAAACCCCGGGACCTAGTCCAGATTGAATAACATATTGTATTAAGCCGCTACATACACTAGTCCACTATAAACTAACTTCGGCCTGGTCGGTAGTTGAACCCTAATCAATATCACATTGATTCTAGGTACAGTTGCGTTCCTTATGTCTCTGATCCCATCAAGATACTACGCACTTGATTCCTTTATCTGATCTCACCCACAACCAAGAGTTGCTACGACCCATAGACGAATACTTTAAAAAACAAATCTGTATCACACAGAAAAGTATATGATAATAGATAAATCTGTTTCCCACAGATAAACCTATGAGTTTTTTTCCGTCTTTTGATAAAATCAAGGTGAACAGGAACTAATCAATAACCCGGACTTATAGTCCCAAAGAATAGCCTAGAATTATTGATCACCTCACAATAATCTAAATCGTATGGTAGCGAAACTAGATATTGTGGAATCACAAACGATGAGACGAAAATGTTTGTGATTTATTTTTATCTTTCTCTATCGGAGATATAATCTCAAGTCAATTATTCAATTGAACTCGTACGATAGAAAATGGAAAGATCAGATCGCTCAACTACAAGAGAAGTAGTTTCGTCTGGCTTCACAATCCCAATGAATTCTTTAAGTCGTTAACCGATAGGGTCTCGAGAAGAAACCTACGGTTAAAGGAGAATCGACTCTAGCAAACCAACTAGTATCACACAGAAGGCGTGGGGATTAGTTTTTCCAGTTGCTAGACGTCTTCTTTATATAGTTTTCAAATCAGGGTTTGCAATCTAAGTTACCTTGGTAACAACATTCAATATTCACCGTTAGATGAAAAACTTGATTTATCCAAGCTAATATCTTTCAACCATTACATCGAAACTTATCTTGTCACACACACATGAAATGTGTTTTATTTAGTTTTGAGTAACCGTACCTAAACGTGTACATTTGGTTGGTTCACAAATAGTTAACCAATGGTTAGCCATATGAGCACTTTCATATCAACCATATTCATCTTCTTCACAACTAGTTCAAATGACTCAAAAGAACTAGTTTGTTGTTCAATTGCTTAGATCTTTATACATAGACACAATTGAAACAAAATCGGTTTGATTCACTCGAATCAATTCATGAACAATATAGCCACAGTTTGCAAAGATTGCATTCCTTATTGATTTATTATTTAAGTTCATGAGCTAATCGATTTGAGAAATATAACCAGCTTGAGTACGCGTACGGGTATGCGTACCTTAGCTACCAGATTTGAGTTTACAAACTCAGTAGAAATTTTTGGTTTGAAAACTTTCATGGGTACACGTACGGGTATACGTACCTAAGGTGATTGGTTTACTAGTTTGTAAACTACAAACTCAGCAGAAATTTTCGGTTCAAGAACTTTCGCCAGTACGCGTACCCAACCTTTCTCCTTCACCAATACCGCATGCACACATATGCATGCACTTGGTTCTGTTACATGGATTTATACACTAATGTGCGAAATCATTGAAACATTCTTCTATAATGTTATAATAGTCATTAGACATAAGAATCGACTATCGTCATCAAAGCTATTTTCAAGATTGAAACGTCATCATGACTTTCATCACGGGTAAAGATGAAAGGTGGTTAAAGCGAAAGCTTACCAACACAAATTTCGAGAAAAAGATAGGCGAGTAAACTCGGCTCGAAATAGCAAATGTGTATCTATGAAAACTATCATACTTATACGACTGTTGTCTCAAGAGTATGAGATAGATAGAAATTTGAGTGCTAGATAAGTTCAAGTCTCCACAAACCTTTTTGGTCAGATGAAGTTCCACTGGTTCCTTGGGTAGTTCTTTGTCTTCGTAAGATAACCGCCATGGAGTCTGGATCTCAACTATACTTTCCCATGATTCCATAGATGTTCAGTTCAACATCATAGTTGTCGAAGTTCCATAGCCATAACAATGAGAAAACAAAATATCTCAATCATTGTTATACAGTATCATAGTATTATTACACAGTATCAAAGTTCTTATATCACAACTTGTACAACAATACTATGGTGATATGTATCACCCCCGCTTAGTCAATACTTTCGTCTCAACATGAAAACCACTCCCCCTTACATAATGATCCGAAAAACATATGTATTTTTAGTGTGAACTACATATTAATTCTCCCCCTTTTTGTCAATAAAATTGGCAAAGGTATGAAAACATGATCCTAATGAAATTTTCACTGAAACGATTCAAGACCAAAGGAAAAGACATATCAACTTTGTTAAGATTCAATCATAAAGCCGAAGCTAAATGTATTCATCAAGATAACCCCTAAAAATTCCACAGCCGCACTCCCCACAAAGATATGGAAATTAAGTGCAAGTTAAAAGAACTCTCCCCCATTTGATGTCATTCCCGAGAGATCAACAAGAGTGATTGTACTTTTATGAGAAAAGAAGGATTTCTTTGGACATCAAAAACCACAAAAAATGATTTTGTATCCAAAATTCTCAATTAAACTAACCACAAGGAAACCCATGATTAATTTAATCAGAATATACAACCAAAATAATCACAAATGAATATATGATTACTCTAGTTGGGAATGCTCACACAAGAAGACTTATGGAGCTGCACAGTATATACATAAAATATGGATCATGGAAGATCAATATTGCGGCATAGACAAGGATTCATTCTATTTTCCATTACTATTTGCACAATGACATACAATAGACATAATCCTTGGAAACAAAAATTCATCCTATCTTCCATCAATTATTTGCATAACGACATAATAGGTTTAATTTTTGTTTGTAAAAAGTTCATCGATCTTGTATCAACACTTGCATATTGACATATAAAAGAGATAACTTTTGACATCGTATGGGACAATAATAGTTCACGGATGCAAACACACATATCCCATACCATATTGCAATATATAAAACCATAAAGATTAATACTGCAAAAATCATCTCCCGAACAATTTTAGAGTTTAAATAAATCTAAAAAAAAGATAAAAATAAATGGACATAACTATGTGTAATCACAATAATGGCTATTCCAAACTCTAGTTATTCTTCCTAAAACACAAGAATAAAATTCTCATAAGAAGTTTTACTAGACATTATAGAGCTTTCTCAGAGCATCTACTCAGAATTCCTTCTCATTATTAAAGAGACTATTGATTATAGGATCATTCAATTCCTCTAGGTCTTCAGAAATGTCAGTTAACTCACTAAGTTCTCTTTTTAGTTCACACAAGGTGTTCTTGGTTAGAGACAACATTTGTTCATAATGACTTATCTTTTCCAACGAGGAAAAGATTTGAGATTTTAAATCATTTCTCTTGTTGATGAAATATTTCACCATGCCTCTATAATTATTATCATATTGACAAACAGATAATAGACAGTTAGAGGAAGAACCTTCTCCATTAGTTGTCGACTTCATTTTCTTTATCCTTGAAGAAAAGATTCCTTCACAAAGATACATATTAGCTGCTTCAACTACATCTCTTTTTGTGATCCCTCTAGTCACAGGGGACATGAGACTGTATCTTAAGATAAGGGATGAGAAAGGAAGGACACAAAAACATAAACGGATTTATGAACACAAAACCCTAGAAGAACATTGAAAGAGTCTTCCAAGATTTGTTATCCGCCTTCCATCTTCTTAGAAGAATATTTTCTTAACAAAAAAAGACAGATTTATAATTTCACAGACTTGAGCCACATTTTAAATGCAAACCTCATTTTTCCCAAGCTGAAGATGAGGATTCAAATGTCACCAGTATTAATTAGTGGCCGAGTGAGACAGGTGCTCACATATTTTACCATTTGGTGGCTTGTCAATGTTTGTTGTGTAAACAGATTTCTTACCTCGTCTAGATCTGGATATTCTTGGAACACCTTGATTGTCCAGAGCTAATTCATTTTCTACATGTTCTCTTGAAGTTTGGTGATTCTTTTGTTGCTCCTTCTGAATCTCCAATACTTGCTTTGATCATGATTTGAATTTCCATAAAAATAACAAATCAATAAAGATCTTTCATTTTTATGTGACTCTTCGTGTTTAACACAACAATCAACAATCGTTGTTCCATGATTAGTTGGAACGAACATTTTTTTTTGAGCTTGCAGTTTTACTTCTGAACCCTAAAACATTGGTGTTTCCAAAGGATCTCTGATCAAATAACATTGCTGCAATTTTGTCAGAAATTCCGGATAACCTTTGCAAGTCATACTTGAGAGTGTTAACCTTTTCTTCCTTTAGAGACATGGTTTTGATGAAATTATCATTAAGATGCTCTATCTCAAAAAAAAAAAAACCTGGAGTGATGATTCAACTTTCTTCAAGGAGGCCTTTAGGTGAAGGTTCTCTTGAAGAATCTCTTTGTCCAAGAGATTGAAAAACTCCGTGTCATATTCAAAATCTGAATTAGAAGTTGAATATGTGAGGGATTCTGCAGATTGTGTCGAAAGTCCATTACGTCAGTCATGATCATCAACGATGTAATCACTCAGGGTAGATTTTTCTTGAATTGAATCATCAGAAGCATTAACTGAATATGGATATTCATCACATCTATACTTCCTCCTTATAAACATTTTTATCTCTTTCATCATCAGTGATTTATCAAAATCAACATGATTGGAACAACATTCATCCACCCAAGACAAGTTAGAGGATTCACTTGTTGTGATCACAACGTTGAATGAAGAAGTTCTGCCTGTGTTCCGGTCAAGATCAAGATTTTTTAACTTTCCAATCAGAGTATTACTGGAAAGTGTGTCAAGGTTATTTCCTTATACGATGGCATGCTTCTTAGAGTTGTATCTAGATGGCTGCTATCTGATAATTTTAATCACAATGTCTTTTTCAGGAATAGTCTTACCCAATGCAAAAGATGTATTAACAATTTCAGACACTTTGTGATTAAACTCATCAAATGAATCTTCATCTGCCATACGAAGGTTTTCCCAATCGGAATTTAGGTTTTCAAGACTGGCTTCCTTTTCATTGGTATTACTAATATGGTTTATAAGATATCCCATTCATATTTAGACCTAGTGCAATTTGACACATGGTGCTGAAGATTAGGGGTAATGGCATTTATGATGGCATTCAAACCGTAGGAGTTTTGCTTTGCAACAAGTATCCCAGCAGCATCGTATTCGCCAATATTCTTTGGAACAATAGTGTTACCTATTGCCACAATGGGAGCATCATAGCCATTAACAACATATACCCATGATTGAAAATTACCCGCTTGAAGAAAAGCTCGCATAGAAATTTTCCACCATAAGTAATTATAGCTATCGAAGACTGGTGGTACGTTAATAGAGATAACACCTTTGTCCATAGAGTCAGATCGCTACTAACACAGACTGATAAGGTCTATAAACATGTTTGCCTGCTCTGATACCAATTGAAAAATCGGGGGTCTAGCAACCTCACCTAATATTTCGATTAGCAATCTGTATGGACTAACTCTAATATACTTTTAAGAGAATCAACTAGACAGTCAGACTCAACCTTAATAAAAAGTATATCAAGGGGTTAATATCTTTATCTCTTGATTTGATCTATACTCAAGCAAATAGAAATCTGCTAGTCTTTATCAAATACAAGAGATACTTAGATGGTACCAAAAACCAATATTCAAGGATCAATCAATTTCCAATCAACAACCAAAGGTTGGATTTCACAATTGACCGATACAACGCACAACCTGTGATATTTCAATTATATAACAAAATATAATGCATAATAAAAATAGCACAGAGATCAGAATTTTTGTTAACGAGGAAACCGCAAATGCAGAAAAACCCCGGGACCAAGTCCAGATTGAACATCACACTGTATTAATCCGCTACAGACACTAGCCTACTACAAACTTACTTCGGTCTGGACTGTAGTTTAACCCTAATCAATATCACACTGATTCAAGGTATAGTTATGCTCCTTATATCTTTGATCCCAGCAGGATACTACGCACTTGATTCCCTTAGCTGATCTCACCCATAACCAAGAGTTGCTACGACCCATAGTCGAAGACATTAATAAAAAATCCGTATCACACAGAAAAGTCTACGATAATAGATGAATCTGTCTCCCACAGATAAACCTATGATTTTTGTTCCGTCTTTTGATAAAACCAAGGTGAACAGGAACTAATCAATATAACCCGGACTTATATTTTCGAAAAATAACCTAGAATTATTGATCACCTCACAATAATCTAAATCGTTTGGTAGCGAACTAGATATTTCGGAATCACAAACGATGAGACGAAGATGTTTGTGATTTATTTTTATCTTGACCTATTGCCGATATAATCTCAAGTAAATTATTCAATTGAACTCGTACGATAAAAAATGGCGAGATCAGATCGCTCAACTACAAAAGAAGTAGTTTCGTCTGGCTTCACAATCTCAATGAAGTCTTTAAGTCGTTAACCGACATGGTCTCGAGAAGAAACCTACGGTTAAAGGGAAATCGACTCTAGAAAACCAACTAGTATCACACAAGAGGCGTGGGATTAGTTTTTCCAGTTGCTAGACATATCCTTTATATAGTTTTCAAATGCAATCTAAGTTACCTTGGTAACAAAGCATTCAATAATCACCGTTAGATGAAAAACCTGATTTACCCAAGCTAATATCTTTCAACTGTTACATCGAAACTTAGCTTGTCACACACGCATGAAATTTATTTCATTTAGGTTTGAGTAACCGTACCTAAACGTGTACATTTGGTTGGTTCACAAATATTTAACCAATGGTTATCCATATGAGCACTTTCATATCAACCATATTCATGTTCTTCACAACTAGTTAAAATGACTCAAAAGAACTAGTTGAAAAGTTTTTCAATTGCTTAGATCTTTATACATAGACACAATTGAAACAAAATTAGTTTGATTCACTGGAATCAATTCATGAACAATATAGCCATGGTTTGCAAAGATTTCATTCCTTATTGATTTATTGTTTAAGTTCATGAGCTAACCGATTGGAAAAATATAACCATCTTGAGTACGTATATAGGTTTACGTACCTTAGCTACTAGATTTGAGTTTACAAACTCAGCAGAAATTTTAGGTTTGAAAACTTCCGTGGGTACACGTACGGGTACGCGTACATAAGGTGACTGGTTTACTAGTTTGCAAACTACAAACTCAGCAGAAATTCTCGGTTCAAGAACTTCTGCCAATATGCGTACGGGTACGCGTACCCAACCTGTCTCCTTCACCAATACCGCATGTACACATATGCACACACTTGGTTTCCGGTACATGGATTTATACACTAATTTGCGAACACACTATATATGCTAATATCCATAGGTGGTTACGTAATCTCAACTCTATATTTCAATCATTGAAATATTATTCTATAATGTTATAATATTCGTTAGACATAAGAATCGACTATCGTCATCAAAGCTATTTTCAAGATTGAAACATCATCATGACTTTCGTCATGGGTAAAGATGAAACGTGGTTAAAGCAAAAGCTTACCAACACATATTTCGAGAAAAAGATAGGCGAGTAAACTCGGCTCGAAATAGCAAATGTGTATGTATGAAAACTCTCATACTTATACGACTGTTGTCTCAAGAGTAGGAGATAGATAGACTTTTGATTGCTAGATAAGTTCAAGTCTCCACATATATTTTTGGTCGGATGAAGTTATACTGGTTCCTTAAGTAGTTCTTCATCTTTGTAAGATAATCGTCATGGAGTTTGGAGCTCAACTATACTTAACTATCCTAGACCGAGACTTAGTAATAAGTAAACTAGAAATCAAGACGTATAGTTTTGATCACTAATATTGACAAACATGCTTGACTTCGACCGAGTAATGCTCTAACAAGTTTATCAAAATGAGATATAATGGGATTTCCATCAGAGGACAAATCACGTTTATCTTGACATATCACATTATCAGAAGAACCAAAACGAACTTTCTTAGAGGGAAAGAGAACAGCCCATATATCATCTTCTTTACTGGAAAGACTTGATGAGGACATGATAGAAAATGTAAATGAAATGCTTGATTAAGAGAAAGAAATCTTCTATTTAAAAGGAAGAAGATATGGGGAAAATTCCCAAAATGACCTTTGACACAAACCCTAACAGAAAGAGTTTAGATAGGAAGACCATCTAAGTGTTCAAAAACGGTTCATAGCTCAATAACCAAAATTAGAGCAATTTTAGGGAGATACACGAACAGGTCAGTAGAAATCTTTTCACATCCCTATTGAAGATTATAGTTATTTTCCAAGAAAAAATAGACAAGAACAATCATAAAACTTACAATATGTAATCTCTCCCATCTAAAGTTTTGTTAAGTGGGAATGTAATAAACACCCTTAGTATCCATGGATCCTACACAAATACCCTTACCCATTTTCACCTTTTAGAAGAAAACATTTTTTTTTTATAATTCCGAAAATACCCACTAAGTTTTAAAGAAAAATCATCGAATCGTTTCATTTTTCATTTGAGATCTGAGATTTTTCCATCACTCTACTTTTCTATCCTCCACTTTCACCCATCATCACCTTTTCTCCACCGCTATAAACACTATCAGCATCACCACATCACCGCCGCCGTCCATACTTACTTTATGTTCATTTGAGTGAGACAGAGATTTTTCAGAGAGGATTTAAAATTTTAAAAGAGATAATAGATATCTTCATATGGAATCAATCAAATCTTCGAAATCAAACTTCATAGTCACCATCAAAAATTCGTACTCTTCTCATTTTAAGAGGTATTTCAATATCAATTGAAGATCTAGTCGATCGAGATAGAGATTTAGGTTTTCGATTTTATTTTCTGATTTTCATCGATTTGACTTTTTGTATTTTTGATTCAGGTTTTCGATTTTATTTTTGATTCAGGTTTTCGATTTTATTAATCAACGTATTTGATTTAGGTTTTTGTTTCCTCACTTACCGTGTATGAAACCATGAAATCAAAGAGCAAAAATTGATTAAAAATTCAGAGAAGTTCAGTAGTATATAAGTGATTTAGAGTTAGAAGTTGGGTTTATGGATTTATGTTGAAAATTGAGAGAGGGGTTTGATTTGATTAGGTTTATGGAGGAATTACAGGAGAGTATCGGTTTTTTGAATGGATTATGAGTTAGGGTTTTTATCACAGGTTACCCATGTGTTGTTGATTTGAATCGAGAAGAGAAATTATAAGCTAAGATTATGAGAAATCAGGATAAAGGATTTGTGATGGAGAAAACGAGCAGATTGATTTGTGGTAGTGATAAATGTTGATATAAATTGCAAATAAGATGCAGATGAAGTTTTTAGATACATAAACTGGTATTGGAATTGCATTTAGGGTTGGCTCAATGAGGTATTGGAGCTGTTAATTTGAATGGATGGAAGCTGTTGATATTCAAGGTTTTGGTGGATGATATTGTGCAGATTAGAAATTGATGATGCTAGGAGAGGAAAAGGATGTAAAAGGCGGTGAGAAGTGGTTGGTGCTGAGAGTGATGCTTAGGGTGATGAACAACTATGAGTCTTTCATTCCTAATAAGAATGTTCTTTTTGATATTTACATCTAGTGTATATTTAACTTCATTAGCCCTCACACTTATAGCTTTTGTTACTGATGACAGCTCAATAGTGGGGAAAATGCTTTGTAAGTTATACAAAATCCCCTTGATTGAGTTATGATCCTTAGTTACATGATTGTCTTGGTGATTAATATCATTCTTAAGAGAGTTGGGCGAAGTCACGAGTCAAGATATTTCGAGTTTCTGAGTAACCCTTTATTTTCTGGTTCTATTCAAGATGATCCTCTTGCATCTTCTTTAATACTTGATTTTATGTTTACAGGTTCATATGGCTTCCATTATATTATAACAACTCATTGATTTCTTTCATTCAATATGTGATAGGGACATACTCAGATGATCTGGGAAATATATTGCCTATTGCAGTTGAAGGGGTGGGAGTGCATGTTGATCCACTTTCTTTTGCCGGATTATTGGGTGAGTCACCACTACCTTAAAATTTTATTATCACTCACTAAAATATGTGTGAAATGGTTAATAATTGTCATATTTTGATCATCCCAAGCTCTCAATATTAATTTCTTTTGAGCTAGTGTTGTTAGTCTATTGACGTTTTTCATTACTTATATAACTGCTGAAGGGGTAGAATTCTGAAGATCTGGTCCAACTTATAATTGTAAACTTCAACAGATTTAGGTTCTGTTTTCTTTTCTCTGTAGTTACAATGATATGCAGGTAAACAAGTTGTGCCTAATGTTGCTTATAAGGAGTTGGGTTTGTTGAATGAGAAGAGATGGTTGTTGCTATAACTGAGGTTGTGCCGCAAGGAATTATTGTAGTGTTGTGGTTACAATGAGATGCAGAAGATAGAATTGTCAAGGTTGATATTGTTGGAGAGTTGGAGATTTCAGGGTTATAGTGCTGGTGGAGTGGAGGCTTAATTTTGTTTCAGCTAAGGATTATCTTGCACTGTGTATGTGTTGCAGTTGTGCACTTGAAGAAAAGGTACAGTTGGCTAATAGTGGTTCACGGAATGTATCGCTTGAACATAACTTCATGTCATTGGACACAACTTCTGCTAGTTGCCTCCAAATTGGAGACAACTTGAACAAGTTTCCCCCATATACCGAGAAAACTTGAACTAGTTTCCTCCATATACGGAGACAACATTGGCCAGTTACCTCCATATATCTACATATACAGAGATAACTATGGAGCTAAGAGTGCTGGATAGTACAATTACAGATGAGCTGATGGAAAGAGTTGCTTGTGCTATGTTGATGTTGACTGTAATGATGATTCCATGGAGATTATAAGGCATAATATAAGAAGACAATGAAGAAGATGGTTATGTTGTTGATGCTTATGCTTTGAAGTCAAGAGAATATATGAATGCTTAGGAAGTTTGAGCAGGAACTGAATATGTATCCAGTCAGTGAAGAGCAGAAGTGACTGCAGTTGTTTGGCCCATGTTGCAAGTGTACATAGATGGTTGTGGTCATGAAGTTGTTGTAGGTAGAGTTGTGGTCATGAAGCTGTTGCAGTAGAAGAGATGGAGGATGTGATATTGTCTGGTGGTGGTGCGAATTATTGGTTATGCACTGAAAAGAGATATGAAGTGGTAGGTGCTGGTATGTGATTTTGATATGTTACTTTGTATTTGACGAATCTGTGGTACAATGGTATCACAACTTACTATATGTCAGAAGATTTGGGTTCGATTCATACTAGGTTCACTTTTCTGTATACAATTTTTATTTTTTGGAGACAACTTGTGATAGTTGCCTCCATATATGAAGATAACTTATGCTAGTTGCCTCCATATTTGGAGACAACTCGGGCTAGTTGCTTTCACTTTTGAAGATAACTTTGTGCTAGTTGCCTTCACTTTTGAAGACAACTTGAGCTAGTTGCCTCAGATTCGGAGACAACTTGAGTTATTTGGCTCCATTTTTGTTTTGCAACTTGTTCCTACACACTATTTATTTGGATACAACTTGAGCAAGTTGCCTCCACTTTTGGAGACAACTTGATCTAGTTGCTTTTACATTTGGAGACAACTTCAACAAGTTGACTCCACATGGTGGTGGTGGAATTGGTGGTTGCTGGTGGTGATTGGCGGCGGCGGTGGATGAAAGTGGTGGAAGACAGTGGTTGTGGTGGGTGGTGGACATTGGCACTGGTTTTCGGTGGTTGGAGGTTGGTGGTAGTGGTAGTTGGTGGTGTTGGTGGACAGTGGTGGTTGGCGGCGGCGGTGGATGGGTGGTGGTTGGTGGTGGTGGACGATGATGGTGGTTGGTGGAGGCAGCAGATAGTGGTGGTGGTGGTTATCGATGGCGGTGGTGCACGGCTGGTGGTAGACGGTAGCGGCGACGGACAGTGGTTGTGGCTATTGGAGGTGGTGGACGGTAATGGTTGGCAGTAGAGTTTTTTTTTTTTTTTTTTGAATGAATAGTTGTTAATGGTGTTAGAGCACTGCTCGGTCAAACTCGAATGCGTTACTATCTCAAGCATGTTTGTCAATCTTAGTGATCAAAATTATAAAGTCTTGATTTCTAGTCTACTATATCTAAGGTCTCGGACTAGGATAGAAAGTATAGTTGAGATCGAAAACTCCATGGAGATCATCATACAATACGAAGGACTTCTCAAGGAACCAGTGGATCTTCATCGACTAAAAGGTATGTGGAGACTTGAAATTATCTATCACTCAAAAGTCTATATACTTTATCTCCTATTTGAGACAAAAGTCATATTACTATATATACTAAGAATATGCACATGTGACATTTCGAACAGAGTATATCTTGCTTATCTATTTCTCGAAATGGGTGTTGGTAAAGCTTTCGCTTTAGCCAAGTTTATCTTTGCCTAGTGACGAAATTCATGTTATGTTTCAATCACTTTGGAAATCGCTCTGACGAAAAATAGTTTGTGAATAACAACTATATAACGCCCTCTGAGAATGTTTCAATGATTGAAATGAGAGTTTAGACTATATAACCATTGTGGGATATAAACATTGTTGTGGTAACACATATATGCATAAGTCCTTAGCACTTGAACCGAAGTTTTCGAACTTTGTTGATCAAGTGGAACCGAAACGTGAGCAGTCAACTCAGTCCGCGAACTAGCATAAGTTCTCGAACCCGAGAATATCTACTGAAGTTGAAGCTCAGGTGCAGTCTGCGAACTAACGGAAGTTCTCGACCCAAGAAATTCTGCTGGAGTTTATTAACTTCATCCGGTTAGCTTGAGTCCACGAACTCAAGAGGTTATGTATGAAAACATTGTTCGTGAACTTATCTTAAATTACTAAGAAATGCATTTGCAAACCGTGGCTTTATAGTTCATGAAATGATTCGAGTGAATCACATCGTTTTTGATTCAATTGTGTCTTGTGTAGTACATGAGATCTCATATCAATTGAACAACTCTTTAACTAGTTCATTTGAGTCATTTGGACTAGTTACGGTGAAGAAGAATATGGATGATATGAAAGTTATCATTTGGCTAACCATTTGGTTGACTATTATTGAACAAACCATTGTACACGTTTGGGTATGGTTACACAAACCCAAAACGTCAAGTACATGTGTGTATGACAAGCTAAGTTTTCGATCTAACGGTTGAGAGATATTAGCTTGTATCTAATCAGGTTTTCATCTAACGGTGAATATTGAATGCTTTGTTAATAAGCTAACATTGATTACAAACCCTGATTTGAAAGACTATATAAGGGATAACTCTAGAAACTGGGAAACCTAATCCCCACACATTTTGTGTGATACTAGTTTGCTAAAGCTAGAGTCGATTCTCCTTTAACCTTTGGTTTTATTCTTCTAAAACCAGGTTAACGACTTAAAGACTTCATTGGGATTGTGAAGCCAGACCGATACTACTTTTCTTGCAGTTGTGTGATCTGATCTTGCCGTTTCTATCGTACGAGTACAATTGTAATAATTGGCTTGATATTTCTATCTCCGATAGGAAAGATAAAAGTAGTCATAAACATCTTCGTCTCATTTTCTGTGATTCCTCAATAATCTTCTTCGCTGCGTCGATTAAGTTTATTTTGAGGTGATTGATGAAACTGAGTTGTTCTTAGGGAATATAAGTCTAGTTTTATCGATTGGTTCCTGTTCACCTTGATTTATCAAAATACGGAACAAAACTTGTAGGTTTATTAGTGGGAGACGAATTTATCTATTACCTATAGACTTTTCTGTGTGAGACAAATTTGTTTATTAAAGTCTTCGACTTTGGGTCGTAGCAACTCTTAGTTATGGGTGAGATCATCTAAGGGAATCAAGTGCGCAGTATCCTGCTGGGATTAGAGGCTTAGGAGCATAAATGTACCTTGGATCAGTGTGAGATTGGTTAGGGTTCAACTACAGTCCAAATCGAAGTTAATTTGGAGTAGGTTAGTGTTTGTAGCGGCTTAATACAGTGTATGTTTAATCTGGACTAGGTCCCGGGGTTTTTCTGTTTTTGTGGTTTCCTCGTTAACAAAATTCTGGTGTCTGTGTTATTTCTTTTCCGCATTATATTTTTATATAATTGAAATAATACAGGTTGTGCGTTGTTCAATCATTTAGAATATCCGACCATTTTGGTTGTTGATTTAAATTTATTGACACTTGGATATTGGTCTTTGGTACCATCCAAGTTATCTCTCTTTGATTAGACTTGCGAATCATATTTGCTTGAGTAAATCAAATCGAGAGATTGAGATAATAACACCTTGAGTATTTTCTATTGATTGAGTCTAACTGTCTAGTTGATTCTCTAGAAAAAAACTCGGAGCTATCCATTCAAATTGCTAATAGAAATATTGGGCGGTGTTGTTAGACCCCCTCTTTTTCAATTGGTATCAGAGAAGGAAAACACGCTTAAGACCTTACAAGTCTGTGTTTGTGGCAATCTGAGTCTGTGACGGAATCTATGTTGTGCATACCAAAATGTCTCCTAAAGCTTTTGACCATGTCAAGTGTCTTGGAAACACCTCAAAGGATTATTCCTTAGTTTATTCTTCCGAATCCCGAGGTAGAAAGAATGTTCAATGTGATAATGACGTTTCTTCCTCTCATGAGGCATGTGACAATGTGGAAGAAGCTGAAAAGGAACTCAACAAAATTTCAAAACATACAGTTGAAAATATTGATTTTAATGATCATGACCAGCTCATTGATGAATTTGAAAAGTCTCTTAATCGAGAACGTGATCTCTATAATATCATAAATTCCTTCTCTAAGAACACTGAGAAACTTCTACAATAAGAAAATATTAGTACTCTTGTGGAAGTTTTAAAGAGGACTCAATTAGAGAAAAATGTTTGCTCGAGACTCATTCATCAGATCTCAACAGACTTGGTACTGAAAAAGAGAAACTTTGTGCATCTCTTACTCTAGCCCATGAACAGTGTACATCCTTGTAAATGGAAAACTTTGTCCTAAGGAGAAATTCTTCTGTGACTAATTATCAGCAATTACCATATACGAAGAAATGTTCTCTGGAAGAAGATTGTGACAAGAAAAGGTTGCAAAACTTTCAATCTTTTGGTATGGGAATGAAGTTTAAACAAGTGTCAGTTATTGCTTCACCTCCACGAACCTGTACCTTTTTTGGGAAATAGAATCACCATGCTATTCATTATTTTGCAAGAAGGAAAAAAATTTCTAAGCTTCGTAATTTGATTCTCTTCACTGTCAATGGAACAGATAGTCAGTCGACTAAAGCAGTGAATCTTATGCCCACAAGAAATCAGAAACCTTATGAGAATGATCTCTACTCTAGATATCATCACATGGATAAAGTTCTTTCTGGAAATTCTTTTTGCAGTATTAATAAGAACATTTTCGGTACTTATAAGGATGTTTCTGATAAATCTAAATCTAGAAAATGGATTCCTATCCATTCCGATTCTCTTGATGCCATTGCAAGAGGTCCTAGATTTAGTCCTTCTGATAAGAAAGATAATCAATCAGTATCTTATCTCACTAGAAAGAGCACATATCAGAGACAGAAGGATAGAGATGAACAATATTCATTTGATGAGCTAAAGGCTCATACTTGTGTGAGTTAATCACAAGGTTTAATATCTCACATACAAAAAGCCTAGTTGTGAGAGAATTGGATAGGTATACTCCATAACTAAGTGACTCTAATTATCTAGCTAATCTCTTATCGTTTTTAGAAAGATAATTGTTCAGACACTGGTTTGTGAATATTTTTTTTTTAATTTTTCATTTTCTAAAATACCTTGAAAAATAAAAGTGTTTTCTTTTTCTATGAAGAGCCTTGTGAAAAACCATCCTATGGGTATGCGTACGGTTCAAGTTATCCCTTAAACCTATCCCGTAACCCTAAATATCTCGAGTTTTTATTTATATACCTATCATATTGAGTTACTCCATTAATCTAGGATTATTTTTATCAATGGCTTCTTCTTCTTCGTTTTCTTTGGATTTGACTAAAGATGTCACTGATAAGGCTGTATATGGAAAACTCGATGATGTATGGGAAACCCTTGTTGAATTTGAAGGTTCTTTTCCTCAATACTCTGATTCACTTTCGGATATAGAATAGATTTCATCGGATGAAGTTCTTGACTTCCTAATGGAATTTGAGAAGGCAAAGCAACTACTTGTTGATACAATGAAGTGTCTTGATGTGGTAAGAACTGAGTTGAAAAAGGTTAAGTTTGATCTTGTTCTCATGAAAAACCATGTTAAAAAACTTCCCAATAAGGATATCAAAAGTACAGAAGATTCTGTCATTCACAAGCTTCAATATCTTAAGGCTCAAGAAGGTCCTGAACTGTCGATTTGAACCTAGTTCGGTATGACTTGGAAGTTTTTCTGTTTGGTTCTTAATGTCTAGTAAATCTTCTATGTTTTCTATTTTATTTAGAAGAATAACTAGTGTTTTGGAATAGCCATGATTGTGATTACACATAGCTATATCCAATGTTTTCATCTTCTTGTTTTTAGATTAATTGGTTTGAATTCTAAAGTTGTTTGGAAGATGATGGTTACAGTATTAATCTTTATGGTTTTATATATTGCTATATTTTGATGGGATATGTGTGTTTATGTCCGTGAACTTGATTGTCCCATATTTTGTCACAAGTAAAGTCGTTCACATATTGGTATGAAAATATTGATAGATGAATGAATGGACTTTTGGCAAAACACAAAAGTTAAGTCTATATTGTCAATCTTTGATGTAAGATAGGTTAAAATCTTTTGTGATTTAGGGATAAAGTCTATTATGTCACTTTGTGATGGAAAAATAGAATAGGTTTTTTTTTTGTAATCCACAGTTTAGAGATTAATTGTTCCATATTATTATGTATTACCGTGAAGGTTCCATCTTGTATCTTATGTTGAGCATTATACGACTAAGTCGATTTCTTATTGGCATGGTTGGTTGTTCCATAAAGATGCAATACGTTGAGCATTAAGAACTAAATTAATCAACTTGTGTGGTTATTTAGTTTGTATTCCATGAGTTCTGTCATGTTGAGTACATGGACGGTTAAGGTTGTCATTTTCTATGATAATCTTAGTCGGGGTTCCATAATCTATTATGTTGAGCCCAAATGAACTAAATCAATCTTCTAGTGTGATTATTTAGTTAGCACTCCATAGATTTTTCTCATGTCGAGTGTGGACAATTGAATCGATTACTTTGTGATTAGTTTAGTTGTCCAATCCGGTTAGAGTATTTTTGGGTTATCTTGTGAATAATCTAATCGATGTATTAAGTCTCCATAAGTTTACTTGTGTTGACCATATTTAGTCAAATTAATCTTGGTTCGCTTTGGTTAATACGATTGAATATTTTGGATTCCAAATTCATACTTGTATGTTATTTGTTGAGTCTAAAGAAATCCTTCTTTTCTCTTGAAAATAAGGTCGTTTTTGTTGTTCCCTTGGGAATGACATCTTATGGGGGAGAGTTCTTTTGAACTTGCGCTTAATTTCCAAATATTTGTGGGGAGTGTGGCTGTGGAATTTTTAGGGGTTATCTTGTATCTTTATAAACTCCTTGATGAATGCATTTAGCCTCGGCTTTATGATTGCATCTAAACAAGATGATAGAATATTTACCTTTGGTCATGAAATGTCTCTTATGGAAATTTCATTAGGATCCCGTTCTTGTACCTTTCCTAATTTTATTGACAAAAAGGGGAGCATTAATTGTAGTTCATACTACAAATAGATATGGTTTTTGGAACATTATGTAAGGGGGAGTGGTTTCCATGTGAGATGGACTATTGACTAAGGGGGAGTGAAGTATCACCATAGTATTGTTGTTGAAGTTGTGATGCAATTGGACTTTGACTCTATGTAATAATACTATGACACTGTATAACAATGATTGAGAACCGATGCTTTTCTCATTGTTATAGCTACGGATTTTCAACAACAATGATGCTAAACTTACAACCTTTTGGATCATTGGACTACTTGGAAGTGACGAAGATTTCGAGTATTGTGAAATATTAGGCAAGTGGAATAGGAGCTACAAAGTTTATTTATATAATTTTTGTATTCCATATGTATTAATAGTTTTTCCACTAAAATTGACAAAGGGGGAGATTGTTAGAGCACTGCTCGGTCAAACTCGCATGCGTTGCTATCTCAAGCATGTTTGTCAATCTTAGTGATCAAAACTATAAAGTCTTGATTTCTAGTCAACTATATCTAAGGTCTCGGACTAGGATAGAAAGTGTAGTTGAGCTCAAGAACTCCATGGAGATCATAATACAACGAAAGACTACTCAAGGAACCAGTGGATCTTCATCGACTAAAAGGTATGTGGAGACTTGAACTTATCTATCACTCAAAAGTCTATCTACTCTATCTCCTATCTTGAGACAAAAGTCGTTTTACTATATAGACTAAGAATATGCACATGTGATATTTCGAGCTGAGTATATCTTGCTTATCTATTTCTCGAAATGATTGTTGGTAAAGCTTTTTCTTTAGCCAAGTTCATCTTTGCCTAGTGACGAAATTCATGTTATGTTTCAATCACTTAGGAAATCGCTTTGACGAAAAATAGTTTGTGAATAACAACTATATAACGCCCTCTGAGAATGTTTTAATGATGGAAATAAGAGTTTAGACTACATAACCATTGTGGGATATAAACATTATTGTGGTAACACATATATGTTTAAGTCCTTAGCACTTGAACCAAAGTTTGCGAACTTTGTTGATCAAGTGGAACCGGAACGTGAGAAGTCAACTCAGCCCGCGAACCCAGTCCTCGAACTGGCGTAAGTTCTCGAACCCAAGAATATCTGTTGAAGTTGAAGCTCAGGTACAGTCCTCGAACTGACGGAAGTTCTCGACCCGAGAAATTATGCTGGAGTTTATTAACCTCAACCGGTTAGCTTGAGTTCGCGAACTCAAGAGGTTATGTCTGAAAACGTTGCTCGTGAACTTATCTTAAATTACTAAGGAATGATTTTTCAAACCGTGACTTTATAGTTCATGAAATAATTCGAGTAAATCACATCGTTTTTGATTCAATTGTGTCTTGTGTAGTACATGAGATCTCATAGCAATTGAACAACTCTCTAACTAGTTCATTTGAGTCATTTAGACTAGTTATGGTGAAGAAGAATATGGTTGATAAGAAAGTTATCATTTGGCTAACCATTTGGTTGACTATTATTGAACCAACCATTGCACACGTTTGGGTATGGTTACACAAACCAAAAACGTCAAGTACATGTGTGTATGGAAAGCTAAGTTTTCGATCTAACGGTTGAGAGATATTAGCTTGTATCTAATCAGGTTTTCATCTAACGGTGAATATTGAATACTTTGTTAGTAAGCTAACATTGATTGCAAACCCCGATTTGAAATACTATATAAGGGAGGACTCTAACAACTGGGAAACCCAATCCCCACACATTCTGTGTGATACTAGTTTGCTAAAGCAAGAGTCGATTCTCCTTTAACCTTTGGTTTTCTTCTTCTAAAACCAAGTTAACGACTTAAAGACTTCATTGGGATTGTGAAGCCAGACCAATACTACTTTTCTTGTAGTTATGTGATCTGATCTTGATGTTTCTATCGTACGAGTACAATTGTAATAATTGGCTTGATATTTCTATCTCCGATAGGCAAGATAAAAGTAGTCACAAACATCTTCGTCTCATTGTTTGTGATTCCTCAATAATCTTCTTCGCTGCGTCGATTAAGTTTATTGTGAGGTGATTGATGAAACTGAGCTATCCTTCGGTATATAAGT
>JAJJWX010002417.1:0-13769 GCA_023529315.1 Papaver bracteatum | reverse complement strand
TAAACTTCCCTGGTTTATATGTAGAGTTATGGACGAGAAAAATCTTGTTAGCGCTTGGAAAAAACATGGGCAAACCTATAACGGTGGATAAAAGAACTTTGAACCATGAATTTGGTTCTTTTAGCAGTGGTTTTGGTGGATATAGATTTTGGAAAAAAATTTCAGATTGTATTAATTTAACGGTGGGAGGTAGGTCTTTTGATCGGTTTGTTGAGCTACAAAAAATTCCAAAATTTTGTTCTTATTGCAAAATTGTTGGTCATATTGATCATGATTGTAGAAAGAAGAGCAAGAAAAATTCGGTGAAGAATGTTCAAAAATGGAAGCCAAAAAGTGCGAGATGGTGCGAAAGGAAGGAAAAGATGATGATGAAAATAAGAGTGATACTATAAATGGGTTGGTTTCAGGTGATGGGAAGCATGTTGGTGAGGCTGACCAGTTGGAAATGGAGCTTGCAAAATCTTCGGCTGAGTTTCGTGAAGCTCAAATGAAGCTCATTAGGTGCAAAAATGCTATTGCTGCAAAGAGGCGTTCTGCTGTTCGAAATGGTGCTAATTCGTTGTCTAATTCTGATACGAAAATGGAAGACAAAGTTGCTGCCGTGTCAGAATCAAACACATGTTCCGTGATGGACAAAAAATCTAATTTGAATTGTCAAAGCCATGTTGGAAAGAATTCAACATTTGCGTGCGCCACTTGTGATACAATTGGTTCCATGTCAGAATTAATTACAACATCAGAGCAAAACTCTTATTTGAATGGTCAAAAAGCTAAAAAGAAGTCAGAATTAATGGTTGGCACTTCAAAGAGTGAAAGGATTGATAAAGCATGTGATGAGAAAGGTAAGCAAACTACTATTTTTCTCACAGCAAAACGGAATGTTAGTCAAGGTTAAGCTAGAACAAGAAAGGTGATGTGTCCAGATACCCAACAAAGATGAGTGGAGGCATGTGAAGGGTAAACCGTTTAAGTTGGATGCAATGTCAGAGTCCATCTGATTTGAATTTGTATGAATTCGTTTGACTCTCTAAGTGAAAATGATTTACATCGGAGGATGAAAATGAAGAGGCATTTGGCTGCTAATATGGCGGCCCAGTTAAAGTTCAAAGAATGGGGTACAATTTCTGATGCTAAGCAGTTCCCATGTTGAAACGGATAAAAAGAAGGCTTTCAGAAGAATAGAAGAATTAAAAGCAGCGGGATGGGTTGGATGATGTTGTTTTTGATATGAAAAATATTTTTCTGGTGAGGAACTAGGCAGGCGAGCACTATTGAAAATGATCAAGTGAGGGGCCAATTTCGGCAAAAATCAGACTTTAGAAAACAATACTTCAAGGAAAAAAGGAGTTAATGGATAGAATGTCAACTAAGAAAAAAGCTCAATCTCTACTATTAAGCTTATTCCTGGTGGTAATTATGCTTCGGAGGAAGAAGAAGATGAATATGAAGATGAATACGAAAGAGGATTTTGAAAGATGAATACAACCAGCAACATGATGATTTTGATTTGACAAAAACAATTGCTAGCCTTAAGAAGAGGAATTTTAGAGTTGGGCGCTAAGCGACATTAATTTTGTTTTTCTCTTTTGTTATTTCTTGGTTTTGGAAAGCTTTTTTAACCTTTTGTGTTTCTTTGTTGTTTTTAGTGTGCCCCTTTGGTTTATGGGGGTGGGGAGGCTCGAGCCTCCCATTTTGTATTCTTGTAATTTTTTTTGGTTTCAATAAACTAAGCACAAATGCAATCTCTCTGCTGGAGAGAAGGACTAATCCCCAAGGTACAAACTCTAGCCTTCTGATTTTACTCCCAAAAGTCGGGAGCTAACACACTACGAAACTTTAGGCCAATTGGCACCGAGTAACTTCTTCACGAAAATTGTTACAAAAATATTAGCTTCTAGACTCGTCTTGTGTTGGATAGTCTTATTTCGGAGGAACAGGTGGCTTTCATGAAGGGGAGAAACATCCATGAAAATATTACGGTGGCTTCGGAGATGATAAATGAGCTGAAAACAAGGCGTAAAGATGGTAATTTAGCCTTAAAGCTAGACATCACTCAAGCTTTTGACATGGTGAGTTGGTCCTTTGTCTTGGAAGTTTTCGGGAGGTATGGCTTCTCTCACAGCTGGTGCACCTGGATTTTTACGATCCTCAACTCGGCTCGCATTTCGATTCTCCTAAATGGCAATCCGGAGGGCTTCTTCAAAATTAACGGGGGCTTAGGCGGGAGACCCGCTTTCGCCTCTCATTTTCGTTTTGATAGAAGACGTTCTTAGTAGAAAACCTGTTGAAGCTGTTTCAAGATAAGAAGATGACGCCTATGCTTTCAAAAAATAAAAAAAGGTACCTCCCACCCATCTTTTCTTTGCGGACGACATAATGATTTTTTGTAAGGCAAACTTGAAGAGTGTGTATAACCTTCTTGAGCTTCTTGATACTTACCAAAATGCTTGCCAACCGTCTGTCGTCGGAAGAGTAAGATTTTCTTTGGGGGAGGGTCGTTGTCGAGGGGAAGGACTATAACTTCTATTTTGGGTATGGAAGTGTCTACTTTTCCTGACCGTTATCTAGGTGTTCTAATCATGCCCTGGGCAGTTAGATACCGTCACATTAGCAATGTTATCGACAAGATTAAGACTCAGCTGTCTGTTTGGAAGGGTAAGATGCTGTCGTTTCAGGACAGAATCGTTCTCATCAATGCAGTCATAGCAAGCTATTCAGTCCACAACATGGCGGTGTACAAATGGCCGAGTAAGTTCATAATCCAGGCTGAAAGGGTAATTCGCAACTTCCTTTGGTCGGGAGACGCTAAGGTGCCTAGAAAGTGCGTGGTGGGTTTCCCTAAGGTTTGTTGTCCGTTGAAGGAGGGGGGTTTGGGAATCTCTAGCATGGCGGTGACGAACAAGGCTCTTCTTATGAGGCTGTGGTGGAACATTCGTTCTTCCAAAAAGAAATGGGCAAGGTTCCTATGGGCCAAGTACACTAACCACAGGGGTAGAATTAAGAAGCATGGAGTGAAGTCTTCGATTCTGCCGGGCATCAGATTAATTCAGTCCACTGTGGAGA
Organism: Papaver bracteatum; assembly: GCA_023529315.1. Classification (NCBI taxonomy): domain Eukaryota; kingdom Viridiplantae; phylum Streptophyta; class Magnoliopsida; order Ranunculales; family Papaveraceae; genus Papaver; species Papaver bracteatum. Next base: position 10,706 of record JAJJWX010002417.1, on the reverse strand, counting down.
AGAACACAAAAGTTATTTTAGGCGATGGAAGGGATACTTCACTGTACTTTGATACATGGTACGAAAATGATATGTGTATTGCAGACAAGCTGGGAAATCAAGGGATGGATGGAACTGTCATGGTATATGATATTATTGTCAATAATTCGTGGCAACTACAGGGAGAACACTATCAAAACTTGATGATAGCAGGGGTAAACTTCAACAACCTTCCTATTCTCCGAGGGGGCAAGATTGCGGGGTGTGGAAACCAGGACATGAAGGGTAATTTCTCAGTAAATTCACAAAGAGCCTTGTTGCGTAAAAAGTTTGCTACGGAGGAGGTCTATGGTCTGTTATGGAGGAGAGCAATTCATCCAAAACTGGCATTTCAGAACTGAAGCTTGTAAGAGATACTTGTTCAACGCAAGACAAGTTGAAGAACAGATTCAAAAGGAAATGCCAAACGGATGTTACCTTTGCAAGAAAGAAGAAGAAAATTTGGAACACATTCTCTGGAATCACAAAGATTGCTTCTCAAATGTGGTTGTGGGCTTCGGGTTTGTTCAATCTTCAATGAACTATGATCTGGTTGCTTGTTATAAAGTGCAAAAGGTAGGAGTAGAATGGTTAAAGATCTATGGCTTCTAACCATACTAGTTATTCGCTCTTAATTGTGGAATACAAGAAACTTGGCCTGATTCAACAACGTCATATCAGTCCACATTTCATGAAATGTAGAATCTTTCGGTTGATTAATGAATACGCTGTTCGGTTGAAAATCCTTAATGCACAATACTACAGCTGACCTGATGATTTTGAACTGCTTAGGGTAGGTCATCAAGCCAAGTTAAATCGGTGCGGCCAGTCCTTATGCACTTGGGAGCCACCTAACGAGGAGAGCTTCTTCTCTGTTGCGACGGTGCGATAAGGAAATCCGGGAAATGCGGGAGCAGGGAGTGGTTATTCGAGATCATGAAAGCAACTTTGTGACAGCTATGAGCATTGGTCTGGGCACAACAAATAACTTTCTTGCGGAGAGGTTTAATGCGATGATAGTGGGCCTGGAATGGGCTTTAAACAGAATGTAAGTAAAGTGGTGGTCCGCTCAGACTCTTTGAGTACAATTTGGGCTTTTCAAAACAGTAACATTCCTTGGTTTGCCAGGGAAAGATGGAGGAAGATTTCTAATGAGTATGAAACGATTCGCTTTGTGCACACCTATCGGGAAGCTAATTTCTGGCGAGACAAGATGGCTAAGAGAGGTTGCCTCCTTCGGAATGGGAGGGTTTGACTTATGACGAAAGACCTTACTTCTTAAGAACGTTGGAATATAATAATGTATCTTATTTTAGATTAAAATAGTGTTTTATTTTAGTGTGTACTCTTTTTAGGGGTTCTATCCCCTAATCGTTTTTGTTGCTTCCTTTTTGATTTATTCATCAATATATTTACGGACTTAACAAAAAAAAAGGCTTTTTAAGAGTTTTCACGGTTTTAAGGAATTTTCAAGGCTTTAGAATCATTCAAAGTTGATCCTCAATATTGTAGGGAATTTTGCTAGTGTTATTCATTAAAATTCTAAAGCATTTTCCGAGATTTAATTAAATCAATTTTCAAAGCTTTTTATTTTGAGAGCTCTTTAGATAGTTTAGGGCTTTATAGAGTTTTCAGGGATTTTAAGAGTTTTCAAGGATTTTAAGAAACATTCAAAGATGATCTTAAATATTGTAGGGAATTTGTTAGTATCATTCTTTAACGAATCCTCTAGCTGGTAGATCCTAGTGCTACGGATATAATTAAATTAAAGCATTTAAAGTTTTTAGAGGTTTTCAAAGCTTTTTAGAGTTTTTCAGAGCTCTTTAGATAGTTTAGGGCTTTATAGAGTTTTCAGGGTTTTTAAGAGTTTTCAAGGCTTTTTAGGAAACATTCAAAGATGATCTTCACTATTGTAGGGAATTTGTTAGTATCATTCTTTAACGAATCCTCTAGCTGGTAGATCCTAGTGCTACGATATAAAATTAAATTAAAGCATTTCAGAGCTTTTTAGAGGTTTTTTGAGTTTTTTAGAGTTTTCGAAGCTATTTGGAAAGTTTATTTATAGAGTTTTAGGATTTTAAGAGTTTTCTTTTTAGAACATTGAAGATAATTTTGACTATTATATAGAATTTTAGTATCATTCTTTAACGAATCCTCTAGCTGGTAGATCTAGTTATGAGATATAATTAAATTAAAGCATTTAGAACTTTTTAGAGTTTTTCGAGCTTTTTATAATTTTCGAGCTATTTAGATAGTTTAGGGATTTATAGAGTTTTCAGGGTTTTTAAGAGTTTTCAAGGCTTTTTAGGAAACATTCAAAGATGATCTTCAATATTGTAGGGAATTTGTTAGTGTTATTCTTTAAGGAATCCTCTAGCTGGTAGATCCCAGTGCTATGGGATATAATTAAATTAAAGCATTTCAGAGCTTTTTAGAGTTTTTCAAAGCTCTTTAGATAGTTTAGGGCTTTATAGAGTTTTTAGGGATTTTAAGAGTTTTCAAGGCTTTTTGGGAAACATTCAAAGACGATCTTCACTATTGTATGGAATTTATTAGTATCATTCTTTAACGAATCCTCTAGCTGGTATATCCCAGTGCTATGGGATATAATTAAATTAAAGCATTTCATTTTAGAGGTTTTTTTGGAGTTTTTATAGTTTCGAGCTCTTTAGATAGTTTAGGGCTTTATAGAGTTTTCAGTGTTTTTAAGAGTTTTCAAGGCTTTTTTGGAAACATTCAAAGATGATCTTCACTATTGTAGGGAATTTGTTACTGTTATTCTTTAAAGAATCCTCTAGCTGGTAGATCCTAGTGCTGCGAGATATAATTAAATTAAAGCATTTCAGAACTTTTTAGAGGTTTTCAGAGTTTTTTAGAGTTTTCGAATTTATTTTATAGAGCTCTTTAGATAGTTTAGGGCTTTATAGAGTTTTTAGGGTTTTTAAGAGTTTTCAAGGCTTTTAGGAAACATTCAAAGATGATCTTCACTATTGTAGGAAATTTGTTAGTATCATTCTTTAATGAATCCTCTAGCTGGTAGATCCCAGTGCTACGGGATATAATTAAATTAAAACATTTTTAGTTCTTTTTAGATTTTTCGAGTTTTTTATTTTTTTAGAATTTTCTTTAGATAGTTTAGGGCTTTATAGAGTTTTCATGGTTTTTAAGAGTTTTCATGGCTTTTTGGGAAACATTCAAAGATGATCTTCACTATTGTATGGAATTTGTTAGTATCATTCTTTAACGAATCCTCTAGCTGGTAGATCCTAGTGCTACGGGATATAATTAAATTAAAGCATTTCAGAACTTTTTAGAGGTTTTTCAGAGCTTTTTAGAGTTTTTCAAAGCTTTTCGACTTTAGATAGTTTAGGGCTTTATAGAGTTTTCAGGGTTTTTAAGAGTTTTCAAGGCTTTTTAGGAAACATTCAAAGATGATCTTCACTATTGTAGGGAATTTGTTAGTGTCATTCTTTAACGAATCCTCTAGCTGGTAGATCCCAGTGCTACGAGATATAATTAAATTAAAGCATTTCAGAACTTTTTAGAGTTTTGAGCTTTTTAGTTTAGTTTATAGAGAACTTGGGGATTTCAGAGTTTTCAAGGATTTTTAGGGAACATTCAAAGATTTTTAACTATAGTAGGGAATTTGTTAGTATCATTTTTACGAATCCTCTAGCTGGAAGATCCTAGTGCTACGAGATATAATTAAATTAAAGCATTTTAGATCTTTTCTCTAGAGGTTTTCAGAGCTTTTACAATTTAGATCTCTTTAGAGATTTTCTGTAGCTAGTTAGATAGTTTAGGGCTTTATAGAGTTTTCAGGATTTTTAAGAGTTTTCAAGGCTTTTTAGGAAACATTCAAAGATGATCTTCACTATTGTAGGGAATTTGTTAGTATCATTCTTTAACGAATCCTCTAGCTGGTAGATCCTAGTGCTACGGGATATAATTAAATTAAAGCATTTCAGAGCTTTTTAGAGTTTTTCAGAGCTTTTTAGAGTTTTCCATAGCTCTTTAGATAGTTTAGGGCTTTATAGAGTTTTCAGGGTTTTTAAGAGTTTTCAAGGCTTTTTAGGAAACATTCAAAGATGATCTTCACTATTGTAGGGAATTTGTTAGTATCATTCTTTAACGAATCCTCTAGCTGGTAGATCCCAGTGCTACGAGATATAATTAAATTAAAGCATTTCAGAGCTTTTTAGAGGTTATTCAGAGCTTTTTAGAGTTTTTCAGAGCTCTTTAGATAGTTTAGGGCTTTATAGAGTTTTCAGGATTTTATAGAGTTTTCAAGGATTTTAAAGAGTTTTCAAGGCTTTTTAGGAAACATTCAAAGATGATCTTCACTATTGTAGGGAATTTGTTAGTATCATTCTTTAACGAATCCTCTAGCTGGTAGGTCCTAGTGCTACGGGATATAATTAAATTAAAGCATTTCAGAGCTTTTTAGAGGTTTTCAGAGATTTTTAGAGTTTTCCATAGCTCTTTAGATAGTTTAGGGCTTTATAGAGTTTTCAGTGTTTTTAAGAGTTTTCAAGGCTTTTTAGGAAACATTCAAAGATTATCTTCACTATTGTAGGGAATTTGTTAGTATCATTCTTTAACAAATCCTCTAGCTGGTAGATCCTAGTGCTACGAGATATAATTAAATTAAAGCATTTCAGAGGTTTTTAGAGTTTTTCTCAGTTTATTTTGAGCTCTTTAGATAGTTTAGGGCTTTATAGAGTTTTTTTTAGGGTTTTTAAAGTTTTCAAGGCTTTTTAGGAAACATTCAAAGATGATTTTCACTATTGTAGGGGAATTTGTTAGTATCATTCTTTAACGAATCCTCTAGATGGTAGATCCTAGTGCTACGGGATATAATTAAATTAAAGCATTTCAGAACTTTTTAGAGTTTTACAGAGCTATTTAGATAGTTTAGGGCTTTATAGAGTTTTCATTGTTTTTCAGAGTTTTCAAGGCTTTTTTTTAGAATCATTCAAAGATAATCTTCACTATTGTAGGGAATTTGTTAGTATCATTCTTTAACTAATCCTCTAGCTGGTAGATCCCAGTGCTACGAGATATAATTAAATTAAAGCATTTCAGAACTTTTTCTAGAGGTTTTCCAGAGCTTTTTAGAGTTTTTAGTAGAGCTTTTAGGATTTTTTTGGCTTTTTAGGTTTCAAAGATAATTTTCATTATTTCGGGATTTTAGATCATTTTCAAGATTTTTAGGAAACATTATAATTAAATAATCCTCACTATTGTTTGGAATTTGTTAGTATCATTCTTTAACGAATCCTCTTAGATGGTAGATCCTAGTGCTTTGGATATAATTAAATTAAAGCATTTCGAGCTTTTTTTATTTTTTCAGAGCTCTTTAGATAGTTTAGGGCTTTTATAGAGTTTTCATTGTTTTTAGAGAGTTTTCAAAGGCTTTTTAGGAAACATTCAAAGATGATCTTCACTATTGTAGGGAATTTGTTAGTATCATTCTTTAACGAATCCTCTAGCTGGTAGATCCCAGTGCTACGAGATATAATTAAATTAAAGCATTTCATAGATTTTTAGAGTTTTTCAAAGCTCTTTAGATAGTTTAGGACTTTATAGAGTTTTTAGGGATTTTAAGAGTTTTCAAGGCTTTTTAGGAAACATTCAAAGATGATCTTAACTATTGTAGGGAATTTGTTAGTATCATTCTTTAAAAATCCTCTAGTTGGTAGATCCAGTGCTACGGGATATAATTAAATTAAAGCATTTTTAGAGGTTTTTAGAGGTTTTCAGAGCTTTTTAATGTTTTTCAAAACTCTTTAGTTTTTTCGAGCTCTTTAGATAGTTTGGGTGTTTTAGAGTTTTTAGGGTTTTATAAGTTTTCAAGGCTTTTAGGAAACATTCAAAGATGATCTTAACTATTGTAGGGAATTTGTTAGTATCATTCTTTATCGAATACTCTAGCTGGTAGATCTAGTGCTATGATATAATTAAATTAAAGCGTTTTAGAGGTTTTTAGAGGTTTTTAATGTTAGGTTTCAAAAGCTTTATTTAGATTTAGATTATTTTTGGGCTTTATAGAGTTTTCAGTGTTTTTAAGAGTTTTCAAGGCTTTTTAGGAAACATTCAAAGATGATCTTCACTATTGTTTTTGGAATTTGTTAGTATCATTCTTTTAACGAATCCTCTAGTTGGTAGATCCTAGTGCTACGGGATATAATTAAATTAAAGCATTTCAGATTTTCTTTTTTAGAGTTTTTCAAAACTCTTTTTTTTTTTATTTAGATAATTTTTGGGCTTTATAGAGTTTTTCATTGTTTTTTAAGAGTTTTCAAGGCTTTTTAGGAAACATTCAAAGATGATCTTCACTATTGTAGGGAATTTGTTAGTATCATTCTTTAACGAATCCTCTAGCTGGTAGATCCTAGTGCTACGATATATAATTAAATTATAGCATTTTAGAACTTTTTAATTTTTCAAAACTTTTTAGTTTTTTTTCGAGAGCTCTTTAGATATTTTAGGGGCTTTTTAGAGTTTTCATTTTTTAAAGTTTTCAAAGCTTTTTAGGAAACATTCAAAGATGATCTTCACTATTGTTTGGAATTTGTTAGTATCATTCTTTGAAGAATCCTCTAGCTGGTAGATCCCAGTTTATGATATAATTAAATTAAAGCTTTTCTAGATTTTTCTCAGAGCTTTTTAAGAGTTTTCAGAAGCTCTTTAGATTTTTAGGGTTTTAGAGTTTTCAGGATTTTGTAAAGTTTTCAAAGATTTTTAGGTAACATTCAAAGATGATCTTCACTATTGTTTGGAATTTGTTAATATCATTCTTTAACAAATCCTCTAGCTGGTAGATCCTAGTGCTTACGATATATAATTAAATTAAAGCTTTTAGAACTTTTTAGAGGTTTTGAGCTTTTTATAGTTTTTCAGAACTCTTTAGATTTAGTTTTTTCTAGAGTTTTTTCAGATTATTTTTGGGGCTTTAAATAGTTTTCATGGCTTTATTTTTTCAAGGCTTTTTAGGAAACATTCTAAGATTTTTTTTTGGTAAGTCCGAAATTGTATTGATGAATAGCAAAAAAAATACAAGAGTCTACAAGAAAAGAGGGCAAAAGACCCCCAAAACTTAAAAACTATTGAAATCTAAAATAAGAGACATTTGGATATTCTAAGTTAGATAGAAAATAAGGTCTCTCATCATAATTCAACCCTTCACCATTCCTAAGAAGACAACCTCTTTTAGCCATTGAATTGCAGAAAAATTCGTTTCACGATAAGTGTGGACAAAACGAATAGAATCATAGCTGTCTTGAATCATACTCCATCTTTGCCTAGCAAACCAAGGCACGTTAGAGTTCTGAAAAGCCAAAATAGCCCCAAAGAATCTGAACGCACCAGCACTTTTACGCACATCCCATTTCCTTGCCCATTCTAAACCAACTATTACTCCATATAATTCCGCTTGTGGGTTATTTGTTGTCCCCAGACCAATGCTCATGGCGCCAACAAAATTACAATCATGATCACGAACCACTACACCCGCACCAGCAATCCCCTGGGTTTCCTTGCCGCACCATCACAACACAAAAAGAAGTTCATCACTGTTTGGTGGTTCCCAACTACATTCAACAAAGCGAGCTATTTTTACTTGTCTATGACGAACACTAAAGCAGTTTAAAATCTCTAAATCTGTTGTAGTATTATGCATGGGACTCTTCAAACGAAACGCATAATCATGAATCAAATGAAACACACGCTTGTTTGAAAAATGAAACCTAACAGCAGCGTTTTGAAAACACGCCATATTTCTTGTGTTCCATGTAGTCCGAGCGAATAACAAGGTTGGTTAGCAGCCACAAGTCTTTAACAATTCTACTCCTTCCTTTGGCAACCTTATAAGAAGTAACCAAATCATAATGAGGTTGCATATTGAACAAACCTGAGCACCACTGCCAGGCTTGAGTAGCGAAAGTACAGCTCCATAAAATATGTTCTAGGGATTCCTCATCCATCTTGCATAGATAACATCTGTTGGCCATTTCGTTTTTGAATCTATTTTTAAGTTTGTCTTGAGTTGCACAAGCTTCCCTCACAATCTTCCAATTCTGAGCAGCAAGTTTAGGATGAATCGCACGTCTCCACATCAGGCCATAAACATCAGAAATTGTATACTTCTTTCGCACCAGATCCTTCGTCAAGAGACCGTAAAGTTTCCTTTCAACTCAGCTTCCACACCCCCGCAATCTGGCCCTCCTTGAAGCCTAGGCAAGTTGTTTAAGACGACCCCAGCCCTGATTATATTCTGAGCATGTATTCCCTGCAATTGCCAAGAGTTATTAGTAATGATTTCACTAACCATGACCGTGCCATCCAGATCATATTCACCTAGCATATCTGCAATACATTCATCACCATACCACACATCAAAATAAAGAGAAGTGTTCCTTCCGTCCCCTAGAAGAACTTTGGTATTCTTGTCCACCGTAGAATGAACTAATCTAATGCCCGGAAAATCGACGAGTTCACACCATAATGTTTAATGCGACCAAGCCGAGAAGTATATTTCGCCCATAAGAATTTAGCCCATTTTTTGTTGGAAGAACGAATGTTCCACCACAATTTCATAAGAAGCGCCTTATTTGAGACCTCCATGCTGGTAATACCCAAACCTCCTTCTTTCAAAGGACAACAAACCTTAGGAAAACCCACCACACACTTTCTTGCAACTTCAGCATCTCCAGACCAAAGAAAATTTCGAATCACCCTCTCAGCTTGTTGGATGAATTTTTTAGGCCATTTATACACCGCCATATTGTGAATGGAATAACTAGCAATCACTGAATTAATGAGTACAATTCTATCTTGAAAAGAAAGCAATTTTCCCTTCCAAACAGCAAGCTGGTTCTTAATTTTATCAATCACATTGCTAATATGCCGATACCTAACAGCCCCGGGCATGATTTGAACACCTAGATACCTGTCCGGAAAAGTGGAAACCTCCATTCCAAGCAAATTTGTTATTGTTCTGCAACGACTCAAAGAACCACCACCAAAGTAAACCTTGCTCTTTTGCCGACAAACAGTTTGACCTGAAGCCACTTGATATTTGCCAAGCAACGCAAGAAGATTATGCAGACTCTTCATGTTGCCTTTACAAAAGATCATAATGTCATCAGCAAAGAAAAGATGAGTAGGAGAAATACCTTTTTTTTTTTTTGAAAGCATTGGAGTCATCTTCTTCTCAAGAAATAACTTAGACAGATTTCTGCTAAGCACATCTTCAATCAAAACGAAAATAAGAGGAGATAAGGGATCACCTTGCCTTAGCCCTCTATTAATCTTGAAGAAGCCCTCCGGACTACCATTAAGAAGAATAGAAATCCTAGCCGAATTGAGAATCGAAAGGATCCAAGAACACCAGTTTTGGGAAAAACCGTATCTCCGAAACACTTCCAAAACGAAAGACCAACTCACCGTGTCAAAAGCTTGGGTGATGTCAAGCTTTAGACCCAAATTGCCATCCTTACGCTTAATTTTAAGTTCATTAACCATCTCCGACGCCACACCGATATTTTCATGAATGTTTCTCCCTTCATGAAAGCAACTTGTTCCTCCTCGAAACAAGATTATCAAGGACACTACCGAGTCTTGTAGCTAAAATCTTAGTAAAAATTTTAAAGAAAAAATTACTAAGACCAATGGGCCTAAAGTTACGAAGAGTGTTGGCTCCTCTAACCTTAGCTAACAAAATCAAAAGACTAGAGTTTGTACCTTGAGGAATTATTTTCTCTTGCCAGCAAAAAGAAATAGCGCTGTAAAGGTCTTGTTGTATCACCTCCCAACAATGCCTATAGAAACAACCAGAGAAACCATCAGGGCCAGGAGCACTATCCGCCCCAAGATCAAAAACAGCAGCCTTTATCTCTTCCATAGTAGGAATTGCATCCATTCTCTGACTATCATCTGAAGAGATAATGTTATGATCATAATGAAATAAATCCTCATCAATGTGTAATTCAGCACCATTAAATTTAGACTCAAAAAAAGAAACCGCATGATTTCTAATTTGGTCATAATCAAGTGAGAATATTCCCACTTTCATCCACCAACTCAAATCAGATTACTACTCCTGCGAATTGAATATTAGTATGAAAAAAAGAAGTGTTGCTAGCACCATCCGTGAGCCATTTATTTCTTGACTTCTGTTTCAACATAGTGGAATGTTGAGAGCGAATTTCTTGAAGAGTCATTGAAGCTTCTTTGGCATAATTTAGCTTAGTAACATCTTCCTGGTCTTCATCCAAATCTGACAACTTCCATAGTCAACTTAGCCTGCTTGAGCTTCGCAAAAAACATTTCCAAAGACACCTGGAGATTCCAATCCTTCATAGCTGTCTTCAAACGCTTGAGCTTGAAAGGGAAAATAAACGCCGGAGAACCAGAAACAGGAGCATTCAGCTGTCCATCACCATGCGCATGAAATCAGGGTGAAAAACCACATTTTTGCACTCGAAAAGGAGCACGTTTTGGCCTAGAATTGACCACAAGAAAACCAGTCAGAGGAGAATGATCGGAAACTTCACGGAAGAGCCTTACACCTCCAATTCTCAAATTTATTAAGCCACGCCTCATTAATAATAGCTCTATCCAGCTTGCAAAGAATTCTACGCACACCGATTTGCCCATTAGCCCACGTGAATTTTGAACCCAAAAAT
>JAJJWX010002416.1:0-11210 GCA_023529315.1 Papaver bracteatum | reverse complement strand
ACCAAACCAAAAAAGTAACAAAAACCGAGAAAACCGATTTTGGATTGGATTTTAGCTGGTTTTGGATTGGTTTTTAGCTGGTTTTCTCGGTTTTGGATTGAGAAAACCGAGAAAACCGATTTTGGGTTTCTTACGCTCCCTCTCTCTCGTGCTACAGTAACAAAAAAATATTCATTTCTTACTGTAGCAATTCAAGGCGTTTTCGAATTTAGGATTCGGAAAATTCATTGGAAAATTCATTTCGTTTTCAAATCACCGACTGTAAACTACCAGCAGCAAACTCCCATTTCCACCACCATCATCTCGATGGGTTACGGTGGTTGGGGGGTTTCGTTTTATTTTAGTTTTTATGTTTTCCATGTTGGTACTCTCATGGTGTGTTGATGGGTTAGTTTGTTCATACTCATTTTGGTTGATTGATTTTGTGCTTTTGAATTGTCATACACCTAGAAAACCGCTTGTAATCGGGTGCTACTCTGTGTGTTTCGAACCAAAGAGTGGATAATTTATTTAAGCACTCAAACCATTTGTCATTATGCTTGAATGACGGTTGCAAGTAAAGGAATCATCGGATGTCCGTTTAGAGATTTTCATGGTTGTCCGGATGGGGGACCGGAGTAAAGGTTTTTTTTTCATGTTTGATTCCCCACTTTGAAGAGACAACACCTCTACTAATAAAGAAAAGAAGATCGCACACTCCAACAGGCCATAGAACGATGTTGATGTCTTCATGAGTTTAGAGGAAACTACGAGAACTTTAAGACAATGGTTGTGCTTCGAATGTATGAGTATTCGGGCTTGGAGCGGGCGTGCAAGCATGAAGGGAACAACGATATTAAGCTTTGAGATATGTACGAGTTCGGTGAAGTAGTGAAATAATTTTTGGAGTGCCTAAGCCTCGTCTACGGAGGATTTAGTGCGGCTTGACGACTTCGAATTGAATGAAGCAATTGTGGATGCGTCTTTAGAGCCCGGTATGTACGGTTAAGAGCATTCCAAGAGGTTGCGGGTTAGCTTTTTCTCATGCCACAAAAAGCGGCACTCAAAAGTCATGGCTGAACCTAAAGCTGTTAAACATTGGGTCGAGGCTTTTGTGCTCCCTCGATGCACTTTGAGAGTGTTCCGACCTAAGGGTAGGCTGAATGCGATGCAGTAATCGCAAGGCGACACAACAAACACAAATTCTTGAGCGGCCGGCACTTTGGGGTGAACCTAGTGGGACTATAAATCTTGTTCGTGAGATTTTAAAGCTGCCAACAGTTAGTGTTAGAGATGATTACACAGAGAAAGACAACAAAGATGATGACACGGGGAAAGACAACAAAGCTCGATGCCAATATCTCTACTTGTTTGCGCAAGGTGGCGGATGGGCACTTCACAGCGGCTGTTAAAGCCATCATTTCGTCCGCGGGGTGGCGCCATACAACGAGAACACAAGGAAAGCACTTGAGGATAAGCATCCGACGATGCCGCCTCCAAGGAAACCAACATGTACGTTGCAGGAGACACCGCTAGTGGCCGAAGAAGGTACCATTCTTAGTTGTATTAAATCTTTCCCTAAGGGAACTTCGTGTGGAAGGGATGGCCTTCGGGCACAACATTTGTTGGATGCTTTCATGGGGAAGGCTCAACTGTGGTCGCTGATATGGTCACGGCCATAACTAGGGTTGTTAATCTTTGGCTTGGAGGAGATGCCCTCTTAACCTAGCGGAGTTCATTGCATCGGCTCCCCTAACACCCCTCCTTAAACCGGATAAGAGCATTCGTCCCATTGCTGTTGGGACAATTTGGCGTCGACTGGTGTCCAAAGCGGCGATGAAAGGGGTTGGTAAGGACATGGCGGCGTATCTCTGGTTTCCGGTTTGGTGTAGGTGTTTCAGGTGGTCTTTGAGGCAATCCTACATCTTTGTGAATAGGTTTGTCGGTAAACATCATGTAGACGCTAGCCTCTCTATGCTAATGGTTGACTTTACCAATGCTTTTAACCTAGTTGACCAACGGCTATGCTTTCTCGAGGTACGTAAGCTTTGTCCATCTATATCGCCTTGGGTAGAATACTTGTATGGTCAACCTGCACGGCTCTATGTGGGGGACTCCTTTATCTACTCATCCACGGGGAGTACAACAAGGTGACCCTTTAGGGCCTTTGTTATTTGCTCTGGTACTTCATCAGCTTATAGCTAAGATAAATGAGCAATGCATATTATCCCTACATGCCTGGTATCTTGATGATGGCACTGTTATTGGCGACACCGAAGAAGTGGCAAAAGCACTCACTATTATCAAAAGCAGAAGGGCTGCATGGCTGGGGCTTATCTTGAATATTAAGAAAATCAAATATTTTGGCCCTCTTGTGATGGACGAAGGATAAGTGATGGGATGTTTCTGTCAAAATCTCAAGACCAGATAAGGGAGTCAAACTATTAGGTGGTGCGATTAGCCTCGACGATGGTTTTGTGAAGGGCCTTGCCATTAAGAGGGCTGAAAAAGCGGTGGATTTGATGCGAGATTTTATCCAAGCTCCATGATCCTCAAAGTGAATTGCTGCTTTTACGAACGTGTATGGGTATCTCCAAGCTTCTTTTTGGCCTTCGTATTTGTCACCCAGACTATATTATGGAGGCGGTAGATATATTTGATAGAGGCTTGCGAGAAGTGGTGGAAGGCATCGTGGTGTGCGGGGGACCGTTCTTTGGAGAGCTTCGGTGGAGACTATCTACTCTACCTATCGGATATGGAGGTCTTGGACTTTATCTTGCTAGGGAGGCATCGAGTATGTTTTTGTGGCTTCACGTGTGCAATCTTGGGGATTACGGGATCACATATTGAGGAGTAGTGGTGTGGTGCCCGGTATGGATGATAATTTTAATAAGGCTTTGGAAACGTTACAAGTGACTCTTCCTGATTTTGATCTTAACAACTTCACCAATAAAGACAACGCCCCCTAAAGCACAAAGCATCTGGCGTGCTCTTTTGGTAAAGTGGTTAAGGACATTGATAGAGTTTACATGCTAACGGAGAGGCGAAAGCGGTTTTTGGTTGTTTGCAAGCGGCACATGCCCAAGATTTTCTTCTGTCTATTCCGATTGAGGGCTAGGGCAGAAGATGTCTCCTTTGGAGTACCGGTCTATCCTCAAATACAGGTTAATGATCCCGCTTTATCCCTCGACTCTCGCTGCCTGCTTGCATCACGAGTTGCTTGGATTCATATGGTGAACATGCGTTCATTGTAAAGTAGACCCTGGTTATAAATATAGACATGATCATGTGAGGGATATTTTGTATGATGTCTGTGGAGGTCTGGCATTTCGGCAAAGAAAGAAGCACTGTGCATTTCTGGAGACCCACTTGAAGGAGATCGACACTAAGACCAGCCGATGTTCTTATTTTTGGATGGGCTAATGGGAAACACACATGTGTTGACCTCACCGAAGGTATCTCCTTTGGTAGGAATTGGACATGGCACCTTTACGATCGGGCGAGCAGCGCTAAAGGCTGCCTCGGGTAAGATATCGAAGCATGAGAAAGCATGTGTTGACAATGGGCATGCTTTCGTCCCCTTTGCTTTTGATACTTTTGGCTATTTGGCTCCCGAAGCGATTGGACTACTCAAGAGGGTCCCGAAAGTCATGCGCAGCAATGTAATGACCCCTGGCTCACGAGATTTTATTTTTAATAGGATAGGTTTTGCTATTCAAAAAGGGCTAGCGGCACAGCTTGTCGCTCGCTTGCCTAGTATGTAATTTTTAACTTTGTAATTTATTAAAAAAAGAAACCGAGAGTAAGAACAAAAAAAATCCGACAAAAACCATACTAATATGTAGCGAACTTTCCATCATAGTATAATATATATTCACTTCAATGAGTATATCTATAAATAAAGCAAATATAAATGAAAATGTATCTAATGTTGAATTATATATGTATAATATATATGATTTTAATGAGTATATCCATAAATAAAGAAATTATTTTTATGATTTAATTTACAATTTTGATTTATGAGTTAAAAATTAAAGTCTATTAAAAAAAAAAAAAAAACCCAGAAAAACCAAAAAAACCCGTGGGACGGTTATGGTTTCTAATATTCTAAACCGAGCATGATCTGGTTTGGTTTTTGGTTTCTTAAAAGAAATATTGGTTTGGTCCTTGGGTTTGGCAGAAAACCAAGCCAAACCGAACCATGGGCAGCCTTAGGTCCCCATCATGGGACGTCTCAATTTGACACAATAAATGAACACATGTTAAGGTCCCTAGATTGACAATAATCCAATGGCTAATAACATGTTTTGGAGTCGACGGGTCTAGCCGAGTCGAAACAATGGATACTTAAAACAATGACAATATCTTCGTTTTCCAGTTTTCTCTGGGTTTTTTTTTCCAACCATAAAACTGTGAAGCTCATTCTCAGTTCCTAGTTAATTTTATTTTAATTTCAATATAATTGTTTATATATGATTTTATAAGTTTTAGGTCATCGGTTTAGATTTTTGAAAACCCTCAATTTATCAGAAGACAGGCACCCCAATTGAATGACATTGGCTTGTCGCAATTCTCTGTGTAGAAAATAAATAATGAATCAAATCTGACAAGTCAATAGTGATGCTTGTAATCGATTGATCGATTTGGTGAGAGATCAGAAACCCACTTCCTAGGTTCAATTTCCGCGTTATCATCATGATTGCAAACTAAATAAAGAAGTTCATTAATGGGATAATTTTTTTATGTAATTAGCGGAACAAGTTAAACATCAAGATCATGTTAGGGTTCTATACTTTTAGTGAATGAAAACTTACGTGAGACAGAAATCAGAACTAGATAAACCCTTTGATTGGGGGTCAGCCACCCATTTCTCGATAGAAACCCTAGTTTAATGAAACTTGTTTATATTGATTGATTGTCAAAACAACTTACGGGCAGGCTATTTGTAGCTTCAAAGCCTTGGTAAACAAGAAAAGAATTTAGGGTTTAATAATTATCTAAACTGAGAAAGAGTTTAACTAATTACGGAAATCTAGGAAACTAAATATATGGAATATCTAACCGTGTGGTGTTGGCACCACAACAGATCAATCCATCAACCAACAATGTCTTTTTCCATAAAAAAAATTTCTTTTTGAAATGGTACAAAAATGGAGATCTTCTTGCTTTGGAGAAGACGAGTTAGTGTATTGACTCGGTTTAATAAGAATCCCAAGTCTATGGTGAACCTGAAACACGTCAGCAACCTTTATAACGGTTGGATGGTTGTCAATCTAGGGCCCTTACCATGTGTTCATATATTGTGTCGAATAATGACGTCCCATGATCCGGACCCTTTTTTTTTTATTTTTTTCATATAAGAAGACGTCCCATGGCCCTTATCAATCTAGGGACCTTATCATGTGTTCCTATATTGTGTCGGAACCCTCTAACATTACAAAAACAAGTATCTAGTCCGATCAGGATAGGATTCGACCATGATATATTTTCGTTAACATATCTAGTCTAAATTGGTGTTTTGGAAGTCATTACTAATAGAGTATCTGAGTTTCCTAGATTCAACATACATTCCTTTAAGAAATATTAAAGTAGGCATGGAATCATTCTGAAAAGCCACCTCATGACCACTCCATTCTTCCGCCCACTGGAAAACTATCTCTGCTCCTCTTGTTTCTAATTATTCTCTAGTATTGCAGTTGCAGGTAGCTCCTCGGACTTTAATTGTATAGCCTACAAAATCAGTAAGAGTTATACCAATACCAGAAGAAGATATGGGGTTCATCATGGTCAAGGCTATACTGAATTTGTAAGTCATTTTGCTTTCAATATTTATGTTTGCTGTTGTACATATATTAAGACAGTCATCATTCTTTGGATTATAATATAGAGTTTGAAGAATATTTGTAACTTGGATATGTTACAGTAGAAATGCTATTTATGAATTTAACTATCTCATTTGTCGTAACCGCACTATTTTTTTTCTCCTTTTTGACGCAATTACATCTTGATTTCTAAATGTGCCAAGTAATGATACTACAAAACTCAAATCACTGTATCACGAAACCATTTATGTTAGTATTAGAAAACCAAGAATTTAGCCAATCATGAAAAATAGTGTTATTTTCAACCACATAGTCCATACTGAAGTTTAAATGCATCCAAACCTGTTTTGCGAAATTACAATTCATAGATAAATGGGTTAGAGATTCCTCACCACTATCACAGAGAGTGCAAGTTTTATTTATATGAGGAATATCTGCTGCAACCCTCAAAATTTTTGGTAGGATAGCATTATTAGATACTTCTCATACAAAATTTTAAACCGATGGGGGAACTTTCAGCTGCCAAATTAGATTCCAATCCTTGCTATCAATACCAGTATAGTTGATTTTGTTATACATAGATTTAACCGTAAACTTACCTTTTGCATTTAGAGTCCATTGAGATGTAACTGCCATATCCTGAGTTGGTAGAATTATTTTTAGGATACAGTTTATAGCGTTTTGGTCGAAACAAACTCTCAATTTGTGCATATCCCATGTTTTAACATCAGTTATCAACTGGTTTACCATTGTTATAACTTAGGCTTCCCTACTTGGTTTTTGTATCGATGGATTCATTTCTGGAATCCAGTAATCATTCCATACATTAATCATAGTTCTTCTTCCTATTTTCCACAGACAGTGCTTCTGAATTTGTTCGACACCGTTTTGGATGCCTTTCCAAACCCAAATGTCTCTTGGATTTGGTTTAGTTTTCATACGAAGGATATCAGTGTTAGGATAATACTTAGCTTTTAAGAGTTTAACATAAAGGGACTCTGCGTTTTCTTTCAATCTCCACACATTTTTGCCAACATGGCGAGATTAAAGTTTTCTATATTTTGAAACCCTATTCCTCCCTCACTTAAAGGCTTATAGAATGACTCTCAAGCTTTTAAATAGACCCCTTTTTTTCCTTGTTCATTTTTACCGTTCTCATTCTTTCCCCGCCAATAATCTCTTTGAAGATCATTTAATATTTTGCAAATTTTCTTAGGTATTTTAAAACAGTTCATTTGGTAAACAGTTAATGAAGAAGTTATATTTTTTTTTTCATGACTGATTTTCCGGCAGTGTTTAGTAGGCCTGTCAATATTTGTCCGATATCCGGAATCCGTTTCCGATTATTCGAGATCCTATAGGATTTTATCCGTTTTGTCGGATATCGGATATAATATATTATCGAATATTTCTTTCTTACCATGTCGGAATCGGATTAGCAAATATCCGTTTGTTTAGATATCCGATATGCTAAGGAGTAAGGACGTACTTGTAATTTCTCGTACCCTAGATATTTCACTCCACTACCACTAGATTACGTGATAGTGGAGGACTCGAGAAGTCATTTCTTTTTTTCATTTTTTCTTCTCTTTCTCAGATCTCAGTTCAGTTGCCTCTCGTCACTCTCGTCAAGTTTCCACTCTGTCTCTGCCTCTCTCGATCAATCAATCACTCGGTTGTTTATCAATCATTCACCCGCTCAATTAGGTACAATTTCTCTTCTATTTTCTATGTTCGATTTTTGTGTTCGATTTATCGATTGACATGAAAATAGGGTTTCTGTCTTGCAATCAAAAATTAAGGTTTGATATGTATGGATGAAACTAGAGAAAGATTTGAGATGGGTTTAATTTAAATAAGAATATTAGGCAATGAGATTGAAGAATAAGTCAATATTCATAGTTTTTAGTTTAGGGTTTGATTGGATTGATCTTTTTTTGTGATGGGTTTACACTTGCATTTTCTGTTTTACTTTATTTATGTGAAGAATCTGATTTCTATTTTTTTGGTGTTAAATGAGTTAATTTTGACATTGGATTTACATGAAAACAAAGTCAAGAAAAAGGCTCTGAAGATTGAAGAAGGTTTCTACTCTATCAGGTATCATAATCATTCTCTTGGAATTATGTTTCTGATTCTCTGTTAATGCATCTTAAATTACATCTTTGTTTACTATATTTAGTTGAATTTAAGTTATGAAGTGTAACAGCATAATCCTGAATATGACCATAATACATGTTCTACGGTTGGAGTGTGATACCTGCTATATTATGTGACCAGAATACATGTTCTACGCTGTACTCTTCGATCATTTGAGTAACCATTTGCGTATCTTGGGGATAATGGTGGTAAAGTGGGGGTGTCACTTGGAATCTTATTACATAAGTAATCTGTACTCTATGCAACTAGTAGATACCACTACACCAATAGTACCCAACTCTTGCAAAGATGGCAAGAGATGTCTTGGCTATCCCAGTCACCGGTGTGGCATCCGAATCAATGTTCAGTGTAGGTGGTAGAGTGCTTACAACACACAGAGCTTCACTAGATCCAGAGCTTGTTGAAGCATTGTTGTGCTTAAGTGATTGGTTGCCAGATTTCATTTGTGAAGGTAACATTTTTTTTTTCTTAATCTTTTTTTTCGCCTAAACTCAGTGCATAGATTCATATGTAATCTGTTATTCTTAGCACTTCAATTTGGATATAATCTATGTGTGTTTTTCTCGAATGCGAGATATGGAAAATTTGGAAATCAACGACGAATGAAGTCAAGAGAATCGGAGAATTTGGAGAGGAGAGTGACAGTCTGACATATATCTAGTTATCTTACTTTCTATAACATTTGCTTGTGTTTCTTTTCATGTATGTGTATGTAAGAGACTTACTTAGAGACATAACTACTTAAGATTAATGCTTTAAGACTATTTTTGAAGACAATTTGGATTGGTCTGTATCAGAAATATAACTTAAATATCACATTTGCTTCTCTGCATATGTTTTACACACAATAGTTGTTTTTCTTGTTAGAGTCGGATATTATCGGATAAATATCCGATATCCGATAGCTTAACATATCGGAATCGATATCTGATTTTGATATCCTATAGGATATTATCGGATATCGAATATCCGATAGTTCTTAACCTGTCGGATATCAGAATTCTAAATATCCGACGAATATTCTTCCATTGACAGGCCTAGGACTCTGTTTAGATTCTTCCAAACAACCAGTCTATTAAGCATTTGTATATTAGATTTGTTAGTAAATAAGGGCGCTCCTAAATATCTATCGTCCAAAGGAATTGCCTTAACACATAGAATTTGTTGTATCTCGTATTTTATGTCTGGGTTAGTTCTAGGACTAAAAAAGACTCCAAATTTTCTAAGGTTTATTACTGTCCAGAAGCTTCTCCAAAGCCAGAAAATCGTTTAACTAAGTTTGTGCTGGTAGCAACATTAGTCTCACGGAAAATTAAACAGTCGTCGGAAAACAAAAGATGACTCACCGATGGGGCATTTTTACATATTCTTATTCCTTTTATTAGGCCAGTAGATTCAGCATTGATAATAGTTCTTGACAAGGTTTCAATACAAAACAGGAAGAGATAGGGGAAATATAATCTCCCTGCTTTAAACCCGGGAGGGTTTAAAGAAAGCAGTGGGAGAACCATTAAGCAAAACAAAAATCCTAGTCGTTGAAATACATTCAAACACTAAATTACACCAAAATTCAGAGAAACCCATTTTTGTCATTATGGCAATGAGAAATTTCCATTCGACTCTATCAAATGCTTTAGACATATTAAGACCCATAAGCCCATTCTCACTATCTTTTCTTCGCATAGTGTGAATAAATTCATGCGCAATTGTTATATTATCAGATATTTGTCTCCTGGAATAAATACTGATTGAAAAGGAGATATAATCTTACTCAGCATTCCTTTCATTCTGTTTGCCATCAGTTTTAAAATAATTTTGTATACAGTATTTCATAGGGTTATCGGTCTGAGTTCAGCGGGGGTTGTGGGATTTATAGTTTTCGGAATAAGAGAGATAAAAGCTGCATTTATTTCCTTTAACCGATGGCCAGTTCTAAAGAAAGTTTATATCAATTGTGTAAGATCATTTTCTAAAATATCCCAATTTTTCTGAAAGAAGATGAGAGGAAAATCATCAGGACTCGGACTTTTCATTGGTTCCTTACTAAACAAATACTGGGTGAAAAAGATACTGTTTAAGTGGACGAGACTGTAAAAATAGGCAGGACGTAAACAGTTTCGTCTTATCCATTTTCAAATATATTTTTTTATTTTTAATTTATATCAGGATGCATCCAGTTTCACTCTCACTATTTTTAAAATTTAAGCCATGATGAATTTAGATTCATGCTTGTTATTATTTTGGTGTCCATTTTACCAATACTAATTTTTACTCGACCAATAAAATTATATTTTAAAAATATTTGGATAATTAACCCAATTTCTGTAGTTAAATCTACTTTGATTTGTAGTAGACTTTGGATTTTTTTTTGGATGCATGACCACCAACGGAACGTAGGTATGGTTGAATGCGGATAATTATGAAATAAACGATCCACAACGTATTATATTTACCAGCAGTGATTAAACACGTTAATTTAACTTTTTGTTTTGAATCAATTTTGATGTTACATGGCTTCATGAGAATGCTTTATCAATTTGTTTTTGAGTGATAACTTTGTTTTTCATTTTTCATTTTCTATTTTTTTTACATTTATTATTACAACCATTCATTTATAAAATTGTTGATGCCAATCTCAATTATTGTAATGCAGCAGCAAGGAGCAAAAAAAATCCTTTCCTTGCTTGGTAGTAGTAGTACTTGTAAAAAGAGTGACAATGTGTCTACAAGAGTGTTTTAGTAGGTTTAGACAGTGGGAGCAAGTAATTCTTTGACTTTGTTTGAGCCAATTAACGTTAGAGAAGTGTTTGTTTGTGTGACCGTGACTGATGCGATTCGGAAAGATGTGTCTCAAAAAGGACAACTGACTTTCAATGTGCATTTACTAAGAATCTCTCAGCACTTGAAATCGGTTAGTAAGGCATTAAACCGGTTTGCACTTGTCCTTTTCGATGTCTCGTTTTTACATACATATTTTAAGGCATTAAACCGGTCCCCATCATGGGACGTCTCAATTTGACACAATAAATGAACACATGTTAAGGTCCCTAGATTGACAATAATCCAATGGCTAATAACATGTTTTGGAGTCGACGAGTCTAGCCGAGTCGAAACAATGGATACTTAAAACAATGACAATAACTTTGACAATATCTTCGTCTTCCAGTTTTCTCTGGTTTTTGTTTTTCAACCATAAAACTGCGAAGCTCATTCTCAGTTCCTATCATGGGACGTCTCAATTTGACA
>JAJJWX010002415.1:0-18514 GCA_023529315.1 Papaver bracteatum | reverse complement strand
GGAAGAGATCTTGGACTCTGTGTTGGCTGATCACGAAGGTTGCCCATTAGTAGTTTTTAAATTTATAAAACTCATGCCTTCTTAGGTAGAAGATGTCGTATTTATTTTTCTTTTTCTCCTTCTTGCAGTGGCTCGTAAACGTATCTCTGAGGTGGATAAGCAGTTGGAGGAGACGAGGGTTTCCAAAGAAGTTCTAGATGAGGAGATAAACTTGTTGGTCAATACCCACGAGGAGGAGATGGAGTCCGAACGTGCTGATAAGAACCAGAAGCTTAGTGACCTTCGTGCTGAGTACAAGATTTTGATTACTAAAGCCTACAAATATGTAGTTCTTCGTGAACGTCAGATGGTTGCTATAGCTGCGAGCTCGGCAATTCGTACTTCATCAGTTCAAGTCGGTCAGGAGCATGCTGCTTTTGTAGATCCCGAGGTGGAGGATCGGGTGGAACGTGATCAAGGCACTAGTGATCGCATGGAGATCGATCATGGCGCAGGCGATCAAAGAGAAGCCGAGAAGGGTACTAGTAACCAGCAAGAGGATTGAGCGTTCACGCCTTTATGGTTCTTTTTCTTTTGAACTTCTTTTGAATACGTTTTTGTATGAAAGTCCTCCTTTGTTTATGGAGGAATGGTTATTTTTAAACGTTATTTGCGTAAGTCCTCGATTGTGGGAGGTGGTTCATACTTTTGTGCCTTATGTTATGATGGTTTTCAAAGTAACGTCCTTTTGCTATTTTGTGTCATGGTTAACATTTTGTTGACTTTTGGGGGGATTATGTGCTAGCTATGAGTCCAACTGTGGGTGACAAATCCAATGAGTGATCATTTCCTTAATTGGATAGGTCATCTCTTATGGTGTTGGTCACGAAGCGTGGAAACTTTCTCTCTTTTCCCTTATGGTGACGATACCTTCATTGGTTTGCATTTAATAGTATCATGTATAGGTTATACTTGCCCCTGGGTTTTTGGTCAGTTGTTTGAACCAGATTTTGTTTAACCATCGTTTGGAGGGTGATACCTCAGTCAAGTGATTCTTCCCTTAGCCAAAGGTTAGTACCTTGATTCTGAGTATCTCATGTTATGGCAGGACATCACCCGATTTCTAGATCGTGATGGAATTACCCAAGGTCTGTATCTGTATTAGGTAGATTAGGGTTTCCCCCACGTCATCATTCCTTATTTTTTCAGATGGCATTTCCTTAGGTCCATGTCCGTGTGGGGCAGCTTAGGTGTGTACCCGCATCATTCGCTGTGGAATGGAAGATGTGGCTAGCACCATGCCATAATCTTGATGGGTTTTTTGGATATGCAATATGCAAATGATTAGAAAAAATATAAGACAAAAAATCTAAAAACAGCTAGTGCGAAAAATAATAATAAAAAAAAATAGAAATAAAGGTAAAGAACAATAAAGATTAAAGTGATTTAAAATGATCATGCAAAAGGTCTACTTTTATTACTGTCAAAAGAGGGTCATGGACCCTTGTTACATTGTAGTAAGGTATAAAAACCTTATGACGTGAGGATTTTAATCCTAGTGCTTCGTTATGCTATATTAATTGATAAGCTTTCATCGATATAGAGGAGCCAGTCATCTCGGAGAGAGTATCCTTCTTTCCGAGGTATCATTCCTCTCAGTTGTGTGTCTTGGAGAGTGTTTTGTCCGAGTTAGGGTTATGCTTAACATCCTCGGATTGTACTATTTGAGTCACTTGAGGCTTTTGGATGAAGGGGTAGATCATTCGCCTTGACCCGGGCCGTGCGTTTCTGAATGCCCATAGCACATTTTGTAACTGATTACTGCAGTCGGTTCTGAGATCGTCTAACTTCATGCGCATCATGTTGGCGATGGCTTCGTTGGGATACTCCTGTAACCTTTCAGAGGTGAAGAGGGCTTCGCGATCCTGGTTGTATCCCGTGTATATGTCCCTTAAGGACTGTAGTTCTAGTATGGGTGCGACTTTTACTAGCTGACAAACATCAGGGATTGGAAGGTCATCCTTCCTGCGGTCCTTGTTGTTATGGGGTTGTATTTCTACCCTTTTAGGGGTTGTCATGTTGGGTGATTGATTCGTTCCGAGTGTTTCTGTCTGTGCAGATCAGCTTTGGGCTGTTCTTTCCTTCTTGGGTATGCATCGGAGATCCTTTGTTATGAGATCTCGATTGTCCTTTGGATTTTCGTCAAGCGGCTACTTCTTGGGTGTTAATGTAGGTGTCTCCCACCATTTTGTGAAGTGGTTTTTGCTTCCGAATATGAACTCAGGGTAATTCGTGCTTGTTCGAGGGGGATCGTCTGTGTTTAGGCCCTGTTTGACTCGTGGCCAGGGTGTTAAACTGGGTTTATGTCCGCTTTCTCCTCTTGTGGGGTAGATCTGAGTGTAACCTGATTGTTTATCCAATTGAGATGGTAATAGAAGCCAGTCGGATGAATCCTGTCTTCCTCCTGCGGGGAGGTATTGTGGACGCCACAAGGACCTTGGCCAAGGGGTGGCTTCTCCTAGTGTTTTGATTGTCACCATGGCGTAGGCGCTGTCATTGGCCTGGTTGGTGTTGCTCTTGGTTCTTTTATCATTGTGCTATCCGTGCATGTCATAACAGTATTTTGTTTCTCCTGAGTTACCTACTATTTCTGTGATCCCATCAGGAGTAGGGAATCTCAGCTTTTGGTGGTATGTGGAAGCCACACCTCTGATCCCATAAATCCATGACCTCCCAATTACGGCTGTATATGGTGAGATTATGTCTACAACACAGAAGGTGGTTAAGGTAAGGATTTTCCCTACTCTAATCTCCAACGTGATTTCGCCTCTTGGTCTTGTTGACGAGCCATTGAAGCCAAATATATTATAGGTTGATGGAATCAGATATTCATCTCGAATTTAAATGTTTCATAAAACAAGATCTCAATAGAGCTCCCTCCGTCTACTAGGATCTTAGGCATTGCCCAGGGTAGTACTCTGGTTTTTTCCTCCTCTCCCTCTTGTTCAGGGAGTGCAATCGCCATCGTATCCATCAGAGGATCGTTGTGGTTGCGCCCCTCGTCTGGTGCCGCCGAGGCTGAGAAGCTAAAAGGTATTTTCATCCACTCCTCCATTGGAGGTTCTTTTATTGCGCTGAAAACCTCATTGCCTTTAAAGTCCCTTTTGTGGATTCGCCTTGTGATTCCTCCTTCGGGTTTGTTGGTAGCTGAGTGTGATATCGTGTTTCATCCCATATATTGTGCCTCACGTGGTATTTCCACACGATGGACTGGTGCCCCTATCGTGGGTTGGATCGCTGGTTGTGAGATGTACTCCTGAAGTTTACCTTCATTTACCATTTCTTGTATCATCTTTTTCAGATCTCTACAAGAATTTGTGGTATGGCTGAGAAATTGGTGGAATTCGCAAAAGCCAGTGCGATTCTTGGCCCGCTCTGGATGTTAGCCTCAGTTCCATGGATAGGTCACCTTGTATTTCCCCTCGATTATTTTTAAGACCTCGGCTATGGGAACATTTAGCTTCGTGTAGACAGGGTCTATGAATTTTTCTTTCTTACTTCGGGTTTGATCTCTCCCTTTCCATCCTCCACTCCGATGTTTATCGAACTGGGCCACGCCATTGTTGGTTCGTCATTCGCCTCGGGTAGGTACCTGGGGGTTTTGTGGTTCTACCATATTTGCACCTCGGGTGGCCCCTTTGACTAATTTGTCATAAGTGCCATCTTGTAGCTCTTACAGAGCTACGTAATCCTCTTGGATTTCCCTTAATTTTCCTAAATTGGTTGGCGGGGTTTCGTACATGAGAACAAACATTGGGTCTGTCTTTATCAGGCTATTCTTGAAGCCTAAGATCGCATTGGCCTCTGGGACCCTTCTGATTTCAGCGCATAGTTTCCTCCATCGGGTGACTAGTGATCGGAGTGGTTCATTTGGCCCTCGGGCTAATTGAAACAGCGTATCGATCTCTGGCTTGACCCTACTGTTATGTATGTATGCTTACAAGAATAACTCGGATAGGTGGGGATAAGAGGTTATTGAGCCACAACAAGGCTTCATCTTTTAGACTAGCAAGAAAGAATCTACACATTACTACGTCATAATGGCTCCACTGTGTTAGCGTCATTCGATATGACCTGAGATGTTCTATAGCATCGCATGTCCCGTTAAATGGAGTTATAAAGGTTGGGAGAGAGCATTTCTTCGGGAAGGGTTGAGCTAATAGGTGCATCTCTAGGGGAGATTCTCTTGCCTCCTGCATTACCTCTGCGAGCTTGTTACTGTCTTGCCTTCCGGTTACTTCCCTGCACATTTCTTCGAGATGGGAGATTCGGTTCTGGAATTTGTCGTCTATGATCCTTACTTCGGCCTTCTTATTCCTTCCTTGTTCTCTCTCGGGTAAGAAGGAAATTTCTGACTGGCGATATCGTGATCGCCCCGAATCCTCGTCCGATAACTCTGCTTGGGAGACTATTTTGGAGGGAATATGTTTCGACGCCTCGCTTTGCCTTGGGTTAGTGATTACGAGTTTCTCGGAATCGCAATTAATCTTTCCTCCATTTATTTTATTCTTTTCTGGTCGATGCTTAGGGTCGACGTCAGATGATCCTTCGGATGGAATGTCCTCCATCTCCACTACTCTTCTACTCCCCTCGGGAAAGCGGTCTACTGTCTCTTTGTTGGAGTTATCGGTAATGTTGACCCTTTCGTCGTCCTGCAGTTTTTCAAAATGGCTTTCCTCCTCGGGAAATTCTTCCTCCGGGATGTTGGGCGCCTTCTTCTTGGTTTTTCGCTTCAACTGTCGGTTCCTCCGTTGTAGCCTTCTGTTATGTTTCTCCAATTTTCTCATTCTTTCTTCCTCGCTTCTTGAGCTTTCAAGAGGGTAGTGAGTACGGCCTTGGTATTGTCCGAGCTAGAATCGCTAGATTTCTTGAGTCCATTGTTTACCAACTGCCTTGGCAAATGTTTCAACCCTCCTGGTTGAGTTAGATGAATATCATCTTGGCCCTCGAAGGGGTTTTCACCTCCCTCCGAGCTATAGTTATCTGTTAAGCCTTCCCGGAATTGGTCATCGGTTTGTCCCTCTCTTGGGAGTGAACCGTTGTGCACGGGTTTGCCGATTTCCATCTCGTCTAGGCCATCTGGCAAGACTCCACCATTTTCACCTTGGCATGTACGAGCTGATCGTCTCGTCACCATCGCCTTACCTACGATTCATGCAATAATACTCAATTTGTCTTTTCATTTAGAAAATTGGGACCCTAGTTTTGCAGGTCACGAGCAACTGCTAAGTCATAATTCAAACTGGAAAAATAAGTACACGAAGACTTTAAACACTACAAGAAAATTGGGATTTAGCGACTACTCTCATTCAGTGGGTACAAGGCCGTTTTTCGCGACTGGAGATCTGTAGCAACCAGTTCGGCAACAGACACGCTCTGTGACTAAAGCTTGCTTTGCTAAAGACCTGGACCAACCATGCTGCTGGAAGAGATATCTTTCAACTATAATTGACAACGAAATATTTGGTCGGTTGAAGTTTTCAATAACTGTTGGCTATCGTTGGTAAAAGCTTAAAGTACTTGTTGCTGAAATTCTTCACCCGCAAAATTAGTTGTTGTCGGAGACTAATACATTATTGGTAGAGGTGGCAGTTATATAATGTCGCCAGCTGCTAGAGGTTTTAACTAGCTGAATTTCAGTTAGTGAAGGTGTTTGGTATAATTGGTGAAGGATTTTAACCACCGAAATTTAGTTGGTAGAGTTGTTTAGCCGCAAAATAATTGGCTGGTTTAGGTGTTAGGTGCGACGTTGGTAAAGAATTCGACCAACATTAGGTCCGGTCGTTGACGTTCACTTGGTGAAGGGCCTCAGCCAACGACTTTGAAAGTGATTTACAAGTATACAATGAAAAAACAAAATATAGATTTTATTCTGAAAATAATACAAGTCAAACTACAAAATCCATCCACCTCTTCTGGTTAACCAATAAGACAGCAAAAACCTTGGAACATGTGTGTGCTAACATCCATAATCATTGTACATTAAAAATAAAAACTGACCAAAATTACTAAGACATCAAAGGACACATGAAATAGAATGTTATTGAAAGTCAGGATCTGGGTTTGTACTCACCAAGCTCCACTTCAGTAAGTATGCGTTTTGCAGGGTCTAGGAAGGGAGGCGAAGCATTCAAACCTAGTCCAACTCCAGAAACAGCTCACAAGTTACATGAGTCCACACAAATGCTTAAGCGCGGCAATGAGAGATTTCCAAATCAACAAATGCAGCTCTTTGCACACTTCCTGCAGTGTATCTAAGAGGATTTTATGCTTCTGCAACCACCTTCACCATTAAGTTAGTTCCACTGCGGCAGCCCATTCATGTTGGAAACAAGAAACTCTTATTCACAAACATATAAGGAAGATAATAACTAGAAGGACTAAGTGGGTACCTGAATAAATACAGATAAAATCAAATGAATTGGTGTTTGTGACAATAAAAACAACCCATTCTAGTACATTTGATACATCAAGAAGCAATAACTAATACATACATGATGAATATAGATCAAAATATATCATAATCACCTGGTCACCAGCTAAATCGCATCAGATTGAATCATATATGGAGTTCTGTTTACTTGCTCAACTGGAAGAACCATACCCAACACATTTGTTGCCAGTTCCCATTAATTAGAAAATAAACAAGGTAACTGAGAAAATGTAAGAGACTAGAAAATCAACACAAGGTAAATCAGCATGGTGAGAGTCAAATGTATCACCATGCTGTAGAAATAGAAAAAAGAGTACTTAAGTAAAAATCACATACTGTGTAGTAAAGGAAATTAATGAGGATTTGCAAAAAACGCCATCTGTTTTCGATGACTCGGTAACATCTTCATCTTGAGGATAATCCTCATCCTCCTCGTTCTCATCCGCTTCTTTGTCCTTCGACTGAGCTATTTTACCAAGATTACCCCATACTTCATCATTGTTGAATTTCTCATTCATAGCCGTGAAATCAAAGTCCTCTGAATTTAGTTGGAGCACCTAAAATCTGTAATGCCAAAGATTAAGGTCTTACTTTATGAGACTACCATTGAATTTTACATACATTTTTACATTGGCGCTAGGTTAGAAATGAGTGATTCCTATTCAGGTTAGAAATGGGAAACACCCATCTTCATCTGGTAAATTTTACATACATTTTCACAGTGACACCAGGTTAGAAATGGGCGTTTCCCATCCATCACAAACTTTCGTTTGCTTAAAAACATAATATTGTTGTGCTGGTAAGGGGCAAAAATATTGATCTCCTAATATAAACTGACAGGAAAAGGAGAAGGAAAACTTACCCCATTTCCTCTTCCTCTTCCACGCCCCCTGTAATTGTAACTGTTATAGCTGTGATGGTTGTGATAATTGTCATATTGAGATGCATTCCGCTAGAAAAGAACAAAAAGAGAAAGATCAGTCACAACGAAATATATAGTAAACTTTACAATTACGAGTGGTTGTATATGTTGAGTTACACTTTAATTAGTATTTAGATTATGTGTTGGTTAATTATTTTGAATATTATATCTTATTTATGTATTTTAAATGACAATTATCGCAGAAAAAAATTATTGCACAAAAAATGAGCCTTCAAATATTCCAAATTTGAGAATGGATATTAATAACCTATTAAAACTACTCAGAATTGCTGTTTCACCACTCTAACAGTGTCCTGCTAATGAATCAGATATAAACTACCAACACACCAGAAACGCACGAATGAGAATACAAAAGAGAGATGGATATAAGAAACCACATATTACCAGCTAAGTAAAGACATGAATATCTTCTCAAGGGGAAAAAACATAAAATAAGTGACCAAAGATTCATTTTAACAGCACAAAATTCAAAAATTATCTAAAATAGCTAAACTAAAGAAACTCCAAACCATGGTATTGAAATTTGAAACTCCAAACTCAAATGCGGGTTATAGCTAAACACCACCAATGGAGAAGGAGAAAGTATATCCTTCTCAGCAGTGGGTGAGGAATATCTCATGTTAACTAACACATTCAGAAACAGTAAAAAACTATCTTCCTTATTTAGACACTACAACTTTTCAAAACATCATCCTATAGCAATTGTTAGAAAGTTCATCAAGGTTAAGTTAAGTTAGACCAATGCCTAATTATGCCATTTTCAAATTGTTAATCAACATGGAACTTTCCCTGTTACCTATAATGAAATTACCAAATATTTATCATATATAAAGCCATAAAATATCATACTGATCCAAATTCAGGTTAGAAACAACAATACCCTCTGTTCAGGTAGCGAAGGTAGTGGCAATATTGGTGGCTGAGTTTCAGCTGGAGCTCGAGGTGGCTCTGGTGTTGATGTTTGCACCACTTCTACATATTTATGAGCAAGTTCTGAAGACATCGATGAGGAAAATATAGTGGGTCCAGATTTCAGTATCTAACTTGGTGTTACCAGGTAAGGAACTGGTGCTTCAACGCGAGTTAAACTTGATGCCCCAAAATTGAGCAATTAGGGCATTTTTTTATCTGCTACAGCTACGAAGTACAACCTTTTTTTTTCTTAGTCGAGCTGCTTTGATACCAAGTGAAAGAGACAACTTACATGCCTACTAAGTTGGGGACTGCATCAGCTGGCTCCAAATGAAGCTTGTAAACTAAGACAATGGGTTTTTAAGTGAAGAGAGAATACTATTCTCTGGAGCAGGCCTCAACCCACATATCATCATCCACAAATTCTTTTGCTTCTGTGTTACGACAATGTTCTCCATTGCTGGTGTACAAAAGACGGATACATAAAACATCAAAACACAAATATAGTGTTCAGAAGATACCCAAACAATACTATATAAAACTGTAACTTTACCACAGCAAAATAAATGAAAAAAAAAAACTAATTTTTCAACTCCAAAAACAGAAGATGAAACCCCGAAAATTCTTAGTCAAAACTCGCTCAAAACTAACCCAGGAAGGTAGTTGGTACAGACTTACGTGTAGCCTTGGTGGCTAGATGCTTCGTTGGTTCCTTCCCTCCAGTTGACTTACGAGCAATTTTATTGATACAGGCCATTTTTACAAATACCAAATCACTAAGATTAATACTTCATAACATAAATCAGTAATCATACCATCAAATTACCTTATTCAAAGACATTCAATACTCATATATATTCAACCCTTCATCATCTTGTAAATTGCTCGACCCTTGCTCAACTCTTCATCATTCCTCAATCCTCACTCACTAATATGTCTTGGTACAATCCAAAACCTAAGAAAAACAATTCACAAACACAATCTTTATATCAGTCATTTTATCAAACACCTCAAACACAACAACAATAAAAACTCAAAACAAAAAAAAAACAAAAACCCACTTAAGAAATCAACAGAAAACTAAAAATCTGAATTCATAAATCATTCAAAACGAAAACTCAGATTTAAAACTTGAAAATAAGAAATTAAAACAGAGGTTAAAGAGCGTAGAATAGTTACCTAAGCAGCGAGATATCAAACACGACGATGAGATTGAATCGTGAACCTCAGACCAATGTTGAATTGAAATTTAGGGTTTCAAAATCAATGAAACAAAATTGAATCTTCGAAGATAATGATTTGTAACATTTTTTATTGTTGTGAATGGTGGTGGGGGTGATGGGGGCCGGTGGGTAGACGATGGTGAATGGTGGTGTGAATGGTTACGTCTTTAGAGGAGTGAAAGATGCGCGGAAGAAAGGAGTAGAAGATGTAGATGCCGAAAAAATGAAGAAAAAGGCAGGAGAAGTTTCTGTTTTATACTTAGGGTTACGCAGATGGAAGGTTAAGATTAAACTACCTAAAAAATCAATGGGTATAATTTGGCCGATTTAGATCAGTTCGGGTTGGCCGCTTTTGAAGCTCAAACCTTGCACCGAGCCCGGTTCTCATTTCATAAGTCGCGAATGACCATTGGGTGAATGCTTCGTCTCTGTTTGGCTCAAAATTTCCCAGTTCTCGGCTGGCCCGGTTGCTATGAATCCCTACCTATATAGGGGGCTTATAATTTGAGAAGAATATTTTTATGGATTGACATTTATTTTTACATGTGACACAACAAATTTCATCATAAGTTCAGAAGAAAAAAAGAAGATAAGAATAGAATATCGTTATCAATTTTTAACTAGACATAATATAAATAATCATAGTGAATATAAAAAATGAATAATGAAACAAGGTTAATCGGATGTTAACTTTCTCCGAAACATGAATCCTAAAATATGTGTAAAAACGAGAATGAACCCCGAGAATTAGTAATCATGGAACTAGACATAATTTGGAGTTCTACTATAGATATTTTGATTAATCAGAGACTGAATGAGGCATATTTTGGTTCACATTGGTAGATATTGACCTCCAGATACATTCTGGTCGACCGGATATAGAACAAAACCCGGTTCGGTGGTTTATTTATAGATTTAGATTTTATGTATAGATATTTCAACTAATCTGAGACAGGACAAGGCATATTTTGGTTTAGTATACATTTTGATCAACCAGGTATGCATCAACCTTATAAGGTGATGCATTTATATCATCTACACGCTCTAGCGATAAACTCTCCAAGACAAATTTTAATTGTTTCCAAAGAATAAACTTTTCAAACTCTAATATCTTTGCGTACTTAATTAATAAACCATGAAACTTGGTAGTTATCATATCCTGGTGGCTGAAAGCTACTAACCACACCAACAAACTAATGTTTTGGTACAAGTTTCTACCAAAAGAGTGACTTGGTGGCTACACATGGTGTCTTGAAGTATTTAGATTCTAGTGTACTTTGTAATTGTCAGGCTCTTGTTGCTGAAAGATACTAACAACGCCAATAATTTGATGGTTGGTTGAGGTGTCTACCAACAGGTTGTTTCGCAGGTAAGATGAGTGGCAAAAGATATGTACCTTTTAAGGTACGTTTTGGTTGCCCAAACATGATGGTTGGAGGTTAATAATAACAAATACGATATTTCGGTTGTTAGGTTGTTCATGTTATAGCCTTCCACACACTATCGTTGCTGGAAAACTGGTGGTTAGATATTTCCTCCCACCAGAGTTGTTTTTAGTTACAAATAGTTGTTGCTGA
The DNA here is from genome assembly GCA_023529315.1 of Papaver bracteatum. NCBI lineage: Eukaryota > Viridiplantae > Streptophyta > Magnoliopsida > Ranunculales > Papaveraceae > Papaver > Papaver bracteatum. The sequence goes on along the minus strand of JAJJWX010002415.1, from coordinate 7,387 downwards.
AGAATTCCACCAACTGTAGTTGGTAAGAAAATAGCCGCTAAAACCAAGTTTTCTTGTAGTGAAAGCAAATTCTGGAGACATGTGAAGATGTCAAAACATTCTCTTTCATGCATACGACTTTTAGTGATCGAAAAAGGTATTTCTTTGGTTTCCCTTCTCAAGAGAAAGTACCTATACCCATGCGTCATGCTTTTGTTAGAAAAAATCTAATCATGATGATGAAGCATATCCTTTCACTTTTAGGAAGTATTTTTTCACCAGCCTTTGATATTTTGATTTTGAAAAAACTTTGAGTTTGAAGATTGATTCTATACTCGTTAACCCCTCCGCTTGACTTAGAGTAGAATTTCTAAGAACAAGATTATGAGTTGTATGGAGTTTTATGTGAAAACGGAAAAGCTATTACTTAACAGTTCTCCTTTGGAACCTTCATAAGAATTTAACTTTCTTAAAAGGTTTACTGGTGGAGATCTTCCCTGCTCGTTCATAGAGGAGATCGTTTAGGTGTTAAAGTTTTGAAAACTCCATGTTCACCACGATCTTCTACTCTCCTGAGCACCTTGAGGAAGATAGGAGCTATTTCTAAGAATTTAAATATCTCAAGAAAAACATTAGAAATATGTAGATCTGTCGATTCTTGAAGTTCTTCTAGACTACACACATTGTAGAGATCGTGTCGAGTCCGATCTCAACTCTTGAATTCTTTGACAGTAAGTTACCCAGTGGTTTGAGAACCACCATTTTCAGAAAGATACTAAACTTATATAGAGCTATTGATGGAGAGGTAGATTATATCTTCATACCTCTCTGTTTATAGCGCCAAAATGTAACCGCATCTTTTCTGATGGTTACATCCAAATGAAGATAAATACTAAAACTTAATCTAACATTCAAGATTCAAAGATAAACAAGATTTAAAGGGCATAAAAGTAAAGATTGACACAAGCATATAACGTGGTTTGGCCATGAAGACCTATATCCACGGGAAAGAAGATAGTTTGTTTATTGATTATAAGGTCTTACACTAGTGGAAAACAGAAGTTCCGCGACCGTCAGGACAAGTCATATATACGACCATTTTTAACCGTCTCTGTTGGGGTCTCTTTAAAGCGTCGTTATTTTGTACAACCCTTAGCCGTGGGTCTCAAAATAACGACCGATGTTAAGGGTAACGAGGTACATACCCTTAGCCGTGGGTCTCAGATTTAAATTATAATATAAAAAAAATATATAGGTTCAGATTTGCTGAAATGCCTGACTGGCTAAATCTGAAATAATCTGACTGGGTCAAAGTCAAGTAAAATTGAACTCAAGTCAAATGGAACTCAAATAAAGTCAAGTCAACTTCAGGTCAAATTAAACTCAAAGTTTGACTCCAAATTATCTCAAATGGAGCTCAAATTCAATTCACAATCTGGACCAAAATTATTCAAGTTCAAAGTATGAAAAATTGGACACTAACATCAAATTCTTTTACATAGCTTCACCTTACAAAATAGAGGGACCGGTTCATATATCCCCTAAAAAATAAGTAAGCACACCACCAACAGCTTCAATATTCTAAGCAATTAGCCAATTTTCCAACATTTTTGGTACTTCCAAAATGTAGTTCACAACTACATCGTAACTACTGTGTGAACAAATCTGAACAAAATAAAAGCACAGACCTGAAATTTTGTCATAAAATTCTTTGATCAAATTGGTGAATCTTGCATCACTGGGAGATGAGTAAACACCTCCTTCTAAGAATGGTTTAGCTGTTTGGTACTCCTTTAGCTTAATAATACAGTGTTGTAAACATTAATAGAATGTCACAATGAGATCAAAAGTTAAGCTTAATATTATCAAGAAAGGTTGCACCAAAATACTTTTCCAAGATAACATTTACATAATGAAGTTCAGAATTGAAGTATAAACACTAAAGTAACAATTGCATAATAAACACACAATGAAACTCATGTAAGTAATTATCAATCGGAAAAATGCCAACACTTGGGTACCTCTAAGGACTAAAGATTTGCATTCTAACAGAATTATGAACTCGCAAATCTTTAATATAATAAAATATGCTTCATAGAATACACCAAACTTGTGCCATTTAGAGCTCCTGGTAGGTTGAATAAGCCTATATTTAACAAGATGATCAAGTCTAAGTACAAATAAGGCTCTAGCTAGGTAAATATGAAGAGGGTATTTTAGGCATAGAACTTACCATTTATCATTGAGCTTTCTACTTCTTATGTAGTATGTTGTCACTTATCACTCCACAATGTCCGAGTGTCTTCTCCTATTATGATTTTCCTGCAATAGAAACTACCTAGTATTAGTAAATATATCTAAAATACATACAAGACGCTAAACTTGCAAAACTTTAAATGTTACCGGACAAGGACAAGCTATTCAGGTTTTAACATATACAAGTGTATAGATACATATACTATGTCATTAGTTGTACTTTGAAGTCAGGTTAAAAAAGAAGTTGACTAATCATGTGACTTTTGGACCACTTAGTTGGATGGAGGCTCAACTGCATTAGGAAAGAAACTGAGGACCAGATCTTATCCAAACATTAAATTTTATTTAAAATGAAAATCTTGATTTGACAACCAACCAACCAACTTGGAATTCAGCGCATAGTAATGACAGTTCTCTATTTGGAATTTTATATTACACCAGAAAGTCGAAGACACTAAGTAGTAACCAATGCTAAAGCATTATCATCAACTTACATGTCATGCAAGAATATAACAAAGCTATTTTTTCCGTTACATATCATTGCAGGAGTTAAACCTATACTTCACATACTGCAACGGTAAATAGAAAATATGAAAATCAGGAGCATGAAAAAAAATTAGAGACTTATGAAAGCAACGAAAAAATGAAAAAATTAGTAGTATGAAAGCATGAAATGAGAATTATATAAGAGACTAAAAGCAAAGAAAAAAGAGCTGGCAAGGATCTTGCACATGCGAATGACCCAGGCAGATTGCAATCCGAAGTGATAAAGGGTACTCACTGAACTTTAGATAGATCGCATATGCGCTATATCTAGAACCAACATATCATCGAGTCCAGGTATCTAGATGCAATATGAAACAACTCTTTATCAGCACATACCAAAAACAAAAACAAAAAAAGAATTTAAGTAAAAACATCGCCGCGACTTAACAATTGTAATTTGATCATAAAAATCAGGATGAAGCTTATATCACCAATTAACACCTTGTGAATATATTTAGGAGACTTGGGTTCCATGACCTCTGTCACTTGCATTTACATCAGAAAACTCAGTCCACACCCACATAGCCTTCCATAGATAAAGCTTGCAATAGGTTAATAATTTGATATTTGACGTAATAAACTAAACAAGACTAAACAAGTCAAAAAACAACAAGAATTCAAGTAACTAAATAAAGGACTGCATCATTCAAACCTGACATTCATCAACCAACAAAAGTATTAAGCAACAAGAAAAGAAACAATTGCAAAAGGTGTAATCTTAAACAAATAAGACAACTAAAATTTCACTTACTTCGCTTGTGGACTTATCCAAAACATCAACTGAGGATTAATCCTGATCGAAGAACTTATTATCAGCTACTTCCTATGACACAACAATGGAACACTAAAACAAAATCAGAAAAATGGTTAAACTGGCTACATAAGCTATTAGACAGGTCCTTCAAGTTACTCAATTACATCCTATAAATAATAAAAATGGAACCCATGCATTTATAAGTGAGTATATACATCCTCACAGAAAATCTAAGCTTAGGAAGTAATTTGTTCCTCAACCTAGAAATTAGTGGTGGTTCCATGCTAATATCCTCAGATGATCTTGAACAAAGTGGGCATGTGGGGTCCTGCTTTTGCATCCATGGTGTTTATTGATCCAAGCAATCATCATAAAATACATAGCTGCATGAAAGAACTCCAGTCATTGGCATGTCGCCATTCCAAACAATCCTGTGAGAACTCCACAGAGATCTATGTGACAAAAATTTCTCGCACAATCCACATTTAAATTCTCCTCCTCCTTGGTTATGATATGATGGTCCAACTCTCTAAGACTCCAACTGCTCAGAACTGTCAGTGAAATCCATGCTGCTGCTAGCACTACTCCACCTGTGCACTTCTCTTTGAGTAGTTCTAGAGCCAATCTCTGGAAACTCAACCATAGAATGAAGCTCTGTAAGACTGCAAACAGATTTCAGACCATAATTGTGATTACTGCTGCTATCATTTGGTATTACAAGTTTAAAGGGACTTATTTTTGCAATTGTTAGATGAGCTTCCCTATCAGGTGCTTTGGCTTGAAAATGAGACAGGGTAAATAGCTGGACATGAAGGAATAGCGGCTCGAGAAGTTTCGGTTTGAAGAAGCATGTGTCTTGGACATAGGCTCATACTCACTACCATCTGAATGGGAGGAAGTAGATCCGTCACTACATGGAATTGCTGAAATTCCCTGTAGCAATCAAGGAATATCAGACTTGAAAGAAAATAGTATGACTACGTTATCTTTAAAAAAGGTGAGAAACTACCTCCATAAACGGTGTAAACACCAACGGCCTCGGTGCTGGCTCTAGCAAAGAAATAAATTTTACCCTTCAGTAACCTTGTTGATATTACCAATATAATTCAAATCAAGGATAATAAGATTGAAGATACGCATGCAAACCCAGTAAAACCTATCAGTGAATGAATTTCACAACAATGAGAATATATTTACAGGACACTACAAATGATAATATGGAAACTAATAAATATGAACCCTAACTTACCACAGTAAACATTACATGCACATCATTACACAATTTTAATAAGTATGAACACCAGTAAGCATTACATGCACATCACTACACGATTTCTAATAGATCATGCGTTCTCACCTAGCCTAATCTATGAATTAGCAGACCATGCCTACTGATCATAAAACATTACATGGTTACACACTAGTGTATGTCACAAGGATCACTCAATGGGCCTTTATGAACCATGAACACAAGAAAGAACCCCCTAGCCCCTGTAATAGGATACTCAAAACTCCAAGTTTCAAGTTATGCCCGTATAGAGAAGGAAAATTATGTATCATATCAAAAGAGTCTTGAGGTAAGTAACTCAATGTAAGAACGGAAAAATAAAGTAACACATCATATAGGAAAATGACGGATTACACTCATTCATATAAAAATCACTGAGGCTGAGAACATAAAGTGCTAACCTACCAGTAACTTAGATCTCAATCTAGACTCATGGGTATAGTGGTATACACTTGACAAAGTATGAAAAGGATAAGTTCTGGCTGCACTTTGCACTGATTGTTAACATTTCTTAAAGAAATATCATGCGAATATAGCTCCCTTAAAATGAAAAGTGTGGTACCGTACATCATAATTAGGTTTTCGTTTCATAAAAAGCAATCAAGCATACAAAAAACTATGTTTAGAAAGGACTCGATCAGGACTACTTCTATGTTCTTCAAATGTAATGCCTGCTCAATCTAACTGTAGGTCCACAAATATTGCCGCAATATCATTCTATGGGAACTCATATTTGATAATGATCATAAACTAAACTAAACCATAAACTAAACTGAAATTAAAAATTAGCCATGCCTTGAAACCACAATAAAACACAAGTAACATACACAAAATACCAAAATCTTTAAAAAATAAGTTATATCAAGAGAAAACCCCATCGATCTGTGAGACCTTATTAATAGCTTTACAAGTCAATACCTTACAGCCTCTGTAGCTAAGATAAAACCCACCAAAAGCTCTACATATAAATTGATATCCACTGATAGAAGTCAATATAATCCCTCTGCAAATTAAAAACAAATCCACCATTAACTAAACAACAAACTCCTTATCGAAAGAATCAAACCCCAAGGTCCCTAACTTAAATAGTGAAATTAGAGAAAAAAAAATGCAAATCCTAACATCACCTGATACAGTTTGAAGAAAATCAAACACTAATTAAATGGCTTCGTTTACAGAAAATCAGACACGACCCAAAGAATTTTGATACCAAATTAAAAGAAAAAGGAATGAAAATTTCTACAAAACCAATTGAATGAAACCCTAACAAAACCCCCAAATTAAATCCTTAATTTCATTCCAAATCTAAGCAGAAATCCTAAATTTTATAAAAGAAAATCTGGATCTAATAACTTTGTTAACAGAAAATTGAATCGAATCAAGTAAAAATGAGGGAGAAATTATACTTGAGGATTTTCAATCAATTTAAATCAAAATATACATCTTCAATTGAATTGAAGACTAGACTCTAATCAATCTAAATCTTCAAAGAACAGCTCCAGATTCTCAAACCCTATAAAGGCAAAAGCTGTAGCAGTAATCATTCATAAGATTTTATTTAGATATACTTAGAGATACCCTAGAATGAAAATAAAATAAAAATGGATTGAATTTGTTCCCAGCATATTTGAGATTTAACTTGAACAGTGAGTTGAGGGATTTTAGAAGAAGAATCATTAGAAGGGTGGATTTATTAGTTTGGTTATAACAACATCTAAGGTTTACTGAAGACGGGGAAAGTGGTTGGATTTAAGAGAAACAATTTGATTTATTTTTTCCGAGGTTTTTTTCAGTTTCGGTTTGGTGGTGAGGGTGAAGAAGATGGATAAGAGAGGCGAGGAGGAGACCGAGCAGCAAAAGAAAGAGAAATGGGAGAGAAAAAGAGGTATATTTATATGCTCTATCAAATAATAAAAAATTATCACATCTAAATCGGTTTTCATGGGTCGCGGGATCGGTAGCAGTTTTAGTGCAAAATAGTAATTATTCAGAGACTGCTATTAATCATCTCGGAATTTTTTCCATGTTTTTATCATATCAGAGACGACTATTTTTGGTCAACGGTCCAACTACTGTTACTGAGCGTCTCGGATGTGGGTCGGTAAACACCCATTTTCCACTAGTGTTACCCTTGAAAGAGTTACAAATCTCACTTAGATCTCTCACTCTTTGTCTGTCTAGATCTCCGTCAGGAATTCTCTGTAGAAAGACCATCTAATAATACATAAGATAACTTGCCCATTTCCTGCTACATGGGTTGGTATTTATAAACAAACAATACTCGTGAAGGTCAGGCCTCGTCGAGCTCTCGGAGTCATCCTACATTGCATTCTCTTCTTCAGACTGGTTCTATACTATCCCTCGTGGTGGTATCCCGGGTTCTCCTCCGAGTTATCTGGCCCTATTCGTGATGGTTAGGCCTCGTGAAGCTCTTCTCCGAAGGTCCGTGTGCTTCTCTACTCACGAGTTATAGTAGAGATCGTCCGAGTTCTCTGCTACATCATTGGACTCGCTCTCACTCCTTCTGATCCTTCATTAAATGCAGTATTGTTTATTGAAAATTC